>CM016614.1:81813916-82060154 GCA_005393395.2 Gossypium australe
TCAAATGGTCTATTGAGTCATATTCAAAGCCATGATCTCACATTAATGTCCGTCAACTAGGACCCGTAGTTAGACTACAATCTATGATCGTATAAGCACCATGAACTTAGAGCTTGAGTTGCAATGAGATGGGCTAATAATGCAATGGTTCTGTCTTGACATGACAGGTGAAATATGTGGGTCACAGAGTGCCACCGCATCATCGTGACTCAAACACACCTTAAAACTAGCACACCGGCTCCTCTAAACAGAAATAAATCTTTCAGTCAAAAAAGTTAAAAATTGAAAGTAAAATATAAACAATGGTGTAGATAGGTTTTTAGGGGTGAGGGGAAGTGACCGAGAGAGTTGATGCAATAGGGGGAGCAAAACCCCCTTTATATAGGGAAGCAGATGGCAACAAGTGAAAAAAGGGAAGAAATTTTAAAATATTCTTATGGATGTCTAAAAATATCCCGGGAATCCCATGATATCTGAAAAATGGATCGAGATTCTCAGGGCTCAATAAAACTTTTCAGGTGAGTTGAAAATGGGAGAGTGAAAATGTTCTGCCTAGGTTGCGCTTTCAATGCATCTTTCTTCAACATCACTAAAAACACTCCCTAGGCAGAGCATTTTGACTCTCCCATTTTCAACTCACCTAAAAAGTTTTATTGAACCTTGAGAATCTCGGTCCATTTTTCAAATATCATGGGATTCTAGGGATATTTTCCAACATCCATAAGCACGTTTGTTGTTTTTTATTTTGAAAACACTTCTACGAACATGCATTTTTTATTTTTAAAAGTGTTTAACCGATGTCAAGTTATGTTTGATATTCGGGGTAGTATTTGGTATAAAACTAACAACCATTCTAGTAGAGACATTTGAGCTTGAAATATCGAGAAGATTTTTGGTAGAACAGGATTTGTGTAAAGATAACCATATTTACGCGAAAGAATTGAATTTCAAAAATCAACCCAAAACATGTTATTATATCAAGTAAGTTTCATTCTTGTTATTAATGGATGATCAATACTTTAGTTTTTTGCATAATGTTTTGGTTTTAAACATGTGAAACATGTTATTTGGTTAAAAATGAGTAGATGAGTTAATGTTGTTCCTTATTATGATGGTGAAAATTGTGACATCGACATCGAGGTCATTTTTTCATCAACCTACACAAAGCAATTGGCTTTCACCCTGAACATCCAATTTCCAAAGCTCCGGGCAATAATTAGTTGGAAAGTAGGCAATCTAAGCTGTAGAGTATCGTCCTTAAAGTATAAGTACTTAGCATCAGAGAACCCCATGAAATATGAAATATTTAATGTTAGAGGTTTAATGGCGATCAATGTGATAGTCCAAATGCATAATGCTATTGGATCACCTATATTTGAGTTAAGCATCGAGTTTTTCGACGTCGATGAAGGTGGTCAGATTTCAAAAACTGTTCCAGTTAGTGCCGGAACAGAATAAAAAGTTGAAAGTCCAACCACATAGTTGTGCAGTGGTTCAAAGCTTTGTTACAAAGCTCTCATTATGAAATCCTAGAATCATCAATGGAAAGACATTCCTTGGTTTCAACCAAAGATTTCAAATTTGGCACATAGCCCGTCCACTAGTCAGGGTTTGGAGGTAACCAGAACTTCGACACCCTGGCACGACATTCTATTAGTGCTTTTGATTTCAACTTCCAAAGACCGATGTTCTACGTCGGAAACACTTATATGAGTACTTCATAAAGTTACACCGATTGGCAATCCACAATTGATGTAGATTGCAATGACATGTATACAAGACGAAATGGTGTACTCCATACAATTTTCATCGACAAAGGGACATTCAACCTGTACAATCAAGAGGGGTTGAGATCAAAGAGGGCACTGAATCTAACAACGATCCAATTTGGGAGTCCGGGCTGAATGGTTCAAAAATTGCATTATTTTCTGAACTAGAATCGGTTCCAGTTGAACCAGAAAATTATGGGTCTGACGGTGAAGGTCCGGACAATACTAGTGAAACCGATATGTGTTTCAGGGCATACTGACCTTTGACCTGATCTACCGAATTTGATATGTCAAATTAGGCTTCCTTGTTATACTTAAGGATTTTGTTTTGAAGCAAATTAGCATATTTTTCGTAGTTTAATGTAGTTTTTAGATTTTCGATTAAATAAGTGTAAAGGCCTCTTTTTACTCATTTTAAGACCCAAATCAGTCAATTGTGCCATTGGGGGCCCTAACGTCTAATTGAGTGATGTAGGTACTCAACGATGACCTGAAATTGTGTGAAAACATCATCTAAAAGAAGGGTATCATGACATAGAGGTATGGATATCATATCACCTCCCAAAAGTTCAAGATGAAGACCACCTATAGTG
Organism: Gossypium australe; assembly: GCA_005393395.2. Classification (NCBI taxonomy): domain Eukaryota; kingdom Viridiplantae; phylum Streptophyta; class Magnoliopsida; order Malvales; family Malvaceae; genus Gossypium; species Gossypium australe. The sequence continues at coordinate 81,816,279 of CM016614.1, forward strand.
GTATTGTAATATCCATTTTGGGTATCACGATATCCATCTTCCAAAGGACACCCCATTTTAAGATTGATTACAATGTCACAATATTGATCTGTCACAAATCGTTGTAGCAGATTAAACCACTTTCTTTACTTAATGAACTTGTTAGAAAACAATTTATTCATGTTTTTATTTAGTTTATTTTGAGCACTTAGGTAATAAAATGAGCAATTTAGGCATTTTATATGACCTTGTAGGCTGAAGTAGGCCCAAAGGCAAACTAATATGTTCGGTAAGTGTGTAGGACATCACTTGAGGGCAAAAAGACAGTGGACTGGTCCCGATGTTGCAACATGGAGCTGGGATGTTGCAACATAACAAACATAATACCCAAGAAATAGTCTGCCAAGGATGTCACAACATAGGCTAGAGGGTGTCACGACATAGCCCTGAAGACTCACCGAATGAAGCATATTGCCATCAGTGTCGCGACATAGGCTTGTGGGTGTCGTGGCACCAACACTACATGGTCATTTAATGAAATAGAGGTGTTTTCATTTGTACAACGTGTTGGATCTGGTGCCCTGAATGTAGTATTTTTTTATCTAAGTACACTTGTAATTTTTTCGAACATATTGGTTAATAAAATTATTCTTAAGCTAAACTTTCGTGTTGACATAAAACTTCTAAATAACTTAAAATACTTAAAAATTATCCAAATTTTGGAATAAATAATAAAACTTAATATATACAATATTTGACTCATATATAATAAAATTTAAGCTTAAAAATTGAACCTAATATGATTTAAACTTGAATAAAAAGCCTGAAACTCGTAATTTTTGTAATAATCCTTTCCAGAAATTCTACTCGTGTAGTCTTCATTAAAATGGTCATAACTTGAGCTCCCAAACTCGAAATCGAGTGATTCAAAAAGTGTTTTGAAGCTAAGAGTTGATCTTCAAATGCTATGCATACATCTAAGCCCATAAGTGCATGGATATTATCCAAAAATTCATCGCAAGTTAACTAATCTTTTCAACTTTAAAATTAGTAGCTTAGTTGAATTACCTTTAATAAGTTTCACCTATTCCGTGCATGTATCATTCCCCCTTTCCTCAAAAATATTCATCCTCACATATTGTCTTTGATCGAATATTGGTTTGATTTGCTTGACCTTTGACCTTGTTATTGGGCCTTGAGGTAGCGTAAGCCCATCAAATCCATAGGGTCGCATCATTTTTGTTGTTAGATTTTTTTCTCTATTGTTGAAGCTTTGTGAATAGAGAACGATTAAAGCCTTGCACTTCGTTAGATTCATATTTATAAATGAGCATTTCTCAACCGTTTTTCCTTTTTATATGTTGCTTACCATGTGTTAGATAAAATGCTTGTGTGAGATTATAGTTGATTACGTGCTAATTCATTTTGATGGTTGATTGATAAATTGGCTGCTATTCTAAGTTGAGAGATTTCTCTTGATTATTTTATTTTTCAATTGCATTGAATTTCATATTACAGTAGAATTGACGCCTCTAGTGGAAGATTTAGATAGACGAGACTGAAAGGAGACTTTATTGTGTAGGGCTTTTTGATACATTTGTGTCAAATAGTGAGACCGAGAGGAGATCTCTTATGCCTAGGTGAGACCGAGAGGAGAGCTTAAGTGGTATCTTTTAGTTTAGGATGAGACCGAGAGGGGATTCCTAGCAAAGAGTGGCAAACAATATAATCAACATAGGTTATTTAGCTTAGCTAGCAATTGACTAATCACTCGACAATCGTTTTAATCATTTGCTTTGTTTAAGCAAAATTAGATTAATTTATTAATTTGTTAATTTAGACTTTCTATTTTGATTGCGCTAATAATTCCCAAATCGATTAGATTACTAATTACTTAGCTAGTAATTAATTTGGCAAATATGTTTACCAATTGACATTGCGTTAATAATTCCTAAATCAATTTGACTAGTAATTAATTAGCTAGTAATTAATTTGACAAACATGTTTACCAATTCCCTTGGGTTCAATCATCAGAATACCTTGTGTGTTCTGATCTGCCATAATTTGATACGTCTAATTAGGCTCTCTCGAACACTTGATGAGTTTGTTCTCAAGCAATTTACAAGTCTTTTCAATGCTTTTTATTGATTTTTAGTTTTAGTGTTATGGTAGTTTTTCTTTCATTTTTATCCTTTTGAGACCTGAATTGGCAAAACTATGTCATTGGGAGTCTAATGATTTATTTGAGTGTGTGTAGGGAAATGACTATGGCCAAACCTTGAGGCTAACATCAACTACTTTGGGTGTTGTGATATTTATATATGTGTGTCGCGATATTGACACTCCATCACCTCAAGGGAACAAAATTTCAACAAAAAATCAACTTGGAGTAGTCTGCCAAGGATGTCGCATGTGACACTTCAGTTTGGCGGGTTCTAAGTTTTGGCACATAGATTGAGAAGTAATTTGGGAAACATAGATCTATCCACCAGTTTGTTTTTAGCATATAGATCGGGCTTATAGCAAACATTAGAATATTACGTAAAGATTTACCTTAGAATGTGTCAAGTTGTAAAGATGGAGAATTTGGTAAGAGTATTGAGGATTTTTGGGTAAACTGGGTCACAGCAAAAGGTAGTATACACCAAGTTCATTAGGTTATGGTGCTAGTTACGTTGTAAATGATTTGGTTAGGAACTAATGGAACAGATGAACCATAGGTATTTAAAAATATTGGATTTTCTTTTATGTTTTCTCTATAGTTGTAAAGCATTATTGGGATAATGTTGAAAGAAGACAACACGTGTCAAGTTCCAATAAGGATTTAGGTTGTACAAATAGATATTCAGGTAAAAGAAAGGGGAAGTTTTTCTTCTTCCTTCTTCAAGAAGTATTACTATATAAATTTTAAGGAACCTAAAGTATTCCTTTCTCCTTTAAGCTAAAATTGTAGATTTGGATCTTTACCAATGATTACTCCATGTCAAGGTAAGATTTATGACTCTGCATGTTATTTTATGAAAGATTAAGTCAGTAAGAGTGCATAAATAGTAAAACGAAGAAATAGGGTTTTGTATGAGGGCTATCTGGGTTTGAGATTATGGTAAAAGTCATACAAGTGAGTTTAATGGGGTTCCTATGTTATATAAGTAGTGGTTGCTGCAATTTCTCATTGGATGTTGAATCTAGAATTAAATTTTCCATCCGTGGTTGTCAAGTGAATCCCTATACTAACTCTTTCATGTGTACCGTTCATACCAGAATATCTGTAGGAAGCTGATTAAGAAAGGTATAGTATGCGATTGTGGGTGATTATAAAAGGATATCTATGATCTTATAAACATGGGTTGATGATAATATATGAATCTGGTATGGAATCTAATAAGTTCAAGTATGTGGTGATAGGTGTATGAGATTCTGTAATGATGAAATATGCATATGTATGTATGTCTGGACAGTATGTTATGTGACGTGAGTACTTTTGTTGTATGTTGGTGTTTTAGAATTATTGTGCTTAGTTTGTGTCAATACATGAAAGGTATGTAAAGTCTGGTTGAGGTCGAGCTCCAACATTTGTTGCGGACTTGAAGATACATGTGACACAGATTTAGCCTGGACTGACAATCTGTTGTCGTTTTAAAGGTTTAGCATGGTACGCTTTGAAAAGGAATTATGAAAGATGATTACCCAATGAAGTTCTCTGTGTGTCCCAAGATAATGATGGGAAAACCTCACGAAATGTGAGTTTAGGCAAATCGATGTCGTAAACACATCAGAAAAGAATAGCCTTTGTGGTGTATTACAAAAGAATAGCCTTTATGGCAAAGTCTAAAAGAATAAACTTTGTGGCGTATTATGAAAGAATAACCTTTGTAGCGTATTCTAAAAGAATAGGTTTTGTGGTGCACTCCGAATGGACTGCCCTCTTGGTGAGTCCTAATAAGGCTCTCAGTGAAGAACTTTGAAAGACGTTCTTTGTGGTGGGCTCTACACTATGTAATTGGCATATTCAGCACGGCTCTTAAATGTAATCTATGAAACTATTAAGGATAATGTACCCATGGATTATATGGTGAAGTATCACATAAACTAAGATTGTCACGCCCTAATTTTTTTTTCTTAACGTGCGCAAGTTTATGTCACAAGGGAGTTAGTAACCTAATGGTTAAAAATGTTAATTAAATCTTAATGGTCTTATGTTCAAACCCCCACACTCCTATATTTTTAGTTTAATTTTTTTAACAATTCTAGAAGGTCAGACCCCCCATTATCTTCCAACATTCCTTGCCTTGTAGGGAGGATTTCTTTCCTTTTGTGTTGAGTCAACATACATTCTAAAACCCCTTTTTCACTCATTTATTCCCTCATGATCCATTATTCACTCCCATTGTCCCCAAACCTACCATCTTTTCCCTTTTGAATTCACTTGGCCGACCATCGAACCTAAAACCCTTCCCATTTCACTTTTAATTTTTCTTTTTGCTCTCCTCCTCTCCTTTAACTGCACCACCACCCTCCTCCACCATTTTTCTCCTTTTTCTTCAATTTTCACCACCTTTAAAGCCCTTTTACCTCTTTTCTCTTCCACTCAACCACCATACAAGGCCATCGCACCACCGCCTCTCCTCCATAGTCATCGTCTTTACTGATAACTCTTGAAAAGAGTTATAATTCATGCTTTTAGATTAGGTCAATTGTCTATACTTAAGTGAACTTAGTTGCATTTTAGGATATTATTTGAGCATTTTTAGAACATTGCATAAAAAGCTTGGACGATGATTAAATATTATTATTTGTTACTTTTAATTGCATGTGGAAGGGTTGTGTTTTGTGGTTTGGCAGGTGCAAGATGTGGAGAAAGAAATAAAGGAATGAAGGTTTGTCATGGCAAAAGGTTGGATAGTTTGCCAACACAAAGGCTGTGGCAATTCCAGGATGACCAAGTCAACATTTAACACATACCAGTTTCAGCCCAACTGTACTTGTACCAGAAAAATCTGCCTAAAAAAGAGGAAAAGATAATCTTGGGATGTTGGTTTTTATCCTAGAAAAAAAAAAGAATTTAAAAAGAAGAGAATATAATATTGGGTTGTTGAAAAAAGAATTTAAAAAGAGAATAAGATAAACATGGGTTGTTTGATTTATCCTAGGGAAAAAGTTGTAAAAAGCCAAAAGAGGAAACCCTAAAAGGCGAACAAAAATAGAGATCCTTAGGCAAAGATATAGGGTAGCGGCTGAATAGAGACAAAAAGAGGAATACGAAAGTAGTCCCTCTCAGCCATCACAGGACACTGTGCTGCTAGAGTATGAACTGGACATGCGAAAGCTGTCTTCTAGAAGTCTTCCATATTTCTTACTTTTTTTCTTCCGTGAATTGAATGATGAAAATGGTTTTGGATTTTTTTTGGTTTTGAATGTTATTTGCCAACCTATGAGTTAAATCTTATAGGGTTGGGATTACTTTGATGAAACTTTAACTGTCTTTAATGGCTGAAGTATAAATTTGAATTATTTTTACTGTTTCATTCAATTGTTTTATTCTTTAAAATGTATGTGAGCAATCCCTAGACATAGTCGACTGTGCAACATACCCTTAAATTAATCTAAAGTCTAAAAATGTTAGATTAGTTAGACTATGGTTGAATGATATGAGCAAGTACTCGACATATACTTGTAGTAGACTTTAGACATAGAATAACATCCATACTGAATGAAATAGTGCAAGGTACCATATTAAAGGCTTATAGACACAGGCAAGGTAACTTGAGGTTTCTACCTTTGAAAGAAGCAAGCCACTTTAGAACTCTTCTGAGCAATAGGTTAAGTTTGATTTTGCTGAGGCATTGCTAACAAGAAAAGTAGATTCCTAGTAATCTTGACCTTCCCACTTAACATCGCGTAACCCTTATCTTTTGCCATAGTATCTTTGCAATCACATCCTTAGTTGTTTATTTATCAGTTACATATTATTCATATAATCATTTTCATAATTGCCATTACATTTCTACTTTCGTTTTGCCATAGCATTTCCAAGTATTCATTAATTCCAAGTATTCATTAATTCCACATATTGCATACATCATTATTCCTTTTAATTGCCACTGCATACTTACCATAGCAGTAATCGCATTTTATTATAAAAACTTGACCACTTTAGTGCCTCAATCCGATCCTCGTAGGAACGATACTCACTCATCACTTTATTACTTGATCCGACGTGTATACTTGCTGAATTCACATATCGTATTCATACACGACAGCCGTCGGCCACCACTGAATTCTTTATTTTTCTTCTTTTCTCATCCTCTTTTCAAAACTCACCTCTGTAATCTCTTAATTCCAATTTTTATATATTAAAAGATCATCTCCCATCCCATTTTCTAAACTTATTATTTTGTGTTTTATAGAGTCGAATCCCCTTCTTTAATTGACTTTTTAGGATTTATTGTCGAGCCTTTTCCTTCGCTAAATCGTAAGTATGAAGGACTTTTGTTTATGTTCTAATCTCATATTAATATTTTTATTTAAGGATGATACTAACTACTCGATTTTGTGCCTTCATGAAGAGCCACTCGAAAATCCTAGAATTTGCGTTCCACTTGTAGAAAGGTGTGATTTAGTGATCTTTTACGTAAGTGCTACTGATTCACAATCGCTTTTAAATAATGGCTGTTATTTATTTATTAAATCCGTACTAACTCGTGTGTTGGTCGAAACCGTAGTGACTCAAGAAATCAGACTCTACCCTTTCAAAGTGGAATTGGGATTTATCAATCAGATGTGTGGGGACTTGCTCTTAATAATAATGACTAATATTGATTAAATGATAAATAATACTAATAATATAAGTATAATACTTTTGTTTATATGATTCTTGAAAATATGATATTGAGAGAATATGAAAGTATTCATAAAAATCGGTAAAATCCGATAAAAAAGGCTATCAAATAAGTATTTCCGAAACTTTAAGATCTATGCTGATAATGGTGATTTGGATGATTTTTGTAATATGTTTTAATGTGTGATTCCTAGTACTCATGTCATGTGATTTATGGCTAATGAAAATGTATGCACAAGTGATGTGGAAATATGATTATCGATATTCTGATTTGCATGTGATTTGCATGTCAAGCATGTCATATTCTAATATTCTGATTCGCGTGTAAAGCATGCCACTGAAAATCTGTTCCGTATGCCATATCACATGCATGAGGTGGGAAAAATATGTACGGAGGAAGTATCTGGCAGTAAATTTGCATTTTCTGGTGGCTTGTCCACAATATTCTGTATCTGGCAGCAAATATTCAATATTTGTGGTTCGACCACACTATTCTATTTCTGGCAGCTCGACTGCACTATTTGGTGACTAGTCCATATTATTGGTGTGATATTAGATGGATGAGTTCCGGGGAACTTTTAATGGTGTGTAGCGGAGTTGTGTAGGACCTGTTTTCTAAAATCTGCACTATTTTTCGAAAAGTGTTGCATGAACATCGTCATTACGCATTCTACCATATCTGATTTTGTGATTAAATAATTTATATGCTATGATCTGTTTAAAATGAGGTTGATATGAATTTATTTTGTGAATATTATTATCGGAGACCCACACTAGACTTTTTAAGTTCACCACTTTAAATTATGATATTTCAGATAATCGAGATTAGGATGGGCTCAGCTACGGAGGCGCTCTCGGTCATTTTTGATTTAACTGTGTTATTATAGGTATTTGACATTTTGGGATGTGTTTACTTAATATGGACTCTGGTTTGGATGTTCGTTTTTGGTTTTGGGACTTTGGATTTCTTATTTGGATTTTTATGCATGGTTCATGATTTAAAAAAAAAAAACTACCTTTTAAATGATTTGCTTTTTAATAATAAATTATGAGGGCTTTTTCATAATAATGACTAGTTTAAGCTCAATAAGGATGATTTCAAAATTCAAATTATGTTTTCAAAACTTGACAATATTTGCTCACAAAGCTAATATTTTGCAAAATGATTGTAACATCTACGATTTCAAAATAACAAATAAATTTTAAATATCAAGATTTGTCCGTTGCGATAGTTTTAATTGAATCACGATGATTCCTTAAAAACACTATCAATAGTTTTTCTAAAATTAAAAGATAGCATCTAAAATTTGGTTTTACATACTATAAGACTCAATGACGTTTTGCGATGAGGATTTTTAAGAGAAAGCTTCTAAACGTTTTACTGCGCCATTACCATGACCAATGTAATCTTTGAGATTCAGCTATAATGTCTAGGCCGAATTTAGGAGGTTAGAAAGAATCGTTTGGAAGTGTATACTAAATAAGGACTTTAAATCGTTACGTCTGAAGGAGGTATGATATTTATAGTGTATGAAAGATGGAACTTGAGAAGAGTATTCGTCAAAGACAGGTTAAAGGTCACGAACAATAAGAACATTTTGGCTCATCAACTGTAATGTGAAATTTAAAACATAGGTAAATGTTGTAACTCTCACTAAGTTCTCATGAACTTATCTGTGTGTGTCATGTCATAGGTAAATTGATATGGGTTTGTGCTAGGAGAGACGATGCCAGTACTACGCTAAAGAAATGACGTATCAGATTATTATGCATACAGCGCGAGTTTGGCAGTGTGTCCAAAGACTGAATGTTACTTAGAGATCTATACTTTAGGGTATCTGGAACTGATTAGGATTTCAATATAGATATTATTGTAAATTAATTACCACGTGTTGTAGTTGTATTTATTCATTGTATTTACTTAGGCATTTTAGTTTGAAATTTTGTAATTAAGTAAGTTGTAATTATCTATAAATTGTATAAGTAGATTAAGCTTATGTTTCTATTCATATGGTAATACCCAAGATCCGAATCCGGTTAATCGGATCAGGTTGATGGCGTTACATTGCAACACACTTAGTGTCCCGACACTGAGCTCCAGTGTCACGACTCCAAGTTGATGGTTGAAGTAAAGGATCCTAGGGCCACTATCAAGGATGTCACAACACCAGCTAGGTTGTGTCGCGACATCGAGAACCCCCAAGCCAAGATTATGCTTACTATCGAGGATGTCTTGACACTGAAGTCTAACAGTGTGAAAAATACTACAGGACAATTTTGTGTCCAACACCAACTCAAGTCAACTCATGCCTCTAAGGGCATCTTCGCCAATTTTAGGGTTGTAATCTTGGTTGTATTAAAGGCATATATGATGCCAAACATGGAGGAGCCTCATTTTATCATCAGTTTATTTCTTTCTTTTTATTCCTTCCACCATTTTTATTCTTTCAGTTTTTCCCTTTTTAGCTTAGTTAATTAGTGGCTGTTAGTTTCTTCATTTTTACTTTAGCTTTAACTTTCTTACAATTAGATACAAAATTTTCTTTTGTTATTTTGATTTCTCTTTAAAGTATTTAATAGATTTTCTGTTTGTGAACTTTCAAAAGTGTAAAAATCTCATCTTTGGTTGTGCTTTCATCACTTTTATTGCTCTTATCATCTTTAACAAAGACTCTTCCAAGAGTCCTCAAGAACTTCTCAACTTTGTCTTTTTTATGTTTTCTTTGATGAGTCATTTAAGCATGAGCTTGGTTGATATTTGTATGTTGGTGATGAATATGCACTAAATCTTATGGTGGTTGGTTGATTGAAATGTTGCATGGTTAGTTTTTGGGTTAGTGACTAAATCGTAAAAATTAGACTAAATTGAATAGACTTCAGAACCTAGAATTAATGCCTCTCGGTGAACATTTAGATAGGTGAGACCAAGAGGAGAACCTATTGTGAACCAATTGATTGTCCCGATTTAGTTTAGTGAGGTCGAGAGATAAATCAGATTGAATCATCTGCTTGGGTAAAATGGTGATGAAAGGTAAAATCAAACCATTTAGGAATTTGAGTAATTCAGACCCCTAATCCAAGAATTAACTAGCAACATGGATATCAACCAACCACTTTGCCCCTATTGAATTGATATTTATGCATTTTTGTCTGTTATTTAATTTAGTCCTCTTAAGTATAATTTAGTGTAATTAACCTTTGATGATGATTTACCATAATATGATACAATGCATTGTCACATTGTATTTGTGACACGCCGTGTGTTCTGCTATGACTCATAAATATGTTTTTTCAGACCATACTAAGTTATCTACAACCTCTTCCCAATTTTTAAATAGAGGATAGAACACCTTTTGAACTAGATAACAATCTCAAATGCCAACGGAACTTGATCACTCCTGTACTTATGAATTTGCAACAATATGGGAAGTCATCCAAGCTATCACTCAATGCTTTCGAATTTGTTTTTTTAAGGAAAAAGTTAAATGCTTTTTTAATATTTTCATAACTTTAAAACCCGCCAAAAGAAAGTCTAGCCATAGCTGTAAGTTTAACCTCGTATCATTCCGCTCTGGAACATGCGTCTCTCCGCCGCCATTAACTCTTTCAAGTCCTCCAATCTCATCTCATGGAAAACGGTACCTTCCCTCACTCTCAAAACATCCTAACCTAATCTCCATTTCCGTTAACTTCTACTGTGATCCCAGACAGGTAAGCTTCAACAAACCCTAGCGGGGTGCATCGAACTGTCGGGAAAAACACTTCACTCGGGGAAGGTTTCGAAGGTAAAGATATGGCCGGGATTCGCCGGCGAAGGAAGGTACTTTGAGTTTCACTCAAATTTGATTCCTGCATCCATCGATTTTGTTCGAGAATCGCTGTTGTGTACCACTCTTTGCAAAGAGGGATACAAGATTCGGACCGTCGAGCATTTGCTTTCGGCTTTGGAAGCTAAAGGCATCGACAATTGTAGAATTCAGATTCAAAGTCTCGATTCTGAGGATACTGAGGTCGAGGTTAGTGCCATAATTTTTGTTTGGATATCAAAATTGATTTAATTTGCTTAAATTTGCAAGTTTTGTTATTCATTTGGTTGCTACTTTTGTCACATTCTTTCCTTTTTGCAAGAAAAGCGACTTTTCCTGTAAGGTATCGGTGGATAATAAAATGCATGATTTTACATTTACATGGAACAAATATATATTCAATTGTTCGTTCACTTCAAGACAACTTTGGAGCAAGCTAAAACCATGAAGCTGCAATCCAACAGCCGGAAAGAACCTCTGAAGGCCATATTGTAGGATATGCGTTCTGGATTTAGGGATGAGCGATGAGATTTAAACATATTCAATGAATTTGTAGAGAGAACTGTTTAATGTAACATATAATGTACAAACACTGTAATAATTATGCTGAGTCTCTTTTTTCATACAATTTTATAGATGGTGATGATTGGAATTTTAACTAACACAGGTTCCTATTTTTGATGGGTCTGCAAATGCTTGGGTAGAGGCAATAGAACAAGTTGGCAGAAAAGAGGCCTTGGATCGGTGTGGCAACAATGTTGAGAAATTGGCACCATATTTGAGTGAACCATTTTATGTTTCGAGAAATGATTCCTTTATGGTTGCCTTCCCTGCTTCAAAGGTTCACATATCTTGTGGAATTGACTTTCCAAAGGTAAATTCTTTTGTTCTCTGGTATGCTGATTGTTAACCACATTGAATTCAAATGGTAATTGTCTCGTTCGTCTTGCTTTACCTTTTCTTCTCTTTTTCGGGGGAAATAGGAAAACAGTTTATTTCCATTTTTTCACTTTATTTTCCGAGTTTACCGTCTAAGATACACCATTAATGCTTTTGTGCTTGCCCCTTTGTAATGAAATAATCTGCTTGGATTGATACAAAATTTCTATCATTGGGAGTTCTTCAAGTTCAACAAGTGGCTACTTCATAAAGTTATTCAAATGAATTAGATACTATTATGAACATGATTAGGTAGCTGAATGCCAAAATTGCTTGCTATAGTTAGAAAAAGAAACAATATTGCTTTCAAGCATATCTCCTGGCTCTAATGCTGGATTAGAACCAACTAGATAGTGAAAAAGAAATATTCATCAGCCAGCTGGACCCAGAGGTGGTTGGCACATACCTCTGCACAAGCCAAAGCCTGTTATGAGTTTTTTTCACCTGCCAAGCAAGTCAGACCTATCTTTGCACAAATTTGGCTCATTTATTGAAGGAGCTTAGAATAAATGAGCCTAAAAGACTTGTTCCAAAAAAACAATTCCATTAAGTTTACAAGATAAACATAAATGAGGTTTGCTTGATTGAATGAGGTTTACAAGTTAAGCAAGTCAGACCTATCTTTGCACAGATTGCTTTTACCTTGATCCTCTGTGCCTCTCTTTTGTTGGGCATCGACTTTAAGCATAATTTACTTTCGATTGATTTTGATCTATGCAAAAATTTACATATCATTCATTTTTGGTGTATGCTCAAATACCTTTTTGACTTTTTTTATGGTTGCAGGTGCCTGCAATTGGATGCCAGTGGTTTTCTTCAGCTGCTCTGGATGACTCCTATGAAAAGCACATAGCATGTTCTAGAACTTTCTGCATCTATGAGGAGGTCCAATGTGAACTCATATCATCATTTCTGGTTATTGTTTTGTTCTAAAATCTAATGCACCAGAAATGTTTACCCGTATTACATATACGCTTTTTTCTCAATATTTTCCTTATTTTATCTCTAATATATTTCTCTACTATAGATAGTTTTTATTTCAGCAAATATAAAAGGTTCGAATTTGTGCATTTTAAAGTGCTTTCATTTCAAAATTTCAAAATTCCTCATCCCCTAAAGGTATCCAAAGGGAGCCTTTTTAAAAAAAAAATTGGCAGATAATGATGTCACATCAACATTGTGCTGCTGCTTTGACTGAACAAAAAGAAAATTATCTGTACTTTTATTGGGTTATGATTTTATGGAATCATGTCAGGCAGTTGATTTCTCAGCTGGCTATAGTGTTTTTTTTCCTTCACATGTCGCAACATTTTGGAAATAGCTGCCATTGTTTCTATGTTGCTATTGCTAAATCTATGTAAAATCCATTCAGGTGGAACATATGTGCAGTATGGGACTTATTAAAGGGGGATCTCTAGACAATGCCATTGTATGCAGGTGAGATGCGAATGCTAAATTTATGTCAAGTTGGCTGATCACCTGATTCCTGTATGTAGTGTCATTTATTCAAACATAACCCCACAGATATGAAGACAATTTTTACTACATATACAACAAGCTTCATTTCTTCCTAAACAATAGATGAGAAGCGTGGGTTAGGTTGTAATTTTCATGCTGAGCCTCCTAGAGTCTGTACTGAAACAAAGAACGTTGCATCTTGGGAAATCTTTTATTGAGATTTCTATTTTGTAATAGTTACACCTTGGTAATTGTGAAAAGCAAGTAGTTTTGGTGAGTGGCAGGGTAATGTCATTATTACCATATAAAAGAATAGAACGGATGCAGCATGCTGTTAGTTCTAGGTTGAGAGAATTGGATGTACAGTAAGCAACATGGATGGAATTTAGTTTCTGTTTTCCATACGATCTTGAGCCATGCTGAAGCAGAGACTTGATTCACTTCTACACAAATTTACTAATTAATGGTTTCTTGATAAACATTATGGTGACTTTGATATTTTATGCAATTTACATTTGAAGTTTGAACGTAAGCAGATCTTGTAAAATTGTTTGTACATCAACAAATCTTGACAAGACTTGCATACAGTGGAATATTAGAAACCAGGAATCGGTTGATTTTCATTCTGTTGAATGGAATACTTAGTAGTCTTTTTCTTCTGCAGTGCTACTAGAGGATGGCTGAATCCACCGCTTCGTTTCCCTGATGAACCTTGTCGCCATAAGGTCTTGGATCTTATAGGTGACCTTTCCCTTTTTGCACGGTCTGGTAGTCAAGGATTTCCTATGGCACGAGTAATATCTTTCAAGGTAAGTGCGCTCTCTCTCTAGGGGTGAGCGTTCGATCGAATCGAGTCAAATTGAATAAAAAATTTTTAGTTAATCAAGTTGACAAGTTCTATTTTATCATCTTAATTTGCTTTAAAATTTTTTCGAATTGAGTCTACTGAAATGAAATTTGAGTCGAATCGAATCGAATCAAGTGAAATTGTTGGAGTTAAATTAAAAGAATTAAACATGTTAAATTAAAATCTTGTTACAAAATAACTATTTCCATGTTAGAGACAAATTTGAAACCATATATATTTGAAAACTTTTTTAAAGTAAAATCATAAAAAAATAACTTATTTAGGTCCCAAAATAATTATTTTAGAAAATTTTTAAAATTTTAACTTTCTTTATATATTCTTTATATATTTTTAAAAATTTTTAATTTTTTTAAAAATATAAATTTTGAAATTTTATAAATATTTTGAATTATTTTGTAGTTTTTGTTGAGAGATACCGATATGTTTATTTTCAAAATTGATAAGGACCAAAGAAGTATTTACATCAGTTCGTTATTCGAATTATTCAAATTATTCGAATTGTAAAATTAAACTCAACTCGAACTCGGAGCTTGAATTATTTATTCAAGTTGACTCAAATAGTTTGATTCAATTAACTCAAAAATCGATTTTTTTTTTCGAATCAAATCGAGTTTTGCTCATTCCTTTATCTTTTATTATATTCTGTTTATTACATTATTATTGATAAATATTTTTCCAAGTAAAATGAGGTTAAAGATAGATCTTCGCCATGCCCAAAGTCTATACATGTTCTATGGTTTAGACTTGTAAGATTAATATAATACTAAGATTAAGTAAAATTGTGGGGGTGGAGCGGGGCAGGTCAAGGGTGAAAGTCTCAAGTAAAATCAGTTTCGGCTTAGTTCAGAATACACTCATAGAAGTTGGGTTGGGTCCGGGGTGAGCAAAAAACTTCCTTGCTTCTATTATGCACGTGAAGTAGTTAATTTGGGTTTATGGAGAAATAACCAACTATGCACTTAAGACTTAGTTTGGGTTTATGGTGAGCGAGAACTGCAAGATTCAAGACCTTCCGATTTTTCGTGGTCATCTCCCTGCCATTTACTGGTTATGAAAATTTTAGGGTTTTTGATTAGTATGCTCGAGATAAATGTAGTTGTACTTCTGACTGGCGGTGGTAAATTTTCCGTGAAATATTGGCAGTAAGAGTTGGGGTCTCAAAGTATTCATGCCACAGAGACCTCTCCTCTTCAACATCTGAAGAGCAAGACAGAGGTTGAGATACTTAAAAAACTTCTTCTAACCAGCTAGACAGCCACTGTGGTGAGGTGGATATGGTCATGAATTGATGCTGGCATTTAGTTGTCATAACTGGAAACATTCAGTTCAAATCACTTTACGTCTGAACAAATAATATAGTTGTATTATATATAGAGAGATTCAATTGACGTGGCAACTTTGAACGTGATACAGGGTGGTCATTCACTTAATGCTGATTTTGTACGCCGACTGTCGGGAATCACTGTGCAAGAAACTTAATGGTCTTTCTCCTCAGAAATTTTCTAGTTTGCATATCAAAGGTTAGAAATGTCTGGCTTATGAGGTCTGCAACATCGTTTAAGTATGAAGACAAGTAGGGATGTTGAAGGGACACGAAAACTTGAACGGTAAGTTAACCGAGGTGTGTTTTCTGACTGTCAAGGTATAAAATCCAGAAATGCTGCAGTTTCTTACAATTTTGACGAGTCCTTGCTTTGAAACTGTACGTCTGCACCTAATTTATGATTCCTTATTCATTTATTTATTTAAAGATAGTTTGTTTTGGGGAGCTTTATTGGCTACTACCAACCATGCTTCGTAGGTAAGCTGTTAAAACAAAACTTAAAGGCATAGGTGAATAAACTGTTGGACGGAACTTCCAGATGATCTATTGGGATTGGATCAAGTCTCGTGTTTTTTTTTTTTCTATTGCCTTTTCAGAGATTGATTGTTGTCTTTATTGTAGCTCTAAATGGTCTTTCCCCCTTTCTTTTTCTTCTATTTTCAAGCTGCTCGTAGTCACTGTTATTTTATTCTATTATTAAAAAATTGTAAAAAACTTAAATTTTTTTATTATATTTAACTTCTCTTAAGAAACTCGAAACTTCTCAAGTTCCGATAATTGAGACTAATGATTTCATGAAGGGGTGCTCACAATTTATTTTATATGAGATTGTTTTGCGCTTCAATTTTTTAATATAATTAAATTTATTAGATATTTATTAAAATTTCCAATTATAATGACTGAAATTATTTTTTTAATTAGAAAGTTAATTGAGCATTTTAAAGAAAAATCAATTTACCAAATTGTAATAGACATAAATCAATCTATTATGTTTACATTTATGCTTTAATTTGATTGTTGATCTATTTTTATAATATTATTATTCAATAAAAATAGTTTATATCCTTAATTAGTTTAGTTAAAATATTGGGGTTGATTTTTTCTTAAAAAAAGACTAATTTTTGTGTAAGAAAAGGTGTGTTAACACGTTAGCATTTTAATAAAAATAATTAAAGCTATTAACTATTTAGAGTAATTAATGTTATGATAGAAAAAAAAGTTTAAAATACAAAAAGATTAAAGCTTAAATGTCAGCATAGTAGAAAGATCAAAATTGCAATTTAATCTTATGGGATGAAAGGAAAGTTGAACAACAGTCTACCACTTTTAAAATCTTATTAATTATCGTTAATTGCATTTTCAATTGTAATCGTGCTTTTCAATGTATTTAAATAAAACAGGGTGTTTTGGCTGGGTGGGGAAGGTTATGGTGCAAAACGATATGTTTTGAAACCTTTAGGACAATTAAATGAAACGGATCGTACTAGTTGGAATGTACAGTTGTCTTGAATCCGTTATTTTGTTGTTTAGCCACTAGACAAATGGCAAGGACAGTTATGAAAATACAGGATTGAATTTCTCAATTAATTCTCTCTTTTCTCGTGCTCCTTCTTCCCTATTCTTCTCTCTTTCTTTCCCTTTTTATCTCCTGTGAACTTCTCTCCATTTCTGTTACGTACCAAAGGTATCAGAGTTCCAACGATCCTCATGGCTGGCGATGGTGTAACTACTAGGTTGCAGAAAGACATGAGAGTGATGTAGAAGGAATTGTCACAGGTACAAATAGACTTGACACAAGTGGACGCTAGAATAGATTCACGGTTGAAGGAGTTTCATGAAGAAATACGCTCGAAAATGAAGGGTCTTTTTGAATAGTACATGGGACTAACATCATCGACACCATCTAACCACTTTTTAGATAAGGGAAAAAGGGTTTTAGGTGGCTCACCTTTAGGGTTTGTACCTAAAAAATCACTAGTGCTTTCACCGATGCAGGGTAGTGGGCACTTAGGGCTCTTCTTTAACACTAGTTCCATAGAATATGTTGGGAGAATACTCAAGTTTGACTGTCCGAGGTTTGACGGTGAGGATTTTCGAGGTTGGTGGTTTAAGCTAGAACAATTTTTTAAGGCTGAAGAGTTACAGGAACAAACTAAAGTCAGAATAGTTATGCTTCACATGGATAAAAATGCTCTGGATTGGCACTACTTTTTCTTCCAAAAACACGGGGGCCTTCACCAGAGCACTTGGGACGCATATGCTAGAGGTCTCAAGGATAGGTTTGGTTCTTCCACAGCCCTCGACCATATGACTGAACTTGTTGCTCTCAAACAACAGGGAATAGTAGATGCCCACCATGACCAATTTGTGAGTATACTAAACCAGTTACGTTTACTAGAAAGTTATGCTTTGAGCATATTTGTTTACAACCTTAAATCGGAGATAGGACAGTATCTTACGTTGTTCAAGCCACAAACCTTAGTGGAAGGGTATTCTTTAGCTAAACAAGTGGAGGAGATAATGTCCACTACTCAAAAGAAAAAGGGTAACATTTGGGGGTAGTGAAGGTTACTTTAGACCTTTATTTTCCATGCATCGAGTAACAACTCTAGTAACTGCACCAACCTCTAATGCGGGCTCTAATTCAATCTCC
The DNA here is from genome assembly GCA_005393395.2 of Gossypium australe. Classification (NCBI taxonomy): domain Eukaryota; kingdom Viridiplantae; phylum Streptophyta; class Magnoliopsida; order Malvales; family Malvaceae; genus Gossypium; species Gossypium australe. The sequence continues at coordinate 81,834,144 of CM016614.1, forward strand.
AATAGTAAGAAGCCACTTGTTAAGTCCTTGTCTAAATTTGAAATAGAGGAACACAGAAGGAAGTGCCTATGCTTCTGGTGTGTCTCCAAGTATGCACCAAGACATAAATGTGCCAAATCACAATGCTACCAGCTCATAATAGAACCCCAACTTGAACTCTTGGGGGACCCCAAAGGCTCAATAGTAGAGGAATTTCAGGATTGTTCTGAACAATTACAGAGTTTGGACCAAGAACCTGAAAATGTGACCCTAGTATTATCCTTACATGCATTAAAAGGGTCTCAAGGGCATAACATGTAACAACCCGATTTTGGGGCTAGTCAGAATAGTGGTTTCGGAACCACTAATCTGAGGGTGAAGAAAATTATTTTGATATTATTTTATGTGTTATAGCATGTTTATAAGGATGTATGAAAAGTTTGGTGCTTTAATTTTAGCAACTGTATGCTTAATTGTGGGAAAGGATTAAATCGCATAAAGTGCGAAAGTTCTATTGTACAAGGTAGAGATGTCTAATAGCCATAGAATATTAAATTGGAGGTCCTTAAAGTGAAATTAGGTCATTAAGAGGGTGTGGCCGGCCATAGGAAACAATGAGACAAGGGCATTAAATTTTGGTCAAAATTTGGTGAAATTAGGTGGTAAAAAAATGAATAAAATAAGCTAAATAGAAGAGATATCATCTTTTCACTGTTCATGCTTCTCCTCCATTGAAAATTGAAGGAAATTAGAGGATTTTGGATTCCAAAATTTCAGCCAGGCTTCTCTTTTACAAGTAAGTGATTTTAGGGGTTTTTCTTGATAATTTTTGTACTTTTGGAACCCCCAAAGCTTAAGTTAGCTAATGAAAGGACTAATTTGCAAAATGGTTGAAAGTTTAGGAACTTTCCATGAAAGCTTTTGTGTTGTTTGCTGAGTTTTTATGGAAGAAAATGAATGTTAGTGAGTTAAGGAACAACTTTTGTGAAAGGTGTTACCGTGAAAACACCTAAAATGGACTTAGTTGTAAAAGTTGTAATTTAGTAATAAATGCATGAAATAATTGGTTTTGTGAGTTGTTGTAAGAGAAATAAATGTTCAGCTAGGCTTGCTAATGAGAAAATGTGATGAAAAATGAATTACGAGCTTAGGGGTAAAATAGTAATTTTGCCAAAGTATAAGGGAAAAATGGTCATTTTTTCCTAAGTAGAAATTTTGATGTAATTATAAAGTGATTGAATGAGTAAATTTTATTATTATAGATCAAGAAGAGCGCGGAAACAACCTTGATTGAGGAAAAGGTAAGGTTACGGACTAAGTCGTCGATTAACACATTTTGCACCGAGGTAAGTTTATGTATAAATGATACATCTTTAATGCATATGTTGTTACTTATTGGTGCATTGTATGAATGAGATCAATTATGATTGAGATTGATTGAAATTGATAGATGGTGAGTAGTTCTCGTATGAACCTTGGAATAGATACGTAAGTATGGAAAAATACCCGTAATGATTAATTGGTGGGCTGTGTGCGATACCATCGTAATCATCCTTTTTGGTGGGCTGTGTGTGATACAACCTTATTACTTATTCATGATGGGCTGTGTGCGATACCATCGTTTATATTATCATTTGGTGGGCTATGTGCGAAACCACCTTAATTACTCTTGTTGGTGGGCTATATGCGATACCACCCTATTATTGATTAACAATGGGTTGTGTGTGAAACCACCGGGTACATAGTATTATTCCGAGGGGTTAATCGAGAAATGGTATAAGTAAATGTTTCATGTTGCTTTGTGGTGATGAGTGCAGGAAATGTGTACAAGCAATTGTGAGCAATATAATTGTTATGTGATTGGAATGCGGTAAGAGATGAAATGAGTAAGCATGATTATGGAAATGTGAATTGTTCTTGCTTAGTATGTGATGTTATTGATTGATTAGCATATGTGATGATGCTTATTGTTTACATGTAAACTTACTAAGCTTAAAGCTTACTCCTTTTCTTTTTCCCTTGTTTTATAGTGTCAAAGAGCCGGTTCAGGATACGAAGATAATTTGAAGATCATCCACACTATCAGCTCATCTCGGTATATTAGACTTAGCATTTTGAGTATGGCATGTATACGGGCTAGACATAGTGAAATGTTTTGTTGTTTTGGCCAAGTGTGTTGGCTCCATTAAAGATGAACACCTTTGTAAATGGCCATATTTAATGGCTCATTATCATTATATATATGAAAAGATGAGGTTATTCATGAATGTGTATGATACATGATTGAGTTGCTTGGTAAATGGTTGAATGTGATTGATGTTGTATGAGTTAGGGTGATAAAAAGAGCTTGGCAAATAGCCTTGTTCTTGTCCACACGAGTAGGCATACGGGCATGTGTCTAGGCCGTGTGTGACGCACGGTCAGTCCCATGGGTGTATGACCAGGCCGTGTGTCCCCTGCATGTTAGTGTTGCAAGTCAGTGTCGACCATGAGCTAGACACACGGGCGTGTGCCTAGGCCGTGTGCCCCTTATTTGGTTGTTGACATCACAAACAGAATACCCAGGTTTTCACACACGGGTGAGGACACAGGCGTGTTTAGGCTGTGTGGAGGACATGAGCCAAGGACACGGGCGTGTGTCCGGCCGTGTGAAAACCCCTGTAGGTTCGAATTGAAAAATAAATTCCACAAGGGTTAGGGACGTAGGCGTGTGTGACCATACGGCCTGCCCACACGGGCATGTCCCATTTCACACGGGCGTGTGACCCTGTTAAGGAAAAATTTTCCTAAGTTTACAAAAGATCCCGGTTTGATTCCGAGGCCCTCCGTTTGTATGTGTAAGCCTCGTAGGCCCATAATAAGAATGTTATGAATGTGAATGAAAGATTTTATATTGGAATGAAATTTGATAGCCCAAAGTTGTATGTTCAAGCGAGATAAGTCCGGTAATGCCTCATACCTGGTTCCGATGTTGAATACAGGTAAGGGGTGTTACATAACACCATGAGGATAACAGTTAAAATGGGACAAGTGGAGGTGATTATCCTGGTAGACTTGGGTAGTACGCACAACTTTTTTGATACCAAGTTGGTTAAAAGATTGAAATTGTCTGTGGAACAATCTTGTCAGTTGAAGGTTATGCTAGCTAATGGTGGGAGCTTAACTACTAAAGGATTATGCAGGGCAGGAGTTTGCTACTGATTTCATGATTTTACCAGTTAAAGGGTGTGATGTAGTTTTGGGGATTCAGTGGCTGTTGACCTTGTGATCAATTGTGTGGAATTTCAGGTCACTTACTATGCAATTTGAATATGAAGGTAATAAATGTAGTCTTCATGGTATTGTTCTAGGAGGGTTACAACTCCTTTCGAGTCACCAGCTTTCTAAGCGCTTACAAATGAATGCAACTAGCCCCTATTCTATGCTATTTACTTTTGACCAACAGACAACCTTGAGTCTGTTACCTATGCCAATCGGGGAGGACTTGCAATAGCTTCTGCGTGAATTTCAAGATGTTTTCCAAGTGCCAAGGGGGTTACCTCCGAATAGACTACAATACCACAAATTTCCCTCACAAGATTAGACTAAGGTGGTGAATATTAGACCCTATAGATATCCTTCCCTTCAAAAGACAGAGTTTGAAAAGCTTATACAAGAAATGCTCTAGGCAGGGGTTATTAGGGATAGTAGCAACCCTTTTGCATCTCCTATTATGATGGTGAAAAAGAAATATGGGAGTTGGAGAATGTGCGTGGACTACCGATAGTTCAACCAACTCACCATCAAGGATCATTTTCCTACACCTGTTATAAAGGAGTTACTTGACAAGCTTGGACAAGCTCTGGTTTTCTCTAAGTCGGACCTACGATCAGGATATCATTAGATCCAAATGCCTGATCCAGACATTTCTAAGACAACTTTTCATACACATGAAGGGCACTATGAATTTTTTGTTATGCCCTTTGGCTTAACCAATGTTCCCTCAAGCTTTCAGTTACTGATGAACTCAGTCTTCAAGAAGTTGTTGAGGAAGTCAGTACTCGTTTTCTTTGACGATGTTTTAATATATTCCCACGGCTTGTAATAGCCCGATTTTGAGGCTAGTCGGAATAGTGGTTTTGGAACCACTAATCTGAGGCCGGAGAAATTATTTTTAATATTAGTTTATGTGTTATAGCATGATTATATAAGTGCATGAAAATTTTGGTGAATTAATTTTAGTGATTGCATGCTTAATTTTGAAAAAGGGCTAAATCGCATAATGTAAAGCCCCGAATTTGGGCCTAGAAGAATTGGGCCTATTGGGCTTTGGGCTTTGGATTTTAGAAATTTTTTTAAGTGAGCGAGAAAAATGACAATTGGCATGTGGGCTTTGAGGATTAATGAATTTGGAGTGTCTAGGTGTGTTGGAGATGTCTTGGGATAAGTAAGGGTAAAGGAAAAATTTTGGTTTTAGCCTTAGGGAACAATGACTTTAGTTAGTAGGCCTTTTTAATAAATGAAGAAGAAATAGGACACAAATGGGCTTGTGGTCCAGTGGTAAGTGGCGTCACTTGGGAGCTATAAGGTGACGTGTTGTAAGCTGAAAAGGTCCAAGGTTCGAGGCTTAGGAGTGGTATTTTGTGGAGTGTTTATTTTACCATATGGACGGCCAGGGTTGTGTTGGTTTTGAACTCTTACTGTGGAGAGTTTGAAGTAAACAGGTGTGTTGGATGTGGAGGAAATTTCAGATAAGTTTAAGGTGTTATCAGAGAGAAAAGTCAAGAGATGAGGAGAGGGAGGAGTTGGTGCCGAATGAGACTGTAGGGGGAAGGTATGATTCGGGTTTGGCTAAAAAAAGGGGGTGCCGAATTCATTGAAGGGTTTCTTGGGTTCTGTTATTTCTTCCTTTTTTCCCCCTCAGCCGAATTCTTTCATTTACTGAAAAGAAAACCCATCATTCTTTTTGCCGAAATTCCTATTAGAGTTGTGTTCTTCTTCTTTCTCTGAAAGCCAAATTCCCCTATAGCCAAATTCTCTTCATTGCCGAATTACCATCATCCTCCCTTGCCGAAATCCCCATTAGTGCCGAATCTTTGTTGTTTTTCTCTATCACAAATCAGTTGGTAGCTACTTTCAGTCAAGGTTAAAAGCTGAATCTCGTTCGGTAGTTATCTAGGCCGCAGGATCTAAGGTTGGATTCGGTAAGTATTTTGTTAACTCCCCTTAGTATGTTTTGTTAAAAGCCAAAGGACGATCTAATTTTTCATTATCAATGGTCTTGTATTAACAAGGGTAAGGATCGGAGATCGCAAGTGTGGTAGGATCATTAGCAAGGGTAAGGATACTCAACTCGATTATGGTTGAAGTGAATGGCCGAATGTGTGGATTACTAGTCACCCGAATTTTGATGGTGTATGTGTGAGTGTAGATCTAGGGAACACTTGTGATTAGTAGCGAAGAAAGGGCCATTAGAACTCGGTGGCACACGGTAAGGTTACGGTAAGGTTACGGCTTTTGAGTAAATATTTTGATTAAGTATGAGTGGTTGATTGAAGGTTGGTTGGTTGTAGGATCAAGGCTAAGGATAGAATAGCACGTCGCGGTATCCAGGTGTGTACAAACACTACACACACATGATATCGGCAATGCAGGAAAACCAAAAAGCCGAAAGTGGCTAAATGGGCCCGGTGGACCATGAGGCTAAGTTTGATGAAATTGATTGAATTGGTTATATGAATTGAGTTAGTCATGCATGTTACATGATCTGGAATTGTTTTGGGCCTAATAGGCCATATGAATGAGATTTGGGCCTAATGGGCCATAAGGATGTGATTTGGGCATAAGGGGCTATATGAACGTGAAATGGGCTTGATCGGCTTTTTGGGGACGTAAACAGGTATGCTAGGGTTTAATGGACTTTAGGCATATTTCTGAACAACTCTTAAACCGCATAAGACTTAATCTAACAATTAAACATGTCTGTGGACAAGTTGCTGGGTTAGAGTGTGGCAACGGACATATGCATGTCTAGGATTGGATCTAGGGAGAGCTTGGTACTTAAGCGGGTCCTAGTGACCCACCTCCTCTTCTCTGGAATCCTACCTGGTGCATAGTGTCTGTTCACTTTAGCCGCAAGGACTTGTTAATGGGCCAAAGTTCATAACTAAAACCCGAGAGGGACCAAATACCCTAGATTTGTAAAATTACTAAAATACCCTTGATTTGAAATTATCAAAATACCCTTGGTTTGAAAAATCTCTAAGATAGCCCCGAATTGTGAAATTACCAAGATACCCTTAATTTGCAGAATTACCAAAACATCCTTGATTTACAAAATTTCCGAAGTACCTCTGATTTGCAAAATTACCTAGATACCCCTGTAGAGTAGATTTACGGAAATACCCTTGGGTTGTGAAATGACAAAAATACCCCTATGTGATGAGTATAAGTTTATGGATGTTACTTATGTGTTTGATGATTCATATGATATTCTGCTTAGGATGCATATGGGTGGGAATTATGGTACGGAGGAAGATTTGAGGATTGCATAGTCGCTTGACGACCGTGGATCCACCGGTGGCTTTAAGCCCATTATATGATTAACAGCTTTGCTGCAACGTTGGGTAGTGCCGCTATGAGTGCTACCTTTGGTGTGTAGAGGATGGGTGGGTCGATTTAGAAATCCCCACAGGTGTGTAGGGTTGGATGGACAATGGTGTGTGTAGCGGATGGATTGTTGGGAGGGTTTTGCATTACCTTGTCTTGCATATGATATGATATGATATGAGGTCATTGTGGGCTAAGGCCCAAGACCACCAATTTCGATAGGGTTTAGGACCAATGTGAATATTTGTGTGTTGATTTGATTGCCAAGGGTTGTACACACTGTGTTTCAAAACTCACACCCTTTATTTAATGTTTCAGGTAATCCTCAGTAAACGGCTCAACGTGGGAGAGGACTCGGAGATGGCCACACTACAAGATGTTTAAATTTTTATTTTTATTTATTTGTTTCAAAAGACATAGTTTTAATTGCTTATTTTCGTTGGATGTAATAAGGCCTTGTACTCCGATTTGACTTTAGATTTTGGGTTTTGTTGTTTCAACTGTTTACTTAGTTATTAAAGCTAAGTAAATTTCTTACGTTTAAACTTGATTTCCGAAATACTTAAAATTATAAAATGGGTTTTTTTCATTACTGAACAAGACTCAAGGATTTTGGGCTTTTGGGCCTTAAAAATTTTAATTAGCAAAATCGTTTGAATTATGCCTTTGATGTGACACGCCAAATTCGGGCCTAACTTCTTGGCCGGGTTTGGGGTGTTACACATAAAGTGCGAAAGTTTTGTTCTACAAGCTAAATGTGTTAAATAGCTATGGAACACTAAAGTAGAGGTCCTTATTGAGTAAATAGACCAATAAAATTATGGTGGCTGGACATGGAAATTTTAATTAGAGACAAAGTCATAAAATTAGGTGACATTAGGTGATTTGTCTAATAATAAAATAAAACAAAAAGAAAAGGCTATCATCTTTTCTTCTCTCCACCGATTTTTCTGCAAGAAAACAGCCATGGAAGCTTGAAAATTTTCAGTAACTTACAACCCTTGCAAGTAAGTCATTTTAATGGTCATTTTTGTTGATTTTTGTATTTTTGGAACCCTTGTAGCTTAATCTAGCTAATGAGGGGACTATTTTACACTATGGTTGAAAGTCTAGGGTTTTTCCATGAGAGCATTAATGTTGTTTCCTGAATTTTTATGGATGAAAATGAATCTTGGTTGTTTAATAAACAACTTTTGTGAAAGGATTTTTCATGAAAACACCTAAAAGGACCATTTTGTAAAAGTTATAAAATGGGTAGTAAATGTATGAAATAATTGGTATTTGAGTTGCTATAAGAGTAATAAAGGTTCAGCTAGGCTTGTTAAAGGAGGAAATTTGATTAAAATCATTTTAAGAGCCTAGGGGCAAAATCATAATTATGTGAAAGTCTAAGGGAAAAATGGTAATTTTGCCAAAGTAGGAATTTTGGAATGTCTTGATTAATGTGGTGATTAAATTAGTAAATTTTGTCATTATAAATCAAGAAAAACGGAGTCCAAACTTAGACCGGGGGAAAACCAAGCTATTGGACTAAATCGAATTAGTCGCCCATATTTGTATACCGAGGTAAGTTGTACGTAAATAATACAACTCTATTGTTATTATGCATTAAACAATTGATATTGCATAAAATGTTTGATTATTATTATGAATATGCTTAACAAAATTTGATGTGGTGTACTTTCGGTTGAACCTTAGGAATAGATTGGATATCCACGCCATGACATTTGGGTGATATGTGTGCTAGTGTAAGACCATGTCTGGGACATGGCGTTGGCATTGATATGAGAGCTAGTGTAAGACCATGTCTGGGACATGGCATCGACCTCGATATGTGAGCCAGTGTAAGACCATGTCTGGGACATGGCATCGGCATCGTACCCTCTCGTGTGAGGCTTGTCGGGTATCCTTTGGTATTCCAACTGGTTCAATGGGTAATTTAAAGCTTGTGTTAAAAGTGAGAAAAGTTACGACTATGTTGTAAGTGATACAGGTACTACACGAAATTCATAAGAATTGAGCTCGATTTATGTTGTATGATTAGTAAGGATGAAAATGAGTAAGTTATGCCTTAAACCATTTGAGAATTATGTGCAAGTTTGTAATGCGTTATGAGTATGATATTTCATGGTAATTGTTGTTGATTATTTATATGCGACTTACTAAGCTTTATGCTTACTCTCTCTCTTTTCCATTTTCTTATAGTGCCGCCAAGCTAGCTCGGGGATCAACAGACGTTGGAGGCATCAATCACACTTTCAATTTGAACATTTGGTATAGTTAGATTTATCATTTTGAGTATGGCATGTATAGGGGCTTGGTCTTTTGTCAAGTGTCATATTGTTTTGGCCAAATGTGTTGGCTTGTCTTGAAGATTGATTCATTTTGTATAAGGCCATGGATGATGACTAATACTTGTTATTGATATATGTAAATGATGATGTTTTTCATGAATGTGCAATTTGCATGGTGAAATATATGGTGTGTTAGTGCATGAATGAGTAAGTCGCATGATTGGATTGATAAGGTATGTGATAAGTTTTGCATGTGAATAGAGTGTAGTGGCCTTGATGTGTGTATGTCTTGGTTGTGGCTGATTTGGTCAGATGTTTATGTGTAGATTGGTGTTACTTGATGTGGCTTATGTTGGTGCAGGTAAGGGTGGCAAAAGGGCTTGGTAAATAACCTTGTTTTTGTTCACACGGGTAGACACATGGGCGTGTGTCTAGGCCGTGTGTGGCACATGATTTGCCCTATGGGTGTGTAGTCCAGTCGTGTGTCCCCTGCACCTTAATTTTGTAAAACAGAATGTCCAGTAGTAACCACACGGGCTTGGGCACGGTCGTGTGTCTCAACCGTGTGGATGACACAGCCATAGTACATAGGCATGTGCCCAGGCTGTATGAAGTCTGCACCTTAAATGCAAAATTAAATTCGCCACACGGCCTAGCACACGAGAGTGTGACTTGGCCGTGTGACCTTATTGGGTTGATGATGTCAGAAACAGAATGTCAAGGTTTTTGCACACGGATGTGTCATGGCCGTGTGTGCGACACGGGCCATGGACACGGGCGTGTGTCAGGCCGTGTGACATTCTGACTTCTCGCGAAGCACAAGCCAGGCTTGTAACAGTCCGAATTTGACCCTAATCAGAACGGTGGTTTCGGGACCACGAAATCGAGTCCAAAAAATATTTAAATAATATTTTCTGTGTTTATTATATGTGAATTAGCATGTGTGAAAATTTCGTATAAAAATTTGATTGTTTGTGTGCTTAATTAGACAAAAGGACTTAATCGCGTAAAATGTAAAAGTTCCAAACTATAGTGAAAAGTGCTTAATTGATAGTGGCTTTTTAATATGAAGTCCTTAAGGGGCCAAAAGACCATTTTAAAGTTAGTGGATGGTAGAAAGACAAATAAACCAATGTTTATGTTTTATATTATTAATTAGAAAAGGTTAAAATTGTAAATTAGTAATAACATAATATAAGTTAATAATTAAACAAAACAAAAAGGCCATTGTCATCTTTTTCTAATGACCGAATGTTTAAAGGAAGAAGAACTTAGAATTTCTTCAATATTTCAGCAACTTGAAGCTTGATTAAGGTATGGTTAGTTTTCGGTTTTTGATAATTTCTACGTTTTTGAGATCGTTGCTTAGATATCTACAAGACCCATGCTTTAATTTTTGAGTTTAATGAATATTTTGTGATGAGCCATTGATGGTAGTTTGTTGTTTTTGTTATTTAAGGATGAATTATGAAATATATATGTTAGATTAATATGTTTTGTCTTTGGATTTTTGATGATTTTGAGTAATTTGGACTAAATTGCAAAAATAAATTTTAGAGGGGCTAAAATGTAAAATAAATGAAATGGATGGACTTGTATGAGTCCTATGGATATTCGGCCCTTAAGGCATTCATTCAAATTTTGTGTATTTTGTGTTTTGTGCAAATAGGACTAAATTGTAAAAGTGTGAAATGTTAGGGCAAAATGGTAATGTGCCCATTTAGGTGTTTTTGGATTAAATTGAAATGAACTGTGTTTGAATGAACTTAAATTGAATATGTTTAGACCAAGAACAAAGAAAAACGGACTTGGATCGGGGAAAAATGAAAGTTAACGAATAGCCGGTCTTCGTCGTCCGTCGATAGTCGAGGTAAATCTTTAAGCAATTTAATACCGTTAATATCGGTTATAACCTTGATTACATGCTGAATTATGAAATTACAAATGTGAATTTGGCCAAGGCCGAATGTGGTAAGTGATTTAATAATGAAATGTAGTTATATTTAATTGAGTTTGATATGTTACAGTGATATGAATTATGTGATATATGTGATATTGACTTTGATAATAAGTAATGTGTATGAGATCATTTAATTATATTGATATTCGGGCTTCGAGCCTAGCAGGCCTTGTGCCAGTGAAATGTATCGGGCTTATTGCCTAGCAGGCTAAATGCCGGTGATTAAATTTCGGACCTCGGGTCTAGCAGGCTTAGTGCCGGTGTAAGTTTCAGGCCTTGTTGCCTAGCAGGCTTAATGCCAGTGATTTTTTATAAATAAGAGGGTTCATGGATTATTATCAATGTGGAATTTAATTACAGCAAATAAGCTAAATGTTCAGGTACGTATAAGCCTCATAGTTGCAAGGAATAAGGTAAGTTGATATATTACTATTCGATGCTAGTAATATGTGATATAGTTGAGGTATATTTGTAAGATTTTAATGTGTGCATTCGGCTTTACAGATGATGAGTTTGAGTATACTATATTGGAATTTGATTTTGGTTGTAACATCCTGAATTTTTGGGCCTATGCGTTTAATGGGTGGATATGTTTAATGTGTTAATCTAAGTGTTAGGGGTCCAAATTGGGCTCAGGAATGGGCTGAGACCTCAGTTAAAATATTCTGTTTGGGCATTATAAGTTTTAAAGATAGTTATCTATGTTAAAAATATCAAGATTGGGCTTGTGGCCCAGTGGCAAAATGGCGCCACTAAGAGGGAAGGGAGTTGGCGTCACTGGTAAATGAGGAGGCCCAAGTTTTGGCCACTTGGAGCCCATGTTTTTGGGCCAAATCCGGTATTTAAAGAGGAGCTAGGGGGGACGGCACAAGGCTATTATTTAGGGATTTATTTCATGTTTTAATATATGGATAATTAAGCTGATAAAGGAAGGAAGAGTTAGAGATAATTAAGTCTCTTTTAGAAGAGTTAGTAGATTAAGATAAAGGAGAAAAGATAGGATTTATCTGCAAGGTTAGGTAAGTGCCGAAATTTCTATAAATAGGGGGGATAGCTAATCAATTTTGGCATTGGAACCCTACTCTTTCTTCTTTTCCTGTGCCGAAAAATTGAAGGCCATCTCACTTGTTTTCTTTTCTCATCTTTTCTCTTCCAAAAGTCGAAAATCACCATTGTTTTCTCACATTTTCTTTCTTTTTCTTTGAAATTTCCTTTTAGCTGAATCTTCTGATCTCCATTGTTATTCTTCTCCCATTCACTAAAAGCTGAAATGTAACATCCCGAATTAGTGGGCCTGTGCATTTTATGTGATAATTGCTTAAAATATTAATTTGAGAGTTTGAGGTACAAATGGGGCTCAAATTGGGCTAAGGCCTTGTTTTAAATATTTTGTTCAGACACTCTAGGGGTTTAAATTGAAGTTCTAGTAGTTTAATGGGTATATTGGGCTTGTGGCCCAGAGGAAATGGTGCCACTAGGAGGAAGAGGAGTTGGCGTCACTTGTGCATGAGGAAGGCCCAAATTATGGTTGCTTGAAGCCCAAGTTTTAGGGCTAAAATTCGGCACTTAAATGAGCAAGGGGAGGACGGCACAAGGCTAAATTTTAGGGATTTTATTGTGTGGATAATAAGCAGATAAAGGCTATTTTTGAGGAGTTAATAGATCAAAGATAGGAGCTATCTTTAAGTGTTTAATGTTAGCCGAAATTTTGGAGAATTTGAAAAGAAAGGGGCATTCGGTTTTGGCTTAAGGTGTATGTGCCGAATTTTGCTATCAAAGTTCTCATCATTCTTCTCTTTTCTCTGCCGAAATTCCTACTCCATTCTTGCTCTTCTCTCTTTTCTTTTTCTAACAGAAACCACAACTCTTGAAGTCTCAATTGCCGAAACCCTGCTATTCTTTTTTTTTGGCCGAATCTCTCTATCCACTCCTTGCCTATATTTTTCAAATCCTTTGTTCTTCCAAAAGCCGAAATCACTAAGATCACACCTCCTGAAGTTGCCGAATTCTCTTCAAAGGAGTCTGCTTGTGCCGAATTTTGAAGGAAACAATAGATAAGTGTTGATTTCGGGATTTCAATTTTTTTTCGGCTTTTCAAAGTCCCTAGCCGAATGGCTATTTAGAAACTAATCTCTTATTTCACTCTTATTTTCGACATTCTGGGATCTGAAGAGGAGTCAATCACGTACATCTCTAAGTCATAAGTTCAGTAATACTCGAATCGAGGTACTTTCGGGATTTCAAGGTAAGGAAGTCTATTGATTTTAGTGTGTAAAACCGGGTAGAACACTAACCATGGCCGATTATAGGAGAGGGCCTATTTTCACATCTTTCCGGCTTTTTGAGCAAGTTGTAGATCGGTTTAACAAGGGTATCGACATTAATCAGGTGTGTAACCTTTCACACTATTAGATTGGTTGCTTATATATATATGTATAAATCTACTATACTCTATTAAATGCTGAAATCCCGGCATAACATTTGAAAACCTGAGAAGGGTAAAGGCTAAATATCAGGTCAGTATTTTCTGCCATTTCTCAGTGAATGTTCTGTTAAAAACGATATGTTTCATATGTCAATTTCTATGTATGCTTGGGGTTGGGTGATTGATGAAAGGGGAAGTGATCTGTTCTGGTGGCTTATGCCATTTCAGCCTGGTGACTCTGTCACATACTCTGTTTCTGGTGGCTCTAGCCATTTCAGCCTGGTGACTCTATCACAACTTTGACGATGAGCAGCTAACTGCAGCATGACTGCCATCAATGGTGTGTAGCGGTGTGGGTTGATTGTAGAAATCCCCAATAGTGTGATTGGCAGGTAAAGGTGGTGTGTAGCGGATGGAAACCTAGGATTGGGTTGGGTTTCATGTATGTTATCTTCTATATTATGTTTTATATTCTGATCTGTGGGCTAAGGCCCAATCTGATGGTGCACGAGGGTTGCACACTGAGTCTCGCGACTCACCCTATTATTTTAACCATTTCAGGTGACACTTAGTGCATCGGACCGGGATGGAGGAGAGAGCAAGGTGGCCATGCGACAGAGCATTGAGGATTTAGCAAAAAGACTTCACTTTATTTTATTTATTTTTAAGAAATTTATCTTAAGTGGGTTTTAAGTTTCGTTGAAATAAGGCCATGGGCCATTAGACTATTATCCTTTGTTTTGGGTTTTTATTTTGGGCTTTTATTATTGACACTTAAACTTTAATTAAACTAAGGCATGTATTAAGATTTTGGTTTTTATTCATAAATCAACAAATTAAATTTATATCTTATTTAAACTTATCAAGTTATTAAGTTTTCCCGAACAGAAGACTAAATACAAGAAAAATATTTCCCGAAATTGCGACATCTTTTACGAAACTTCCTTAGTGACATACCAGATCCGGTTGTAATGTTTGGGCCGGGTTTGGAGTGTTACACGAAACTCCTCATTCAATTCTTCTAAAAGCCGAAAAACACATCTAGTTCATCCTTTCGGGATTTCCTTAAAAAGCCGAAAACTCCTAGATCTCTAATCTTCTACACTTCAATCTTCTTCTGTGATTGCCGAATCTTTCTACAAGGGATAGCCAAAACCTTCTATAGAGGTAAGTATCGATTTGGGTTTTCTTTTGATCTTTTTCGGCTTTTGGAGACTATAGCCGAATGGTTAAATAGTTGGCTAATCTCATGTTTTCTCTCATTTGCGGCATTCCGGGATTTGAAGGGGATTCATTTGCTTAGATCTCTAAGTCAGAGTTCAGTAACACTCGAATTGTGTTACTTTTGGGATTTTAAGGTAAGGAGATCTATTGTTTTTAGCATGTAAATTCAGGTATTTATTAATCATTGGCCGAATGTAGGGGAACCCAAATCTTCGTATTCTTCCGGCTTTTGAGCAAGGTTTTAGACTAAGGGTTGTAGATCCAGATAGTAAGGATTTAACTAAGGGAGTAAAACTACGCGATATCAGGTGTGTAACACTTCCACACCATATAGATTGCCTGTTAAAATATGTTTATTAATCTATTATATTCTGGTTAATGCCGAAATCCCGGCATAACGGTTGAAACCCAAAGAGGGTAAAAGCAAATCACCAGGTTAGTGATCCCTGTCATCCTAAGTGAATGTTCTGATTAAATGGTATGAATATGCCGATTTTCTGTGATTGCATGGGGTTGGGTTTGATGAAAGGGGAAGTGTTCTGTTGTAGCGGCTGTTGCCGTGACCTATTGTAGCGGCTTTTGCCGTTACCTGTTGTAGCAGTTTTTGCCGTGACCTGTTGTAGCGGCTTTTGCAGTGACCTGTTGTAGCGATTTTTGCCGTGACCTGTTGTAGTGGCTTTTGCCATGACCTGTTGTAGTGGCTACGGCCATGATCTGACGATGAGTAGCAAGAATGCCATCAATGGCGTGTAACGGTGTGGGTTGATTGTAGAAATCCCCAATGGTGTGAATGGCTGGTACGGGTGGCGTGTAGTGGATGAAACCTAGGATTTGGGTTGGGCTTGCATAATTTTTGTTATATATATATATATTAATCTGTTATTATGTTCTGTGGGGTTAAGGCCCAAATCTAATGGTGCAAGAGGGTTGCACACTGAGTCTCGCGACTCAACCTATTATTTAACAATTTCAGGTAGCACCTACTGCATCGGACCGGGCTGGAGAGGAGCGCAAGGTGGCCATGCGAGAGAGTACTTGATCCAATAGAGGATTTTACTTAGAATATTGTTTTTAATATTTTTGATTAAGGGTTTTGAATTTCGTTGTAATAAGGCCTTGGGCCACTAGACTATTATTTATGTTTTGGTTTTATGTTGGGCTTTTATTACTGGGCATTTACATTTTATGTTTAAATTAAGCTAAGACATGTATAAAATTTCGGTTTTCATTTAAAATTCACCAAGGCATTTTATAACTTTATATCCTATATGACTTAATAAATTATTAAGTTTTCGGTATAAATACTTAAAACCTGATAGTTGTTTTCCAAAGTGCCACATCCTTTATTAAATTTCCTTAGTGACATACCAGATCCAGTTGTAGTGTTTGGGCCGGGTTTGGGGTGTTACATTGGTTGTGTCTTTGAAATTCAGCCATATGTGTAAATGAAAAATGTAAGAATAAATGGACATATGTTATGTAATTATGGAGGTGAAATTCGTATGTACATGGCCTTTACTTGTTCAAATATTTATGTGAACTTATTGAGTTGCATGTAAGTGTATTATGAATAGATTATAAAGAGATGATGTTTCATACTTTGAATTTGATGCGGAGTTGGTAAATTGTATGCTAATGGTAAGGAAGTGATAAATGTTATGTTAAGTGAGGTAAAGGTATTCGGTTTTGAAGGGCTTTCGAGTTAAGCTATTTTATTTGATGTCATTACTTGATTGTTTTAAAATGCTTGAATGTTCAATTGGTATATTATATTTGCTTAAGACTTACTAAGCTAAATTAGCTTACTCTGTGTGTTCATCGTTCTGTTTTATAGATTTTGATCAAGCTACAAGCTCAGGGGATCGTCAACGAAGTCATCCACACTATCAATCTATTTTGGTACCTTTTTGTGTTTGGTTTTGGACTAAAGGCATGTATAGGCTAAACTATATCATGAGCCATGAATTTTGTTCTTGTATATATGTTAAAAGCCATGTGAATATGGCTTATCTCCTTTGTTAGTTTGGTATTGAGACATAAGGTTTTAATGGTCAAATGGTGTATATGTTTATGTCATTTTTGTGCATGGTTGTGGGGGGGTTTTAGTAGCTTATATTCGGCCATGGTACATATATATAATAGGTATAGTTTGGTTTCATGATTTATGGCATTTTGGGCTAAGATAATGTTTTGATAATGTATAATCGGTCATGGCATACAAACGAGATGTGTTTGTCATGTTTTATTATGTTCCGTGTTTAATTATGTTTGATGGTGATTGAAACTCATTTTGGTAAAATGTTAAATGACATATGCGATTGGTAAATGTGAAATGTTTGACATATATGAGTTTTGGCATGAAGTAATTGTTTGTGGCTTAAGGTTATTATATTAAGTAAGTTGATATAGGTGGTTGTGGTATTCATTATCGGTTATTAGATGAAATATGAATGATGGTTGTGTACTTTTTTTAATTTAATACTTATACCATGAACATGATTAATTGGTTTGAGATGATGAGTATAAGCCGAATAGGTATTTAGATAGTTTGATAATGTGATTCGGTAGAAATGACAAAAATGCATGAGTTGAAATGATCTTATTAAGTTATAATAAACGTCTGTATATGAAATAAGTTAGTTAATTTGATTGTTTGAAATTGAATATATATATATATATATATGTGGTTTTAGGATAGATGATGAAATCTTATGCTATGTTTTTAGATTGACATATTTGCATATGATTCATATATGTGCATATACAATTAGTTTAAGTTAGGTGTTTTGGACAAGAAAGGACATATATTTTGTTTTAGTTGGATGTGAGTATGTTATTAGAGATGTTTTGATTTTTGAATTGTTGGAAAATGCAAATGTACGAATTTGGCTTAGATGGATTAGGAAGTCATTAATGTTTAAGTTTGATATGGAAGTACAAAACTCGTAATGCATTTGTTTATGTTTTTTTTAATAGCAGTAAATAAATGATGTGACCTGTGCTGAGTGGTGATAAGTAAAGTAATGCTCGTAACCCTAATCCGGCGATGGATACAGGTTAGGGTGTTACAAGGCTCACGCACGAGCTAAGGAGATGGCCATGCCAACCACACGGCTGTGCCATAAGTCCACACGGGCGTGTGCCCTTATTTTCAATGAAATTTTCTAAAGTTTTCTAAGGTTCTCGGTTTAGTCTTGATATGCTTTTAATGTGTGTTTTGGGCATCGTAGGCTCATATTAGGGATCTTAAGACAAAATTTGAAAAGTTTTAAATTTAAACGAACTTTTATGACCCGAAAATGTATGTTTGTATGCGTTTAAGTAAGGTAACGCTTCGTACCTTGTATCAGTGTCGGATACGGGTAAGGGGTGTTACACGGCTAGTCTAATAATTTGATCCACTTGAAGGTGGTATTACAACTCTTAAGGGATAATCAATTCTTTGCAAAGTAGAGTAAGTGCAGATTTGGTACCTACTAGATCGAGTAGCTTGGGCATGTAATTTCTAGGGGATCAGTTACTATGGACGCAGCTAAAGTAGAAGGAGTTCTTGATTGGCCTACTCCTAAGTCGATAAGGGAGTTGATGGGGTTCCTTGGGTTGTTAGGCTACTATTGACGACTTATCTAACATTATGAAATTTTAGCTCGTCCACTTACAGATTTTCTCAAGAAGGATGTTCCCTGGAATTAGACTATAGCTACCAATTCTTTTGAGATGCTCAAATAAGCAGTTTGTAAAGCACCATTCCTCTCACTTCCAAATTTCAAATAAGAATTTTGTGTTGATACGGGCGCTTATGGGCAGGGTGTAGGGGCAGTTTTGCAACAGAAAGGGAGGCCTGTAACATTTTTTAGCAAAGGGTTGGGGATAAAACATCAAGCACTCTCCATTTATGATAAAGAGATGCTAGTTGTTCTGTTGGCAGTAAGAAAATGGCACGCTTACTTGGTGGGTAGGAGGTTCCAGATCAGAACGGACCATCACAGCTTGAAATTTTTGGTTGACAAACAACCAATCACGCCGTTTCAACAAAAATGGGTAGTGAAAATACTCGGGTACGATTATTATAAATCCTACAAGAAAGGTAGCAAAACAAGGTGGATGGTGCCTTGTCTCGAATGGTTCATGAAGGGCAATTTTTGCAATGCATCAACAATATATCGTGGTCAGACGTGTGGACTCAAATTAAGGAATCATGTCTCATTTATCCACACTTGCAAAAGTATGTCAGGAACTTCAACCGGACCCTTAATCCCATTCCCATCCCAAATACTCGTGGGATGGAAAAATGCTTAGAAGGAAAGGGAAGGCAATAGTAGGTAATGATCCTGATCTTATAAAAGAGTTGTTTGAGTACTTTCACAGTGGCCTTATTAGAGGTCATTCGGGTGTACATGTTATGAGGCACCGATTATCAGGATTAATCTACTGGAAGAGCTTGTCCAGGGATGTGAAGATGTGGACTAGGGAATGCCTTACTTGTCAAAAGTGTAAGGCAGATTTGTTTGCTTCTCTAGGGCTTTTACAACCTCTCCTTATATTGAATCGAGCATGGGAGGCCATTAGTATGGATTTTGTAGAAGGTCTTCCAAAATATAAAGGCAACAATGTGATCCTTGTAGTAGTGGATTAGTTAACCAAATACGTGCACTTTTTGGCCTTTGTTAACCCATTCATAGCATTGACTGTTGCTCGAGATTATATGAGGCATATTTACAAATTGCATGAAGCCCTAGAGTCCATAGTGTCAGATGATGACAAAATTTTTGTCAGTAATTTTTGGCAAGAACTATTCAAACAGATGGGGACTAGGCTACATTTATCAATTGCTTACCATCCTAAAAAAGATAGGTAGATAGAGGTTTTGAATCATTGTTTGGAAGGATATTTGCATTGTATAGTAGGTGAATGCCCTAAGGAATGGTTATTGTGGTTACCACTAGCAAAATGGTGGTACAACACCACCTATCACTCAGCTATTCAAACTACTCCCTATGAGGCGCTATATGGTTAGAGCCCCCCAATACACATTCCCTATCTCATTGGATCCTCACCAGTAGCAACGGTTGATCAAAGTCTTCAAAACCATGAGCAAGCCAGGAAGCTATAGCAATTTCATCTCAAAAGATCACAAGAGAGGATGAATCAGATAACTGATCGAAAGCGGTCTGATCAAACTTTTAATGCGGTGATCTGGTGTATCTAAGGCTACAACCTTATAGGCAGCATACTGTGAGAAAGTTAAAGAACCAGAAACTCTCCCCTAAGTTCTTTGACCTTTTTCAGTGGAAGCTAAAATGGGAACGATTGCCTATAAATTAGCTCCACCAACGGGCGCTCGAATTCATCATACTTTCATGTGTCTCAACTCATAAAATGGGGCGTTTTGGTTGGGTGGGGAAGGCTATGGTGCAAAACGATACGTTTTGCAACCCTTGGACAGTTTAATGAAACGGATCGCACTAGTTGGAATGTACAGTTGTCTTGAATCCATTATTTTGCTATTTAGCCCCCAAACAAATGGCAAGGATGATTATGAAAATACAGGACTGAATTTCTCAACTAATTATCTCGTGTCTCGTGCTTTTTCATCCCTATTCTTCTCTTTTTCTTTCCCTTCTTATGTCCGGTGAACTTCTCTCCATTTCTGTTACGTACCATTTAATTGCTATCTTATAATAACTTTGAATAGAGATAATAAGTAATAACGTAACACCTCGAGACTTGGGCTTTTTTATATAGTCTATAGATATATCTATAAAAAAGAACCCCCATAATTTATTATTGGTAGAAAAAAATTATGCCCTCAAAATATATAGAAAAAAATTGTTTCGTTTTTTTTCGTGCATTATTTGATTTAACCCTTGAATTATGATAAAAATATCAGAATTGGATGAAAAGAAGTGTCTTTATTTGCTGACTAGAATTCTGCATGGTAGATTATATGCATTCATTGTTAAAGTGATGCTGTTGCCACATCAATAACTAATAAAAAAGTTAAATATAGAGAAAAATATTAAAAAATATTAATCAAGAGAGTTAGTTGTATGTTGTCAAGGAGTGGTATTGCGAGAAGGTATATGGAGACAGTCTTTCCAAATAGTCCATTGGTTACTTTGAGCAGTGCCCTGATAAGGTGACGTTGGCAGCGGAGATGGGATCTACTCGTTGTTGTAGTTCAACGTCGGCGTGTTCGCCTTGCTGGACAAACTCCTTAAGACTTTTCACGTCACCCCACCAACACCTTTTGCAGAGCCAGTAGTTTTCTGTGTTATATTTTAGTGGGTTTGGCTACCATAATTTTACAACAAAAATAAAATCAATTAGTCTATTTTATATGGCTTTTTATTTTTCGCTAATTATTGTTTTGGTCATTATTTGCAAATGGACAAGATATCTTGAATATCTGTTTTCAAAATGTCTACAAACGCTTTTTTTTTAAATAACCTAAATTAATTAATTAATTATGAAAATGATTCAAGTGAAAAATGATATACGAAAATGATTTGAAATCTACAACGACTGTCGGTGTCGCCTGATAGACTGGCGGCACCTCCCTCTCATCATTAGCCAACCATCAACTTTTTAAAAAAAATATATTTTTGGGTGCCACCACTGTAACACGCCTTACCCGTGTTCAACGCCAGAACAGGGTACGAGGCGTTACCGGACAATAACACTTGCAACTGAACTAATTTAAGGCATAAATTTTCGTTTAAAATTTAAAACTTTTACCTTATATCACCAAGTCCCTAAAATGGGCCCATGAGGTCCAAAACATGCTTTGGGAGCGGGACTAAATCGAGAACTCTTAAAACTATTGGAACATTTAGAAAATTTCCTTGTTTTGGAGAGTCACACGCCCGTGTGGGCAGGCCGTGTGGTTACACCCGCCTATGTGGCCCAGGACACGCCCGTGTCCTCTACCCGTGTAACTCTCTGTTTATGATGTCATCATTCGTTTTGGATCACACGACCAAGTCACACCCTCGTGTGCTAGACCGTGTCCTCCACACGGCTGTGTCTCTGCCTGTGTGGTCAAGAAGTTGGCTATTTTCCAAGCCAATTTCTACCCTATCCTGCCCATACTTGAGTATAACTTGAATGACACATTTCATGACATATTAGAGCTACCAAAACATCCACCGCACACATGTAATAAGTCATAGCATACAATCTACTCAACCATGGAATGCATCATCATGTGTTTATAGCATAACCAATTTATTGGCCACATTAAATGGCCTTATACAACAATGAACTCCGAATATCATGGGTCATTATTCTAGGACAACGCATAGTAACATATACACATGACCAAGTTCCCTATACATGCCATAACCTTAAGTATAAAATCATCGATACCTAAATTGTAAGCTTAATAGTGTGATAGGTTCTCTAGCGACTTCCAACCCGAGCTAACCCGAGTACATTATAAACACGGAAAACAACAGAGTAAGCTATAAAGCTTAGTAAGTACGTATGTAAATAATAAACAATTGATTACCGTGCTTTTAACAATTCTCATTATAAGCTTTAAGATAATACCATCATTATTGCATAAAATTTCACAATTCATTTATGTTCATCTTGAGCTGTTTACTCGAGTTACAATCACTAAATTATTTTTATCTAGAGCTACGGAACTCCAAATTAAGATCCACTAATTTTCCCTGAAACTAGACTCACATATCTTCTTACCATAAAATTTCTAGAATTTTTGGTTCAGCCAATTAGTATAGTTTATTCTTTAAATTATCCCCTGTTTTGCTGTCCGACAATTCCGACCCCTTTTCACTAAAAATTAATTATCTCATTGTACAGAACTCGAATGACATTATAAATTTTATCCTATGATTAATTTTTTACAATTTTTAATGAATTTTCCAAGTCAGAACAGGGGATTCCAAAACCATTCTGACCCTGTCTCACTAAAATTCAATTATCTCACCATATGAAATTCTTTTGCTTTTTCTTTTTCTTTTATGTAGAAATAGACTCAATAAGATTTAATTTCATATCTCATTCAACCTCAAATTGGATTTCCAACATTTTTGGTGATTTTTCAAAATTACACAACTGCTACTGTCCAAAACTGTTTTATTTCAAATTTCACTTTTTCATGAAAGATCATAACAATATGCTCACATTTAATAACATAATTTGATTAGCATGAATAATAGAAAACATTATCACTTCACTTACTCATTCCTCACCAAAATTCGTCACATATTGAATTCATTGCTCACATGAAATTCCACTTAGTCGAATTTTCCCGATGAACACTTCGGAGTAATTACGGATACACGATGGTTTCGCTCATAGCCCACCCATAATAACATATACACGGTGGTTTCGCACATAGCCCACCAATAATAACAGATTCACGGTGGTATCACAAACAGCCCATCAATAATAATAGATGCTATCCGGTGTACATAGTTGCCCGTACTTAGTACTACACATGTGACCATAGCTATTTTATTCCACAATCTAAAATAGAACCATATCTCGATGCCATAGTCTAACTATGGTCTTACACGATTTCACTTAGTCACACTTTGCCATGTCTCATTCATGGTCTTTTCCGTCAATTCATCTTTTAGTACCGAACAAAAGTGTTCAACTTTGCGTTCACTAGTCTCGAACATCGGATTTTCATTGTACAATAAATAATATAATTAAATTCACAAATTATTCATCAATTTATCAAATAAACATTTATGAATAACATACGAACTTACCTCGGTATGAAGACGAAATAAGTCAATTACTTGATTATCTTGCTTTTCCTCCGATCTCATTCCAAATCTCATCTTCCTTGACCCCAATTAGCCCAATTTCACATTTTTGGTAAAATTATATTTTTACCCCTAAACTTTGTCATATTTACACTTTTACCCCTAGGCTCGTTAAATGAAATGTGTTCAATTTCTTTACTACCCATGCATAGCCGAACCTTTTTTGTGCTTATAGCAGCCCA
Source organism: Gossypium australe (assembly GCA_005393395.2). Lineage (NCBI taxonomy): Eukaryota > Viridiplantae > Streptophyta > Magnoliopsida > Malvales > Malvaceae > Gossypium > Gossypium australe. The sequence goes on from CM016614.1 coordinate 81,857,600, forward strand.
CATTTTCCATTATTTCACACATTTACTACCTATTTTACAACTTTTACAAAATGGTCCATTTTAGGTGTTTTCATGAAAATCACTTAACAAAAGTTGTTTATTTGACAACCAAGATTCATTTTCTTCCATAAAAATGCAGCAAACAACATGAATATTCTCATGGAAAAACCCTAGACTTTCAACCATTTTGCAAAATAGTCCCCTCCTTAGCTAGATTAAGCTACAAGGGTTCCAAAAATACAAAAATCATCAAAAATGACCATCAAAATCACTTACTTGTGAGAGTTAGAAGTTGCTGATATTTTCAAGCTTCCATGGCCATTTCTTTGGGTAAGAATCGGTGAAGAAGAAAGAGAAATAAAAAAGATGGTAGCTTTTGCTATTTTGTCTTATTACACCTATTAATTTATTTACCAATTTAACTTTTTAATAACTTCACCAAATTCACCTACTACATGTCCATCTTTGTCTCCTCACTTTTCTATTGGTAAAATTACCATGCAAGTGCTCATACTTTTCAATTCTATAGCTATTTAGTGCCTTTATCAATTAGACCACAGGTTTTGCACCTTACGCGATTTAGTCCTTTTTATCAAATTGAGCACTCAAACAAGAAAATTTCTTTATGAAAATTCCACACAACTTTAGTATCATGCTGTAGACATCAAAATAATAATAAAATAAATTTTTCGATGTCAGATTTGTGGTCCTGCAACCACTGTTCCAACTAGGCCCAAAATTAGGATGTTACAACCACTGTGTTAGGTGAAACCAATATGTATTTTTTAAAATACCCATTAAAATATGGGTATTCAGGGAGGAAAAAAAGGGAAAAAATAATTTTTAATGGGTGCCGTCGGTTTGTTTGGCAAAATTGGGGTCCATTTTAACAAAATTTGGTGCAGTCGGTGTGTCAAGCGGCACCGATGGTCCAGTAACACTGCCAGGTGACACCACCCAATATATATATGCCATTAGTCCGTCAAAAATATTTATATCAGTTTCGGTTTTTGTTGAACTTTTTTTTATCTGTTCAAGAGAGAAAAAATAAGGAAAGATTTGTGTTTAGTAGGGAAAGAGAAAATAGATATTGTATCGAAGATGAATAATCAATTCTTCATATACGTTCATTTTGAGGGAGTAATTTTATAAACATAAGTTGATTGTGTATTTGAATCTCGTCAGAAAATAGGAATGAGGTTTAATAAGAATGTAAAGGTTGAAGAAATGAAATAAAAGATTAGTTCCAAAATAGCTCTTTGTAACACCCTATATCCGACCCTATTTATCGAAGCCGAATATAGGATACCACAAGACTTAAAGACTTAACAAAAATTTTAAAACGAGCGATGTAACAACTTAATTTCAGTGGTATAAAAAATAGTGGTTTCAGGACCACGATTCCAATGAGTGAGTTAGTATTGTAACACCCCTTACCCGTATTCAACGCCAGAATAGGGCTCGAGGCATTACTGGACTTATAACACAAGCATTCATACAATTTCGAGTCATAAATTTTCGTCCAAATTAAAAACCATTCATATTCAATCATGAAGTCCCTATTACGAGCCTACGAGGCCCAAAACATGCATTGGAAGTGGTTCGGGACTAAACCAAAAACTCAAGGAACTTTTACAGAACTTAGAAAATTTTTCCTAGAAGTAGGGCTCACACGCCCGTGTGGTCAAAGGGACATGTCTGTGTGGCGCCAGGGACACGCCCGTGCTTCAGACCGTGTTCAATTTAGGGGTGCTCTCTGACTTGTGCCACACGCTCGTGTGCTAGGCCGTGTAGCATACACGTCTGAGACACACGCCCGTGTCTTTGCCCGTGTGCTCAATTCTAGACATTCTATTTTTCCAAAATTAAGGTGCAAGGGACACACGGCAGGATCACATGCCCGTGGGGCAGACCATGTGTTACAGACGACCTAAATACACGCTCGTGTGCCTATCCGTGTGGACAAAAACAAGGCTATTTACCAAGCCATTTTGCCACCCTCACTTTAACACATGAACACAACATCACATGGCACAAATTCTAGCATTTAAGAGCAACTAAACAACCATAACCAAGACAATAACATGTCATCCTCATGCCATTATTTATCAAACTTAGAACTTCAACCTTTCCACACCAATTCATGCAAGATTCCACATTCATGGTTAAACCATATCAACTTTATATCTTTGTCTAACATATTCACTACATTTATTAAGCCCTAAATCAAACATACAAATTTCACATTCATTAGGCATACAATGATCATATCACCATAGACATTGACACATATATGTATATACTTAGGCTTACAACCATGTTAGCCAATATGAGCTAACTTACATGGCCGAATAGCAAAACAATCCTTTGACAATCACAAGCCAACACATTGGCTACAATCACAATGACACATTTAACAAAATGACTAAGTCCCTATACATGCCATAGACTTAAAATACTTGAATTCATTTATACCCAAAATGATAGCTTGATAGTGTGATAGGATCTCCAGCTATCTCCAACCTGAGCTAGCTCAATAACCCTATAAAACATTTGAAAGGAAGGGGGTAAGCTATATATATAGCTTAGTAAGTCCGTATGAAAGTAATAAGCAACTTTTACCAATCATTTACCAAGTCCGATAATATAAACACAAGATAATATAAATTGCTATAAAACTCACATTTATAATTAATTCAGTCACATTGTTTGCTTTATCAAATTGAAAGCATATTTTAACATGTTTAGATATTAGCCTAATAACCGTAATCTCTCCATTATAACAAATTACCACAATCAACCAATCATTTCATGCTTCATAATAAACATGCACATTAGTTACTAGTATTCATCTCTCAAGCTATACTTTACCATCTTTCAATTGCCTAAGTTCTTATCTTCCAATTTTCTCATATCCGATAAATCACAATTCGCATGAATAAAACATTCTATATCATAACTCAATTTGGCCTGAGAGCCAATCACATAATCGTGTCCTAAATTTATCATGAATTTCATACATCACAAGTATAGACTAGTAATCACAAGGTTTTTACAAAATCATTCTCGTGGAAATCATGAACTCACAATTTCATGAACATAACATGCTCAATCACATTCTTACCAATGGTTCATCATATACCGAATTCATTTCCTTTGAGTTTTCGTACATACCTGTACCAACTCGTAACATATCATACTCTTTCTCATCTTTGACATACCCGTTGAACACTTGGAATACTAATCGGATACACGAAAAGTCTTGCACATAAGTGTCACATACGTAGCCAATGCTACCTCATATCTCATAACACATAGGGGCTCACTCTCGAGCTAATCACGGGCTTGCTCTCACAAGCTTTTAGCCAAGACGTAACTATGCAGTGCTGCTCACACAAGCTGTCAGGTATCCACAACACATGCCAGACTACCCAGCCACTGATAGATGCACGAGACCAGCACGCGGATCACATAAATCACATATATCACATGGTTTCCTAGTGACATGTCACTCGTATCCTAATCTATTCCTAAGGTTCAAACATGATTTCTCACTTGTCATTTTATCGTCGAACGTATCCACGTTTTCATTTATACAATTGGTGTATAATAAAACATATAAAAATACAATATAACATTGCCTTTATTTACACATAAACTTACCTCAGCATAGAAATGGCAAAAAGGACTAAGTCGTTAAATACTCGTTTTTCCCCCGTTCTAGGTTCGAACCTCATTTTTTCTTGATCTATAATATCACATTTACTTATTTAATCTTTACACTATTCAAATAAGCCCAAAATCACATTATGGAAAAAAATTATATTTTGGCCCCTAAAGTTTGATATTTTTACAATTTAGTCCCTAGGCTCGTAAAATAAAATGTACTTAATTTCTTCAATACCCATGCTTAGCCGAATCTTATACATGCTTATAACAGCCCATAATTTTCATTTATTCACATTTTTACACCATATTTTATAACTTTTACAAATAAGTCCTTTTAGGCATTTTCACCGAAAATCACTTAGCAAAAGTCGTTTATTATACACCAAACATGCATTTTCTACCATTAGACATCAAAATACACAAACATCCATCATGGGTAAAATTTTAGACCTTGACATCTCTTCAAATTGATGGTAGAAATAGAAAGATCGAGTTACAACGACTTCAAAAATGTAAAGAGCATTAAACACGGGGCTAGAACAGACTTACAATCGAGCTTGGAAGCTTGAAAACCTAGCCATGGTTTCCTCTTGTGAATTTTGGCCATGGGAGGAAGATGGAAAAAATTGGCTTTATTTTGGCTTTTAATTCATTTTAATTACCAAATTACCAAAATACCCTTAATGAAAAACTTTAGAAACATGCCAAACCATGTCCATTTTTGTCCACCAACTTAACCAATGGTCTAGTTACCATTTAAGTACCTGTAATTTAAAAAATCATAGCAATTGGACACCTCTAACATATAGAATTCAAGATTTGCATTTTTTTGCAATTTAGTGCTTTTGACTAAATTGAGTGCCCAAATGTCAAAAGTTTCGAACGAAATTTTTAGAAAATCGTTCCATAAAAATGTAGACCATAAAAATATAATAAAAATGAATTTTTTGTTGTCAGATTTGTGGTCACGAAACCACTATTCTGACTAGACCCAAAATTAGGCTGTTACAAGTATTATATTAATTATTTAATATTTATGAGTTTTTATTAGATTCGTATTTAAATTTGGTTAAAAAATTTTAATGTTTAGCTTGTTAATTAAGTAACAAGGACTAAAATTTAAAAGATGCAAAAGTGATTTCTATTAGTTAAAAGGGTCAAATGATTCTAGAATCTGAAATTAATGGCCTTAGATGGTAATTATACCATACATATTGATATTGGACAATTATGGGCATGTTTTTGTTAATTATTAAGTTAATAACATAAGGGTAAAATGGTAAATAGATAATAAAATGTGAATTAAGTAAAATCAAGTCGTCATCTTCCTCATTCTGCCTTGTTGGACCGAAACACCATTGAAAGGGGAGGGAAGCTTTCGGCCTTGGTTAAATTCATATGCATGGTATGGTATTTTGCCCCATTTTTAGTAATTTTTATGTTTTTGAGTTCGTATTAACTTAATCTAGCTAACTCGGGGGTCAATTTGTAAAACTGTTGAATATTATAGATTATGCCATTGATGTGTTTTTGAAATTTTATGGTAGATTGTAAGCTTGGTTGTTAAATAGACTTATTTTGTTAAGTGATTTTTGATGATTTTAAGGTTTAGGGACTTATTTATGGAAATGGTAAAATTCAAGGAAAATATGGTGAAATAATGAAAAATATGGGCTGTATTGGACCCTATGAAAACTCATTTTGCATGGTATTTCAATGATTATGGTTAAATTGTGAGTTTCGAGTTTAGAGACTAAATTGTATACAAGTTAAAATGTTGGGGTAATTTTGTAAAAATGACGTATAAGGGCTTAATTGTGTAAAATTGCTTATTTAAGTGCTGAAATGGTATTATTTGAATGAAATTATTATTTAGATCAAGAAACGCAACAATCAAATTTAAATCGAAGAAAAGCTAAAGTCTCGGATTAGTTGTCTACTCTGTTTTTGCAACCGTTGTAGCGAGGTAAGTTCGTATAATGGTAAACTTGTTAATTTCCATTTTAGATAGATGATTGTTTAAGGTTATTGTTTGTATAGCTTTTATTGAATACAATTTTGTTAATTAGTAATTTGGATTAAATTGTAATGTTATTTCAATTGATGAATAATTGTGAAAAATGTGACTTTCATGAATGTTTATATTAGAAAAGGTATAATGGAAAGAAGTTAAAGGACTTAATATGGAATATGTCCCGTTTGGCCCTCGAGAATACTTAGGATACAAATGACATGCCAGTAGGGGTTATACGGATTCGGTTGCAGGTCTTGGCTGTCCTACTGATGGTTGAGGTCTTGAATTTGTTGTGGATTCTCCACAGCTCGTGTGAGCAGCATCATATAGCTTAACATCCCGACCCACAGCTCGTGTGAGCAGACCTATTTAACAGCCCGTGTGAGCATATATGATTACAGGTTACAGTCACAGCTCGTGTGAGCATTTCTCATGTAACAGCTCGGTTTAGACCCTAGTCGAAATAGTGGTTTCGAGACCACAAATACGAGGTTGGAGAAAGAATTTAATATTATTTTTGATGTTTATGGCATGTGATAAAGTATGTGTGAAAATTCCGTGTGAAAATGTTATCGTTTGTGTGCCGATTTGTGAAAAAGGAGCTAATCGCTTAAAATGTAAAAGTTGTGTGCTAGTAGTTAAAAGTGCCGATTTGACATGGCTTCTTAAATGAAAGGTCCTTATATTGTTATTATGCCATTATAAAAGTAAATGAACAAAGATGACCTTAAAGTGGATGAAATTAATATTAAGTTATTAAGGTTTATTTTGGTATTTTATTATTAAAGGTTAATTAAATAAAATTAAAGCCAAAATGTTGTCATCTTTCATGCTTCATCACCGAAATTGAGGAAACAAATTTGGGCTTGAGAACTTTGAGCATTTCAACATATACATTGCTTGATTAAGGTAAGATTTTAGCTCGATTTTTGATGATTTCTACGTTTTTGTGATTGTTGTTTTGAGTACTAGCTAGCCCATGTTCTAATTCATGAAAGTGATAATGATTTTGAGTTATGCCATTGTTGATTTTGTGAGCTTTGTGATGTTTGATGATGAAAACTAAGTGTTTGATGATTTATATACATATTTTCTAAAGTGATTTTGAGTAAAAAATGCATTTTTGGGATTTAATTGAGAAATGTGAAAACTTTGTGTTGAAATGTGAAACAATTGTGAAATATGGACTACTAGGGGCACTATGGTAATTCGGCTAAGCATGGATTAAATTGGATTTTGTGAATTTGATGTATTTGTGAAATAAGGACTAAAATGCTAAAGTGTGAAATTATAAGGGCTAAATTGCAAAATGCCCTAATTATGTGTTGTGGACTAAATTGAGTGAAAATGTGATTGAATGAGTTGAATTTGATATTATATTGATTAAGAAAGGAGAAATTCGGACCTAGATCGAGGTAAGAACAAAGTGCTCGACTGATCGACTAGTGTTGTTGTTTTTACGTCCGAGGTAAGTTCGTGTATAATACGTATTGTTTAAACAATGTTCATATGTGATGAAATGAATGGAATTGTGATTGTGGAGTTTGGTAATGCGAAATGTGAGTTCAAAGATATGTGGCACTAAGTGTGCGTAAATAGAATAGTTACTGTGATGAATGGCACTAAGTGTACGAGATAAAGAAAGCATTGGCTGTATTATTTGGCACTACGTGTGCTATACCGAGACAAATTCTGTTTAATGTGATGGCACTAAGTGTACAATATTATTATAGCTTCGGCTAATTAATTGGCACTAAGTGTGCGAGTTCACCGAATGTTTAAAGAGGATAGAATGAATTATGGCATTGAGCATTGAGTGGTAAATGTGATAGATAAATATGTGATGATACAGGTATGTACAGAACCTATGTGGTTGATGATATTGTGTATGAGATAGATGGAAGATTATGTGAATGAATGATGAAAAGGGATTGGATTGAGTAGCATTATAAATGCTTGTACATGAACCTATAGATATGGTATGAAAGTGAGTAATGGCCATGGGTGAGATTGAGTAGTGATGTGAATTGAACTAAGTGATAGTTAATTTTTCATATTGAATTTGAATTGTTAATTGTGTTATATTACGAACTTACTAAGCTTTAAAGCTTACTTTGTGAAGTCTTTCAGTGATTAATAAAGCTAGCTCGGATCCAGGGATTGTCGGTGACTCAGTTACACTATCGGACATCTATTTTGGTACCTTTTGGAAGTTGTATTTATGGTATATGGCATGTATAGGCTAGTGAGCTTGAAGAATGTTTTGAGATGTATAAATCTTGCTATGTGATATGGCTTGATAATGGATGAGACTTGGAATGATTTTGGTACATGTTTTGGCTATGTGAAAATGGTGTATGTGATGTGTATATATAGTCCTGTGTGAATGGCTATTATGGTATGTTTCATACTTGATTTGGTATTTGAGATGATGAATGATTTGTATGTTAATTGATGTTGGAATTGAACATGTAGGGATGACCCAAATTGGGTGGCAATTTGGCCTTGTAAATGGCCTATAATTGCCCACACAGGTGAGCACACGTGCGTGTGTCTGGAATGTGTCTTTCACTGTCCTTATTCGAAGTAGGCCAGACTTGCACACAGGCCAAACACACAGGCGTGTGACAGGCCGTGTGACCCAAGTCAGTGTTACACACAAGCCAGACACACGGGTGTGTGACAGGCCATGTGATCATAGTCAGAGTTGCGCACGGGGTAAGACATGGTCTAAGGCATGGCCGTATGAGGCACGCGGCCTAGCCACACGGGCATGTGCCCTGCTTTGAAAGAAAAATTTTCTAAGTTCTGCAAAGTTTCCGTCTGAGATCAGTTTAGTCCCGAACCTTCTCTAAAGCATATTTAAGGTATCGTAGACCTTCTAAAGGGACTTTGTGTTATTGATTAACTATGATATGCTGATGTGTGAGTCACGGTGGTTTAAATGTTATGATTCGACGGGTAATACCTCTTAACCCTAGTCCGGGGTTGGATACAGGTTAAAGGTGTTACATCTCAAGTATCCGATGATATTCTATTTGGTTCAATAGGTGATGAAGGTTTAATTTGAATATGTATGTAAATGAAAAGGTTTATGTTATTATAAGATGGAATGGAAAATGTTGGTGTATGTGTTTAAAATGAAAAAGGTATTAATTGAATACATGATGGATGATATGTATATTGATTGCTTATTGAGTTAGGTTTCATGAAATGGGATGAAATTGTATGTTTATCTATTCACCTACTAACCTTATGAGGTGGAGCATTAGAGAAGAAAAATTTTACTCATGATATAATGAAATTATGTTTGGTTTAAATCATATTATGTTTGGTAAGTTTGATTTCCATTTATACGAGCTTACTAAGCACTAAATGCTTATATAGTTGTTTCCTTTGTTTTGTAGATCATTGAAAAGCTCGATCGGTTGGAATCTCGTTGGAGCACAATCGCACTATCCATCCATCATTTTGGTAGTTTTTGGTTAATTTAGAAAATGGTTATAAATGGAATGTATAGGGCTAAAATGTTATCTTGGTCCTTTGGTTGTTTTGAGTTTGTGCTAAGCCTATTTGGGGTTAAATGCCCTAATTGTGGTTGGTTTGTAAATGATGATATATGTAACACCCCTAACCCGTATCCATCGCCAGAACAGGGTTGTGGAGCATTACTAAAACTTTCGGAACATTTACAAATAATTCATGTAAATTACTATTCATTAACTGATATTATTGATATCGTCCCTTAAATGGACCCTTGAGGCCCAATACAAGCATTAGAATTGAGTCAGGACTTAATCGGAAACTCTAAGAATTTTTTTGTGAAATTACAAAAATTTTCCAAGTTACAGGGCTCACACGCTCGTGTGGTCCTAGGACACGTCTGTGTTACAGGCCGTGTTTATAACACCCCAAACCCGTAACCATCGCTGGAATAGGGTTAAAAAGCATTATTGGACATTCGGAACTTTTACATAACACAAGAGACATCATTATAATATCGTAGCAAATTCCATGCATAAAGTCCCTTTAAAAGGTCTACGAGACCTTAAACATGCATTGGAAAAGGGTTGGGACTAAACCGAGCTCATACAAAATTTTTTCAGAAAATCAAACATTTTCAAAATTACAGAGGTCACATGCCCGTGTGGGTAGGCCGTGTGCCTCACATGGCATCAGACACACCCGTGTGTCCAAGTCGTGGCAAACAGGGCATACATACTGACTTCTCCACACGATCGAAGACACGCCCATGTGCCTAACCCTTGGTCGACACTAACTTATTTCACACGGCCTGTCACACGTCCGTGTGTCTGGCCCGTGTGCAAAACTGACTTGATTCGAAATGCAAACTTAAGGGACACGGTCGAGACACACGCCCGTGTGCTCAACTGTGTGGGCAAATATAAGTCATGTGCAAGGCCAATTGACCACCCAATTATGGGTCAATCCTACAAGCACAAATAAACACATTTCATACTCTCAAAAGCAACCATAACATACCAATAATGACAATCTTTTCTAACCATTCATGAGCATATCAAATATACGTCAACTTGTGCACAATTTATCTCATAACAACCTCAAACATTTCTAAGTAAAATCTATCCAAAACTTATCAACTCAATATACCAACTATTCATCATATATATATACGAACTTTACGTCACCAAAACATAGATTAAATATTACCAATTTCACATCCATTAACAAGCCATATCACATGGCTTATATATACAACTCAAAACATCTTCTAATACAACTAGCCTATACATGACATACTTTAATATGTACACATTCAAAAGGTACCAAAATATGATTTGATAGTGTGATGATGATCCTCGACAATCCCCGAGCCTTCTGTAGCTTTAAAAATCTATAAAATAATGCAAACACACACAAAGTAAGCTTTCAAAAGCTTAGTAAGCCATATACAAATAAACTATTCTTATAAAACATTTATAACCAATTCATTCATATGATCTTTAGCATAACACAATAACAAATTCATAATTCTTCTATGGTTCATTTGCTTCTAACCACCTTTTTACCAACAAATCATATCACCATGTAATTCATTAGATCATAACACATTTGTAAATATCATATCTTATTTCATTCAGACCATACAGTTCTATCTCAATTCCAAAATCTCATATATGCTTACTTTTCATGCTCAAACTCGGCATACACTTCAAACGTACCTGTATCGTATACACATTTCACATAGTCATTCAATTCTCAAAATGCCCATTGAACCATTCGGAATCAAGTAGGATACTCGGATAACTCGGGATACTCATACAATGCCAACGTCCCAGACGTGGTCTTACATGTAATCAATATCGATGCCACTGTCCCAGACAGGGTCTTACATGAAATCATTTACAATGCCAATGTCCCAGACATGGTCTTACACGTAATTCTCAAATCGATGCCAACGTCCCAGACGTGGTCTTACACGATATCACAAATTGAAACCCTATGTCATGACATATGTATCCTAACTATTCCTAAGGTTCGTACGGGACTTCTCGGACATTAATACATTATCGAACTTTCTCGGATTCACATGTACATCTTCCATGATCATTCATTACACTTCAATTTCATATAACATGAATAAATCAACTCAAATAAATTTATTTGTATATAGACTTACCTCGTACAGATATGAACGGACAAGAACGATTATTCGACCACTTTCGACTTCCCCCAATTTAAATCCGTTTTCTTTGGTTCTTGATCTATACATATTCAAATTTAACTCTTTTATTCATCAAATCATTCAATTCAATCCAAAAACACACATTTAGGGAATTTTACAAATTAGCCCTCACATTTTCACATTTTGACATTTTAGTCCATATTTCATAAATTCACAAAATATACAAAATTTCAATATTCCCATGCTTGGCAGAATATTCATATAGTCTATATAAGTCCACACATTTAATTTATTTAGCATTTTAGTCCTTTAATTTACTATTTTCTCAATTTAGCCCAAATTACTCAAATTCATCAAAAATCGAAAGACAAAATATGTTAATCTTTCACATATCTTTCATATTTCATCATTAACTATCACAAAGCTCAAGCATTCATCAATGGCACATTTCAAAATCATCATCAAATTCCAAAATTAAAATATGGGATTGAAAGAACACAAAGCAACGGTCACAAAAACATAAAAGTTTTCAAAAATCGAACAACTATCATACCTTAATTAAGACTTGCAAGTGCCGAATGTAACAAAGCTTTAAACCCTTCTTTTTCTTTCAATATTTGGTGCAAATAAAGATGATAATCATCTATTTTCATGTTTGTTTTATTAATAATCATAATAATTATCAATTTCTATCTTTTTTCAATATTCAGTGCAAACAAAGATGATAATCATCTATTTTCATGTTTGTTTTATTAATAAGCATCTATTTGGTGCATTTTCAGCAATTGCTTTCTTCTATGCCGATTTGTTTTAGTTTCTCTCTTGTATCTATAGTGCCAAATATTTCCATAGACCTTTTTGTGTTTTTCCCATTTTGGTTTTCTTTATTCTCTTCTCCCTGTTTCCTATTCTTCTTAATGTGAGCCGAATTCAACCTCTCTTTCTCTGCCTTCATTCTTTTTCCCTTCTCTATTCTTTCTTCCCTCTTTTCTTTCTTCTGCTTGGTAGACTGAAGGTACTCAACCTTCTTCTCTCCCCATCCTTGGCTGAATATTTCTATGCTGCACTATTGGTATTGTTAATCGGTTCTGCAAGTGTTCCTGACTGAAGGGTAGGTGTTTATACTTTCTCTGTTACACTCAAATTTGATATATTTTAGTATTTCTTTGGAAGCCAAATGCTTCTGTTCTTTTGGACTCTAATTACGCTCTTGATTCTCTTGCGCGATATGATGTTCGTTGGGGGCTAGTGAAATTCAAGGAGCGAAGAAGTTCTAAAGTGCTAAGGCCGTCGAGATTTTTTTCTCTCATCGTCCGATTAAGGTAATTTGTTATCTTACTCTTTGGGTATAGACCGATAAGGCCCTATAGGTTTGCAAAGTAAAATTTGGGTTGTAGGCTGCATCTATGATCAGTACTACCTAACAGAGATCTATCGTAGTGTAGTTTTTCGGCAAGGCGTGTGATCTATCATAGTTAGCGATCTTAGAGGACTGGAGGAACTCACTCAATCAAGGTAAAGGTGGTGAATGTTTTGGGGCTAAGGATTAAGACGGTGGTATGTTTATGTAACTATTATGGTTGGTTGTATTCCTATCAACATGTGATTAATCGTGTGTTAGGAATCGTTGTAGGTCTTGGTGCTCAAGGATTATTCGCTTTCTTCGTAGCAAAGGTGTGTAACAGTACCTTGTATTCGATAGTCAGTGGGAAAGTCGATAGTGTGTGTATTTGTTTGCGGTATTCGATGATCGACTGAAAAGCCAAAAGTATGTGTTGTTTACACTGCTATGACTGTAGATCGGCAAAATGTTGAAAAGCCAGAAATATGGCGTATGATGCTACACGAGCGTGCGATCGTGCGTGTGGCGAACCGAGCCCACGAACATGGGCGTTAGTCTGTAAAGGCCACCACAAGCGCTCTCGTGGTCTTGGGTTGTTCTGGGCCTCGTTGGGTCAAAATGGGCTGTGTGGGCCCACACGAATAAAATGTATGTGATGTGGTAAGTATTGTTTGGACTATGACGTTTACATAACTGTGGCTGTTTCTGGGCTAAATGGGCCACACGAGCGTGTGGGCCCACTTGGGTCGAGTAATGGGCCTTAGGCCCATTTACACTATTGTGACTGTTTAGGTTACTTAAGTCGCTCGAGGCAACGGTGGACCTTCTGTTGGGTCGCTGAGACCTCGGATTTGGAAAATGATCGAAATACCCCCAGTTTGTAAAATTACTAAAATACCCCTAATTTGCAAAATTACCGTAATACCCCTGGTTTGCAAAATTATCGAAATACCCCCCTTTTGTAAAATTATCGAAATACCCTCGAATTGTGAAATTACCAAAATACCCCCGATTTGTAAAATTATCAATATACCCTTGATTTGTGAAATTATCGATATACCCCCGATTTGTGAAATTACTGAAATACCCTTGGATTGTGAAATTACCGAAATACTCCCAATTTGTGAAATTATCGAAATACCCCAGTTTACAAAATTACCTAAATACCCCTGCAGGGTAGGATTACCGAAATACCTTTATAGGGTAAAATGACTATTTTGCCCTTGTGGTAAATGACTAACTTAAACGATGAATTTAATTGACTTGACTGTGGTTGTGTGACTGATATGCTTTTAATATAAGTTTAAATGACTGTTACTGAGCATGGCCATTTTGCATACACGTGTAATGATTGAGCATGACATACACGACATATTGCATGGGGTTGGGGCATTGATATAGAAGAAGTTCTGATAGGGTCGCACGGGTCGCATGAGATGACTGTGGATCCAGTATTGAACTGTTAAGGTCGCATGTGTCGCATGAGGTGACTGTGGACCGACGGACGGCTTAAAGCCGCGTAATCTGATTTTGGCTCTGTGGCAACCTAAATATGGCTCTATGCCATCTTGATTATGGCTTTGTGCCAATCGTATTTACCCGTGGCTATGTGCCTAACATATATAGTGATGACTCTGTGTCGATCATAATTACCCGTGGCTGTGTGCCAATTATATTACCATCGCTGATGGCTATGTGCCAAACTTATTACAGTTACCGATAGCTTTGTGCCATCCTGATTGTGGCTCTGTGCCATCCTGATTATGGTTTATAACCATTCTGTTTATGGATTTTAGCCGTTCTGTTAACTGGCAGCGTTGCTACGATATTTATGGCTTTTAGCTGTTCTGCTTATGGCGCTGAGCTGTTCTGTTGACTTAGTGCCGCAACCGGTGCTAAGCTTGGTGTGTTGGCTGGGTGGGTCGATTTTATCCCCACGTAAGTGTAGGGTTGGTACGGGTGGTGTGTTGGCTTGATCGAGGTGGGATGCATCCTCATACTGTTGCATATCTGTTTATGAGATCTGGTACTGCATTGGGCTTAGGCCACTTGTTTTGTATTGGTTTGGGCTGGGCCCAATTGATTCTGTTATGGGCTATGACCCAAATGATATTGTAGTGGGTTTTGGCCCACGTATGCTCTGATCTAGACTGTACTGTTACTGTTAAAGGGCTTTGGCCTAGATTGTTTCGGTTTCTATTTTTATATACTGACTGTTACTCTAGTAAGGGGATTACACACTGAGTTTTCGTAAACTCACCCCGTTTTTAATTGTGCAGGTAATCCCCAGCGTTAGGAGGATCGGTGTTGCGAGGGACTCAGAGGTGACCACACGACTACGACTGTTATGCTTTGGACTTTATATATGTTTTAAATTCTGTTTCGGGTTTTAATTTATGTAATAAGGCTTCCCTGGATTTAATTCTGAATTTGGGATTTTGTTACGTTTTATATCTGTTAGACGTAGACGAGTTTTCAACCCAATTACTATTTTAAAAAAAACACACGTTTTAAACTTCTTTACCTTAAATTAGCTTCCGCATCTAAAAGAGATTTTTAACGAAGTTAATAACGTTTTTTAAAATTGATTAACTTTTCAATGAACCACGTTTTGAAATTTAACGAACACAAACTGAGACTTTAGTTTTTAAATATTAAGGAGGGTTTTCAATGAAAACATGGTTTTCGAAAAACACTTCATTGTGGCACGCTAGATTCGGGCCTAACTTCTGGGCCGGGTTTGGGGTGTTACACTTTAGCTTTGTGTGCTCGTTCGGCCAGTACCACAAATTTCCTTATTTCAAGAATTCCAATCAACAATTTGATATCTTTATTTAAACCCTCTTCAAAGCGTTTACACATCTTAGCCTCAGATTGGACCCATTCTCTAGCATATTTGCTCAATTGAACAAATTCTCATTCATACTCAGATACAGTCATATTTCCCTGCTTGAGTTCTAAAAATTCTTTCTTTTTCTGATCCATGAATCTCTGACTAACATATTTCTTTCTGAATTTAGCCTAAGAATTCCCATGTAACATTCTCTTTCGGTAACACTGAAGTTATGGTATTCCACCAATGATAAGCTGTGTCTTTCAACAGAGATACTGCACATTTCAGACATTCGGCAGGTGTACAACATAATTCATCAAAAACCTGAATGGTATTTTCCAACCAAAATTCAGCCCTTTTCGGATCATCATCTGCAGTAGCTCTAAATTCGTCTGCCCCATATTTACAAATTTTATCTACCGGAGGCTTACCAGTTCTAGCGGGTTCAGCACCCTGTGGTACCTCAGGAACCGGTTGAGGAACAGGTGGGGGAGGTCGTTGTACAGTAGGATTTTTTCTTAGATACTGTGTAAACCATTCATTCATCATTTAAAAGAAGGCTTATTTTTTCGCCTCACTTAGGCCCTCAGATATGGGCCTATCACTACCAGATGCAGAAGCAACTTTTTGAACTGAAGTTGAAGCATTGCTATCAGCTTCCTCGGATTCAGCTTTAGGTCGGTTGGATGACATTACTATATGAAAAACACATTTAAAATGATCAGGAGACATCGTGTTTGCTACGTTCAATCCGAGAATCGGCTAAACCGTAGCTTTGATACCATTAAATGTAACACCCCTAACCTGTATCCGTTGCTGGAACAGGGTTACAAAGCATTACCAAAACTTTCAGAACATTTACAATAATTCATGTAAATTTCTATTCATTAATCGAGATTATTGATATCGTCCCTTAAATAGACCCTCGAGGCCTAATACAAGCATTAGAATCGGGTCGGGACTTAATCGAAAACTCTAAGAATTTTTTGCGAAATTATAAAAATTATCTAAGTTGCAGGGCTCACATGCCCATATGGTCTGAGGGACACACCCGTGCTACAGGCCGTGTTCGACCCCTTGTAACTCTCTGACTTGTGCACACGACCATGCCACACGCCCGCGTGCTAGGCGGTGTGGTTAATTAATTTCTTTCGAAATTAGGTGAAGGTTTCATATGGCCAAGACACACTCCCGTGTTCCAGGCCGTGTAGCACACATGACTGAGACACACGCCGGTTTACTCAATTTTGAGCATTCTATTTCTGAAAATTTAGGTGCAGGGGACACACGGCCAAGACACAAGCCCGTGTAGCAGGCCATGTGTCACGCACGGCCAAGAGACATGCCCTTGTGTCTAGCCATATGGACAAAATAAAGCCATTTCTAGCTTCATTTCTCATCCAAAAATCACACCAATGACCTGCACTAATGCTTACATCCAAGTACCAACCAATTCAAGCATTTAAATTAAGCAATTTTTATCATTCAACATGGCATACATATTGATATTCTTACCTTGATTTAATCTAGGCATTAGCATCTTTATCACATTCACTTAAATCACATGTATGTTTAACATAATAATCTACTTCATAATACCAAAATAGACCATTACTAGTGTAACACCCCAAACCCGGCCCATACGTTTCGACCAGATCTGGCATGTCACGGCTTGTACTTTGAAAACCTTTGCTTTGATGATTTTTGAAATTTGTGAGTTAATTAGACAATATTTAAGTAAATAAGCGGCATTTTAAAAATAAAACCTTGTATTAAATATTATCAAGTATAAATAAACCTTATCATAAAATTCATAAGTTACTTAACATTGAAAACGACTTAGTTGAATGCAAGCTAGGGGCCTTATTACATAGGTATTCTCGAAATAACATTGAAATAAATTAACCTAAAGAAATCTCAAAGAAAATAACTTGTAGAACTAGAACTTTGATGGCCTCTCGAGTCCGCCTCGGCTCCCATGTCCACGATCTACTGTTCATCTGGAAGAGTAGAGAAAAGGAAAGCGTGAGTCACAAAGACTCAGTGTATAAATCTCAAAACACACATCGACCTGAGCCCACAAACACATTATGGGCCCTAGCCCATACAGGAAGGCATCAATCATAATCACATAATAAACAATAAAGAATGAATAACACAACCCATCCTAGGTTTCCATCCTCTACACACCAACCCGTACCAACCATCACACCTTGGGGATTTTTACAATCAACCCTCCATCCGCTACACACCAAAATGACAGCCGTACTGCCTATTCCTATTAAGTAGGAATCATTAAACGTGGCATAGCCACCGATCACAATGTGACCTAGCATTTATATTTGTGGGTTTTCTACCACCGATCACTGCGTGACCTATCATGCACTTCCCCTTCATCATATCAATATCCCATCCCATGCATACACGTATAAAGAAAACATCATGCAGTCATATATATATTTTTGATACACATAGGGAGTTCTATGTTTTACTCACCTGGCATCCTTGCCTAACCCTTTCAGGGTTCCATTTGACTGTCTATACAGCCTTATTCCGGCTTTTAGCCCATAACATACATAAATAGATTTACATACAGGTTTATTAGTAGTGTGTTAGAGATCTACACACCTGATTAATGTTGATACCCTTGCTAAACCAATCTACAGCTTTGCTCAAAAAGCCAGAAGGATGTGAAACTAGGGCCTCTCCTATATTCGGCCATGGTTAGTGTTCTACCCAACTTTATGTATTTGAATAAACAATTCTTCTTACCTTGAAATCCCAAAATTAAAGACTAATGATTTTTGGCTTTTAGATCTAGTCGACCAAGCTTCCTTCAAATCTCGAAAACCATTAAACTATTAGCTTTCGGCTTTTGCTTTTCAAAAACCGGGAATAGATTATGAGAATTAAACAAAAATCGACCCTTACCTTAGCTTAGGAGATTCGGCTAGCACTAAGGAGAGAATTCGGCAATGCCAATGGAAGATTTAAATGCCGGAGGTATAAAACAATTCCTCAAATATGATGAATAAAAGAAAAAGCGATGGATGCTTCGGCTTTTTAGAGAAATCGGCACAAGGGAAAAGAAAGTGGGGAGAAGTTTTAGCTTTTGAAGTAATTGAAGAAGAAATTTGGAGAAAGAAATTGGAGAGGGAGAGGCTAAAGAATTCGGCACAAAGAATAGAGAAAACTAGGGTTTTTAAATGTCAGAATCAAGGAGCTAGCCCCCCCTATTTAAAGATTTTTGACACCTATTGCTAAATACGGAAAATGCCCTTAAAATTTAAGCTAAAAGAGAGGAGAATTTCGGCACCTTCTTTGCCATGCAGTAGCTGAATTTTACACTCCTCTAGGTGGTGGATTTTCGGCCAACTCTTCCCTTGGAGATAAGCTCCTAACTTTTCTCCTTTTTATCTATGATATTATCACTTAAAGATCCACAAAATTTTCCTATTTTATAGCCTTGTAGCCGTCCACCCCTACTAACCCTAATGTCAAATATAACTCACTTAAATTAAAAGATCTGGGCCTCATTAAACTTAAATTTTGGGCCTCTAAGTCCCTAGTGTGTGGCGTCACTTCTAATTCTCTTTTAATGCCACTTAGTGTTGGGCCACAAGCCCATGTTTGGCATTTTAAACATAATTACCACCTTTTTAATTCCTTAATGCCCAAGCTAATAATTTAATCAGGGCCTTAGCCTAATCCTGAGCCCAATTTGGACCCTTTTAACTTAAATTAATCTATTAAAGTTAACGCTACACTAAATGCATAGGCCCATAAATTTAGGATGTTACAGTTTTACCCCCCTTAAAGAAATTTCGTCCTTGAAATTTCCAACTAACTAGTAATCATACTACTTAAGTCTCACTACTATGCTTTCACTGCGCGCTCTAATTCTAAAGCCAAAATAAACACTTAGTATACTATGGTAGGGTACGCACCGGTATTCGCATCTAGAGCGTCCTCGTCCCCTTGGCGATGCACTGCATAGACCAAAGCTGGCTGCCTCGCTTCAGCATAACCTGCACCTCCACGTCCATGTCCTGTGCCATTGCCATCATTGACTTGACCATGACCTCTTTGTGGCTGCTGACCTCCTCTGCCAGGCTGAGCATTCCCTCGACCCATGGTCCCTTCACCGTCCCGTTGCTGTGGACAGTTTTAACTTGGTGGTCCGTAGATCCACACCTAAAACATTTCCCACTGCCTGCCCAACACTCACCGGCATGAAATTTGCCACATCGAGCACACTTTGGTGTCTGGTTAGCAGCAGCAGATCTCTCATCCCGTCTCGGCCCGTCTGACCTAGGTCTTTTCTGAGTTTGCTCAGCTGCCTCGGACGATCCAAAATTCCTCTTATTTCCTCCCCTATCTCTATCTTGATTTAATTTTTCAGTCTGCTTTACCTCCTCGGCTATCTTAGCCTTTTCCACTAGGACAGCAAATTCCCTTTCCCGCTGTGGGGCTATCAAAACACGCAAGTCATCCCTCAAGCCATCTTCAAACCTAACACAACGTTCATGCTCCATGGCTACCATCCTACGAGCATATCGGCTAAGACGTAAGAACTCAGCTTCATACGCAGCAACTAACCTACTCCCTTGCACTAGATTCAGAAATGCTCTACGCTGTGCATCCACATAACTTGATCCAATGTACTTATTCTGAAATGCTGTTTTAAAGAAATCCCAGGTGATACGGTCAGCCACAGCACCATCCTTTACCGTAAGCCACCATTGATAGGCTTCATCCCTCAGGAGGGATACAACTCTCTTCAACTTTTTCTCCTCCGTGAAATCCAAATCATCCATTATGCGTTCTACCGCTTCCAACCAATACTCAGCTGAACTTGGGGCTACATTAGAAATTCCTCTAAACACTTCTGCCCCATTGGCCCTAAGCCGCTCCGGCACAGATTTCTGGGCTCCTGTGCCCATACCAGCGCCATCAACCCTCTCTAAAACCCTTAGCATTGCCTGAGATACCACGTCATCTCCGGCAGTCTGATCCTGAAATTCCTCTTCTGCGGCTGGCATCTCATTTCCAGAACCATGACCAGATCCTACTGGTTCTGACACCGTCATCCTACCCCTACCACGACCACGTGGCGGACGTCCTTGACCCCTTGTACTCATTCTATCGATTCGCGTTTATCTGATTAGAAATTTTATGAACTATTAGTTTTCTTCCACTGTTTTAACCACAGACAGTTTTATAAATATTAGCTTTAACAGTAATTCTTTCGAATTCGCATTCACCACACAGTCTCAAGTTCATATCCTCTAAGAAACACATACATCCAATCATGAACTCACATTCATTACAGAAAAGTGTTGTTGTTGTTGTTGTTGTTGTTTCCACTACCCAGGGGTATTTTCGTAATTTACCAAAATAAGGTTCATTGGTGATTTTGTCAAATAAGGGTATTTTGGTAATTTTGCATTCCCGAGGGTATTTTGGTAATTTTGAAAATCGAGGGTATTTTGGTAATTTTGGAATCTGGGGCATTTTGGTAATTTTGAAATTCGGGGGTATTTCGATAATTTTGAAATCCGGGGGTATTTCGGTAATTTTGAAATTCGAGGGTATTTCGGTAATTTTGAAATCTGGGGGTATTTCAGTAATTTTGAAATTCAGAGTATTTCGGTAATTTTGGAATTCGGGGGCATTTCGATAATTTTGAAATCCGGGGGGTATTTCGATAATTTTGAAATTCGAGGGATTTCGGTATTTTGAAATCTGGGGGTATTTCGGTAATTTTGAAATTCAGGGGCATTTTGGTAATTTTGAAATTTGGGGGTATTTCGATAATTTTAAAATTCAGGGGTATTTCGAAAATTTTGAAATTCGAGGGTATTTCGGTAATTTAAAAATTCGGGGGTATTTCGGTAATTTTGAAATTCGGGGGTATTTCGGTAATTTTGAAATTCGAGGGTATTCTGGTAATTTTGAAATCCGGGGGTATTTCGGTAATTTTACCAAACAAGGGTAATTTGGTAATTTTACAGAGCAAGGGTAATTTGGTAGTTTTCTTCGTAGCTGTGAACATTTTCAAATCAAGTGTATTTTTTTTTTGAAGTGTACAAAACTTAGGGGTTTTTGTTTGCAAAATAGGGTGGTTGGTCCCTTTCGGGTTTTAATTATGGGTTCAGTCCATGAACAAGTCCTTATAGCTAGAGTGAACAGTCACTACGCACCAGGTAAGATTCCAGCGAAGAGGAGGTGAGTCACTAGGACTGCTTAAATACCAAGCTCTCCCTGAATCCACTCCTAGGCATGCGTATGCCTATTGCCACACCCTGTCATGGCTAAAGTGAACAGTCACTATGCACCAGGTAAGATTCCAGCGAAGAGGAGGTGAGCCACTTTGACTGCTTAAATACCAAGCTCTTGCGGATCTACTCCTAGACATGCATATGCCTGTTGCCACACCTTAGTTTTGCGACTCGTTTACAGGCTTTGTTTAGTGAAAGTTAAGTCTTATGGAATTGAAAAGTTGTTTGTCTAAGCCTAGAGTCCATCAAGTTCTAATCTAGATAGTCTACGTCCCATAAAGCCCACTAAGCCCACATTTATATCACAATCAGGAGTTCAGAATACTTACCTGGGTGGATTGGATGCCGGTAGACTCGAAGGCCATGTCTTCAAACCAAAATCTTTTTCTTAAATTCAATTTTTTTCCTAAAACACTTCTAGACCCATTTCACAGCCCGAGTTTTGAACTGGGCTCTGATACCAAAATGTAACACCCCAAACCCGGCCCATGCGTTTCGACCGGATCTGGCATGTCACGGCTTGTACTTTGAAAACCTTTGCTTTGATGATTTTTGAAATTTGTGAGTTAATTAGACAATATTTAAGTAAATAAGCGGCATTTTAAAAATAAAACCTTGTATTAAATATTATCAAGTATAAATAAACCTTATCATAAAATTTGTAAGTTACTTAACATTGAAAACGACTTAGTTGAATGAAAGCTAGGGGCCTTATTACATAGGTATTCTCGAAATAACATTGAAATAAATTAACCTAAAGAAATCTCAAAGAAAATAACTTGTAGAAATAGAACTTTGATGGCCCCTCGAGTCCGCCTCGGCTCCCATGTCCACGATCTACTGTTCATCTGGAAGAGTAGAGAAAAGGAAAGCGTGAGTCACAAAGACTCAGTGTATAAATCTCAAAACACACATCGACCTGAGCCCACAAACACATTATGGGCCTTGGCCCATACAGGAAGGCATCAATCATAATCACATAATAAACAATAAAGAATGAATAACCCAACCCATCCTAGGTTTCCATCCTCTACACACCAACCCGTACCAACCATCACACCTTGGGGATTTTTACAATCAACCCTCCATTCGCTACACACCAAAACGACAGCCGTACTACCTATTCCTATTAAGTAGGAATCATTAAACGTGGCATAGCGACCGATCACAATGTGACCTAGCATTTATATTTGTGGGTTTTCTACCACCGATCACTGCGTGACCTATCATGCACTTCCCCTTCATCATATCAATATCCCATCCCATGCATACACATATAAAGAAAACATCACGCAGTCATATATATATATTTTCGATACACATAGGGAGTTCTATGTTTACGCACATGGCATCCTTGCCTAACCCTTTTAGGGTTCCATTCGACTGTCTATACAGCCTTATTCCGGCTTTTAGCCCATAACATACATAAATAGATTTACATACAGGTTTATTAGTAGTGTGTTAGAGATCTACACACCTGATTAATGTTGATACCCTTGCTAAACCGATCTACAACTTTGCTCAAAAAGCCAGAAGGATGTGAAACTAGGGCCTCTCCTATATTCGGCCATGGTTAGTGTTCTACCCAACTTTATGTATTTGAATAAACAATTCTTCTTACCTTAAAATCCCAAAATTAAACTAATGATTTTTGGCTTTTAGATCTAGTCGACCAAGCTTCCTTCAAATCCCGAAAACCATTAAACTATTAGCTTTCGGCTTTTGCTTTTCAAAAACCGGGAATAGATTATGAGAATTAAACAAAAATTGACCCTTACCTTAGCTTAGGAGATTCGGCTAGCACTAAGGAGAGAATTCGACAATGCCAATGGAAGATTTAAATGTCGGAGGTATAAAACAATTCCTCAAATATGATGAATAAAAGAAAAAGCGATGGATGCTTCGAGTTTTTAGAGAAATCGGCACAAGGGAAAAGAAAGTGGGGAGAAGTTTCAGCTTTTGAAGTAATTGAAGAAGAAATTTGGAGAAAGAAATTGGAGAGGGAGAGGCTAAAGAATTTGGCACAAAGAATAGAGAAAACTAGGGTTTTTAAATGTCAGAATCAAGGAGCTAGCCCCCTCTATTTATAGATTTTTGACACCTATTGCTAAATACCGAAAACGCCCTTAAAATTTAAGCTAAAAGAGAGGAGAATTTCGGCACCTTCTTTGCCATGCAGTAGCCGAATTTTACACTCCTCTAGGTGGTGGATTTTCGGCCAACTCTTCCCTTGGAGATAAGCTCCTAACTTTTCTCCTTTTTATCTATGATATTATCACTTAAAAATCCACATAATTTTCCTATTTTATAGCCTTGTTGCCGTCCACCCCTACTAACCCTAATGTCAAATTTAACTCACTGAAATTAAAAGATCTGGGCCTCATTAAACTTAAATTTTGGGCCTCTAAGTCCCTAGTGTGTAGCGTCACTTCTAATTCTCTTTTAATGCCACTTAGTGTTGGGCCACAAGCCCATGTTTGGCATTTTAAACATAATTACCACCTTTTTAATTCCTTAATGCCCAAGCTAATAATTTAATCAGGGCCTTAGCCTAATCCTGAGCCCAATTTGGACCCTTTTCACTTAAATTAACCTATTAAAGTTAACCCTACACTAAATGCATAGGCCCATAAATTTAGGATGTTACAACTAGCCATTCCAATGGCTAGGATACAAAACATCATTATCAAGTCGATTAAGGCCAAGTTAACCTATACATGCCATTATACCAAAATGATTTACTATACGTATACCCAAAATAAGCTAGTGGATAATGTGATGATGCTCCAATGATCTCCAACCTTCGTGAGCTTTCGAGCACTATAAAACAAGGGAAAATAAAATAGAGTAAACATTACATGCTTAATAAGTTTTATAATAGAAAACTAAACTTACCGATCCTATTTATTACATGTAAGCATGCAATACCATGTTTTCCATCAACTTGGCAAAATTGCCTAAAGACAAACATTCAATTAAACATTTTAGTCACAAAATTTTCATATACATCAAGTAAACATAGATGAACTCATCATGCCATATTATTTCAAGAAATTATCATTCCATCTCATAATTCTCTCATCTTGCCAAGAGTTTTGTCCGTTGAACCATTGAAGTTCCGATGGATGCTCAAGTGGTACACTCGAGGTGTATGATTCAATAACCTGTCAATTCTTTTTCAAGAGTACTGATTAGGGCACTAAATCAAGGAACACACTCTCGAGCCACATATTGTATAACAGGATTACTAGTCTAGGCTAAATCCTTTATTTAACGTATGCTCAGAAGAGCTCAATTAGGATTACCAGTCCAGTCTAAATCCTAATTGTAATGTATACTCGAGAGGTATTATATCAGGATTAATCGTTCGGGCTAAATCCTTTCTATAATGAGGTCAATAGGATTACTGGTCCGAGCTAAATCTGTCAGCAACAAATGCAGGACCTCATGCATTCGGGAAAGCACCTATATTCATCGGAGTTCAATATTCAAACGGAACTTAACCCTTTTTCAACCATTTCAAGCATGTATTCATTCTTATATCGTAACATCCAAGCAATCCACATAAATAATAATCACATTTCATACAACACAACATTTAATTTAACATAATTACATGCTCGATTAAGTTACACGAACTTACTTCGACACTTGTCCGCGTATAAAATCTACTAATCCGAAACCTTTTCTTTTCCTCGGTCTAACCTCAAATTTGTGTTGTTCGGATCTATATAAATAAATTTAATCATCAATTTCACACATTTCATATTCATTTAGACTCAATTTACGTCCTAGGCAAAATTACCATTTTGCCCTTAACTTTTCCATAAATTCCAATTTCATCCATAGGCTCGGAAAATAAAATTTATGCAATTTACTACCTATTCCAAGCCTAACCGAAATTGTAATATAGAATTTACAGCACATATTTTCTATAAATTTAAGAATTTTTCATCAATTTTCACAACTTTACATTTTAGTCCCTAAATCATTTTCATAAAAAAATCACTTTGTAAAAGTTGTTTATCTATCAACAACCTTTCATTTTCTACCATAAAATTCAAATTTTCAGCATATTCATCCTTGACCCAAATTTCATACTTTGATAACTCTTCAAATTGATCTCCCAAATAGATAAAGTAAGCTATCTCGGTTTCAAAAATATCAAAATTACTAAAAATGGGACAAGAAAACTTACCCAATTAAGCCATGAAAGTTTGTTCTCTCTCTCCTATGGTTTCCATGTATTTTAGGTTGAAGATGACATAAAAATAAGATGATATCTTTTACCATCTCTTAATTAATTTTAATATTTTTCAATTTCCAATTTAATCCTTGCCCCTTTTCTAAATTTCCATGGATGAGTCACCAAAATATCTACATACTTTTCTTTAATGGTCTAATTACCATATAAGAACCTCAGGTTTTGAATTCCATAGCTATTTAATCCTTATAGCTAGTAGAATTCAACTTTTACATTTTATGCGATTTAGTCCTTCTCGTAATTAAGCACATAATCAGTAAAATTTTCTTATCAGAATTTTCACCTGACATTTCTAACATATTACGGACCATGAAATAAAATAAATTTTATTTTCTGATTGGATTTGTGGTCCCGAAACCACTGTTACGATTTCACTGAAAAACGGGCTGTTATAATATAAATAGGTGATGTTGGGTTTGTGCATGTTTTTGTGTAAAGTAGATAAATTATGGTTGTATGCTATGCAAATGAAATGGTTGTTTGGTATTTATGATTTATGTTAAGTGAATGAACTTGAGATGTTGAATTGGATTAAGTTTCATATGTGAATTGTAATGCCTTTTGAAGGCATATTGGTTAGACATAGGATGGATGATTTTTGACATGTTCTTGGTGCACTTGAATGTGTTTTTGACCATGTGAAATAAGCTAGGTATGGTGTGTCTTGGTGTGCAAGAATTGATGCTTGATTTGGCTTGCATTAGGGGTTAAATAGGGAGTACATGACCTGGGACACGGGCAGCCACACGGCCGTCTGCCACACATGGCCACCCCACAAGGTCGTCTGTCATTTAAATTTTAGGTGTAGGATGAACCACACCGTCTTAGAGAGTTACACGGCCTGACGACACGGTCGTGTAACCAAACTTAAAATACACACATGATCTGGCATGTAACACCTCAAACCCAGCCTAGAAGTTAGGCCCGAGTCCGGAATGTCACATTAAAGGCACACTCCAAAACGATATTACAATTTAACATTTTAAGGCCCAAAAGCCCAAAATCCAATATATCTTGTTAAGTTAAGAGGAAAAGCCCACCTTTTAGGAAAACGTTCATATATTAAGTTATTTCGAAAACCATGTCATTTTAGAAATTTTATGAAATTTATTAAGCAGATAGTTGGAACAATAATAATAAAACCCAAAATCTAAAGGCATTTAGGAGTTACATGGCCTTACTACAATCCAATGGAAAAAAAACAAAGTATTTAAAATAAATTCATTTGAATAAAATAAAACATTGGATCAGCTTGTAGTGTGGCCATCTCCGAGTCCTCTCCCACGTCGAGACGTCTATTCAGGATTACCTGAAGCATTAAAATTAAGGGTGTGAGTTTCGAAACTCAATGTGTACAACCCTTGGCAATCAAATCACATACAAATATTCACATTGGGCCTAAGCCCTATCAATATCGGTGGTCTTGGGCCTTAGCCCACCATGACCTCATATCATATCATATCGCATCATATACAAATAAGATAATGCAAAACCCACCCCAAAAATCCATCCGCTACACACACCATTTCCCTTCCAACCTTATGACTCCTGTGGGGAATTCTAGCTCGACCCACCCCTCCGCTACACACCAAGGGTAGCCCGTTTGCGGTACTACCGAACATTGCAGCAAAGCTGCTAATCAAATTTTGGGCTTAGAGCATCCGGTGGATCCATACCATACGACCATGCGATCCTCAAATCTTCCTCCGTACCATAATTCCCACCCATATGCATCCTAAGCAGAATATCATATTAATGCATCAAACACACAAGTAACATCCATAAACTCATATTCGTCACATAGGGGTATTTCTGTCATTTCACTACCTAGGGGTATTTTCGTAATTCTACCCTACAGGGGTATTTTGGTAACTTGGCAAAATAGGGGTATCTTGGTAATTTTGCAAAATAGGGTATTTTGGTACTTTTGCAAAATAGGGGTACTTTGGTAATTTACAAATCAGGGGTATTTTAGTAATTTTACAAATATAAGGGTATTTTAGTTATTTTACAAATATAAGGGTATTTGGTCCCTCTCGGGTTTTAGTTATGAACTTTGGCCCATCAACAAGTCCTCGTGGCTAAAGTGAACAGACACTACGCACCAGGTAGGATTCCAGAGAAGAGGAGGTGGGCCACTAGGACCGCTTAAGTACCAAGCTCTCCCTAGATCCAATCCTAGACATGCGTATGCCCGTTGCCACACTCCAACCCAGCGACTTGTTCATAGACATGTTTAATTAGATTAAGTCTTATGAAATTTAAGAGTTGTTCAAACTAGGCCTAAAGTCCATTAACCCTAACATACTTGTCTACGTCCCCATAAGCCCATCAAGCCCAAATCACATCCTTACGGTCCATTAGGTCCAAATCTCATCATTTGGCCTATTAGGCCCAAAACAAATCCAGTTCATGTATCATGCGTGACTAACTCAAAACGTTTAACAAACCAAAGCATTTCATCAAACTTAGCCTCAGGGCCCACCGAGCCCATTTAGCCACTTTAGGCTTTTCGGCCTTTCGGCATTGCCGATATCGTGTGTGTAGTGTTTGTACACACCTGGTAACCTCGCATGCTGCAAACCCCTTAGTCACGAACCTACAATCGACATTACTAGCGATTAACCAAAGCTTTAACATATACTGACCAAAAACCGAAACCTCACCGTACCCTTACCGTGTGCCTCACGTTCTAGTAGCCCTTCCTTTGCTACTATTGGCGATTATCCTCTAGATCTGCACCCAAACACCTATATCGTCAAAACCAAGTGATCCATATTGATCATAAATCACCCCTATGAGCCACAATAGATTCGGTCATTTACTAAACCCTAGCTGAGTCGAGAATAATTACTGCCTTGATAGCAATCCTTACCTACCGCGCTTGCGATTGCTGAGCCTCACTCTTGTTAATACATGGTAACGGCAAAGAGGGGTTAGATAGCCTTTTGGCTTTTAACAAAACACACTAAAAATTCAACTAAGCACTTACTGAAATTCTCCTCTGACCCTGCGGCTTAGATATCTACTGAACAAGATTCGGCTTCCAACGCGACTAGGAGTAGATTACAAAAGATTAAGGTGGAGAAACAACAACAAGGGTTCGGCAAGAGTAGACATTCGGCAAGGAAGGATGATGGTAATTTCGGCAATGAAGAAATATTGTGGGAGGGAAGGAGAATTTGGTCTAGGCACTTTTGTTTGGAAAAAGAAAGAAATTATGATTACTCGAGTATCTGCCAAAGGGAAAAAAACTAAAAAGAATTGGGAGATTGGAAGGAATTTTCCCATAATTATTCAACTAAAGCACAGAAAAGCAGCAAATGACCTACATACCCATACGACACATATATATATATACTAAATAAATAAATAAATAAAATAAACCTGCACTCCCCAATCGACTCAAACTTATCACCAATTAAATTCCTTTATTTTCTCCAAATTTTATCTTCATCCCCATCCGAAAATTCCTTTATTTAGTTCAAATTGCTTTCCCCGAACAGCAGCCATCCTTTGGTGTTTCGGTCCACTCCAAACACCTTCCCCACACCAGCAGCAAAATAGCAAGTTATTGTGCACAAGGCAACTCGAACTCGAGACTTGCAAGAACCACCACACACTTCTCGCCATTGCACCACAACTCTTCTTGTGACATGTTCCATTCTCAACTTCTTTTAAAGCCTATTTCCCAGCGACTGAATCATCCAAAGAAATCTAAAAATATTAGACAACACCCGGCTTCGAACCTCCAACCTCTTCACTATGATACACGCCCCTTGCCACTGCGTCGCATACTTTATTTGAGTCATATTTCCTCCCTAATTACTTATAAACCTTTCTGCCGCACTCCAGGTTTACTAAAGAAAAGAAACCCAACATTTAGCACACACCGCGACTAGAACCTTGCTCCCCCTCCTGCTCCTAATGCCTTTGCCACTGGGCCAGGCGTTTCTTTGTGTCGTGAATCAGCCCCAACTAATTATAAGGCCTAAACTTTGGTCTTCATACTAACATATTCGCAATAAAAATTTTTGCCAAGTCCAGGACTTGAAGCTTTGACCACCAGCTTATTCAGAACTCCCCAGGCCACCAGACCACCTACTTCCTTGAGCTATCTTTTAACCCAACATTATTTTAAAATCCTTCTGACTATCACCAACCTCACTTAAGGGTAAAAAAACAAAATTTTTTGCTAAAGCCTTAAATCGAGCCCAGGACTTTTCCAACACTACCAACTCTTCCTAAATCACCTAAAAATTAACCTAAACATGCAATCATAATTTTTTTACACTTAATTCATTATTCCCTTTCTTTTTTTTTCCAATCGACAAAATCCATTCTCTCGACACACGAAACCCATTTATTCTAGGCCCAAATTTGGGGCGTTACATGGCACATAGCCTGCGACACAGCCGTGTGACCCTATTTCGAATACCCACACGGGTGGACACAGGCTGGGACACGACCGTTTTTCCCATGCATCGAATACTCACACGGCTGTGTGACCCCTCTTTCTAAAATTTTTCAATTTATCCAAAATTTTTTCGTTTAGTTTCAAAATGATCCCCGAATGTTTTTAAACTATTTTTAGGACCCCGTAAGTTTGGTTTAAAGTGCATTTTTACCTTAGTAAAAATGAATTATTGAATGTTATCATTTAATCTATACAATTGTTTCTATTTGATATTAAATATTATGATTTGCACAGTAACACTTCGTAACCCTACTTCAGTAATGGAGACGGGTTAGGGGTGTTACAGGAAAAGACTTCACTGAACTTGCTACTTACCTATTTATTTTTATTCTAAGTCAAAGATTCTGAAAGCAAACTTTTGTTTGATTACAACTGATTTTCAGTGATAGTATAAGATAATATCTCTTAAAACTTTATTAAAACGGACTCAATTGTGGCGTATAATTCTATTTTCCATTTGAAAACATATGTACAAAAATGTCCCTCTGTATGCATAATGTCGCTCTACGATTATCCACATTGGCACATTCCTGGTTTGGTCCCTTCTGGCAAACTGGTTCAAACTTAATAACTTGCATTGCAAATAAACACTTATAAGTTCAATGGAACCGAACAAGTCTCAACCAACATTACCTTTTAATGTTATTGTTGAAATCCTTGACTTTGAGATTTTGGACTTCCTTTCAGACCTTGGATGATTCATTTTTGATTCCTGGTTGGCAGATAATCATACATCAATCTCTACACTTAACCATATTTTACGTATTTCACCCAATTGGCAGATCACAGACTTCACCCCATATTTCAAATCCCATTACACATTTTCTTTGCGAATAGTAGTTGAATGCACTTCTCAGGATGATACCTAAGTGATGCTACTTTTGATAGATTCCTTTATAGAATCTAGCGATTATCAGAACACCAGTTACATCGTATTTTGAAATCAGTCCAGACAACCAAACTTATAAGAATATAGAGTTTTAGTTCAAGAAGTAGAATCTTAGTTGACATTCAATACAGAGCTTAAGAAATTCCAAGTTTGGCGGACACTTGCACCACCAATATTCCAAATACACAAAATTCTCTAACATGGCAGATCACTATGGCGGAATCAGTAAATGGGTACATTGCCAAGAATTCTTTCAGATAATGCCTCATAGACATGCCCAGGTCTTGCCATAGGGGTGGAATATCAACTCGTTGTTTAGGCATTGCAGAATTCACAATATAGACCTTCAAGAAAACATGCCACAAGTATTCCCTAGACTATCCCGCCACTAAGGCTTTTTAAATAATATGCCACGAAGATTTTACAGAGAGTTCTTCACCAAGGCTTCATAGTGAGTTCGCCACAAAGGCTTCACAGAATATGCCATGGTCATGGTCTTTTCACAATGATTGCCACATTGGCCTTTTCTCGTGTTTACTATCCCAACGGACGTCATCAAAGCACCACTGTGGGGTCTGTTATTGTATATCATATTTTCCCAATACTCTGTCTAAACCCCCTTAACGACAACATACATTGCCATGTACCACTCAAATAACAAATAGATGCATCTACACAGATTTCATTCATAATCTTAACAGAGTCATCTTCCTAACATATAACTTCCCATGCATACTTACCACACATTGTCATATTCATACAGTGCATCATACACATCAAAGCATACATATGAGTACTTCACAGAGAACATATAATCATACACACACATACAGCAAATTCTCAAGAAGATATGCACATCGACCATAAAAGGAATCATTATAATATAGTGCGTAGAAGTCGAGTTTAGAGACTCATCAGAGACCTACCTTTACTTCAACCTAGAGTTTCTTTTTCAATTATCTTTCCTTGTAACCCCTATAAATCCAGCTTAGACATTATGGCTGAATCTTGAAGATCACATTAGCCATCTTGATGGCGCAGAAAAATCATTTAGCTATTTTCTCTTAAAAATCATCGTTATTTTAAAATGTCATTTTGATTTTCTTTAAGAATTCGTTGAAATTGTTTATCTTTAGAAAACTCAAGTATTGATAGTTTACAGAAACCATATTATTTCAAATAAACATCGCAACAAAAATTAACATAACTCATTTTTCATTCTAAAATTGTAACACCCCAAACCCGGTCAAAACGCTACGACCGAATCTGGCATGTTACAGGGAAGAAAGTTCAAAATCAACACCATGAGTTGAGAAAAATTTTGCACATTAAACCGCTTTTAGCTAGAGTCATAATACAGTTCAGGTTTCGTAATCCAAAGTCGAAATTTAAGAAAAATTTTAATGAGCGATGAATTGAAAACATCATTTCATCTTAGTATGTAAAATTTGGGTTAAGTTGTTCTAAAACCCGATCTTAATTAACCAATTATAAAATCTTAGAATTTATTTTTTTAACTTTAGAAAAACACCCACTTAGATTATTTATTAGGCATGCCATAACAATTAAAATAAAGTAGTAAGAATAAAACCAAATTAACGATTAAACGGCCTTATTACAATACCAAAATCCAAATTAAAGTGGTAATAATCCGAAATAAATATTAAAGATAAAGTTGCTTAAAACATTATGCATGGCCACCTCGAGTCCACCTCGGCTCCATATCCGCGGTCTAAGGATTACCTGCAAAATTCAGCAGAAGGGGGTGAGTCACCGAGACTCAGTGTGTAAATCCCCGTCTCAATGAGCTTCGACCTCTCACACAAATTCATATATTAAGTATGGATGTAATGCAACCCAACCAACCTATTATGTCCATCCACCATATATCCTGAATCTACCCAGTATCTGTGGCACCTAGCCACTGGTGGTTCCAAACCACTGGTGACAAATGTCACAAAATATAATACGTGGGGCCAACCCACTTGTGGTACCAAACCACTGGTGACAATCCCTTAATAAGTATATGTGGGGCCAACCCACTGTGGTACCAAACCACTGGGACGAGTCACAGAAATAATACGCATGTGGCACCAAACCACTGGTGGTTCCAAACCACTGAGACTTAGTCACAAATGTAAAATGTGGGGCCAACCCACTTGTGGTACCAACCCACTGGTGACAGTCTAAAGGAGATCATGTTTCCTCCCTCTTCACATCATACCCCAAATCCATGCCATGTTTAACAGTTAATATGATATGATCATGCTTTCAAATGCATAACAATCAACCATTTCAATCATACATACTCTTACTAACAATAGGGCATAATGGAACTTACCCGGAGTCTTCGATCCAACGCACAAGGGTATTTTTGTGACCAATATCATCACTTCGGCTTTTAAACATAACAGTTAATAACATAATTAACAAACGAAGTGTGTGAGAGTTACACACCTGATAACACGTAATACCATGCTCTCTATGTCTACACTATCGCTAATAGGGACTACTGCTATCTGTCTACTATTCTGCTCAGAAGCCGACCCACAACCCGGTGGCCAATCCCGAACAGCAGACACCGCGCGCTTCTTGTACTTTGGAATGGATACCCCGGGTACCCTCTCCTCCACAACTTGACCGTCACTTGTATCCATGGAGAGAGCCCTAATTAGTTACTCAAAAGAACCACTGATTGTCTAATCGAAAGATTGCTTTGGGTAGACAAAACGAATATAAACTAGCCGAAATAAACAGAAGAAGGACCCCCTTACCTTAACTTCTAACGAATAACACCAAAGGATTCAGCTTGCACTCCCGGCAAAAGGGTGATTCGATTTGGCCCTTACTCCAAATGAAATAAAGAAATGTTTAGACAGCCACAAGTGCAAATAGCTTAACCAGAAGATTAAAATATTACAAAAGAACAACCCCCTCTATTCGGCCCAAAGCGAATCATGGCCAAAAGAGGAACGAAAGTTCAACAAGAATGAAGCTTACCAAATCGACAGTTGTCCCAACAATGAATCGGCAAAATAAGGAGTATTCGGCACTTGATAACAAATAGGAAAAGTAAGAGTTTGAAGAAAAAGAAGAAAGGTAATGGAAGTTTCGGCTAAAGAAGAAAATGGTTATCTAATGGCCTTGGTAGATTCGGCTAACACAAGGTATGGATAAAGAAGAGAAAAGAGGGAGAAAGAAGAGGGTTTCGATTGTGAGGTTTAAGAGATTGAGTAAAGTAGAAGAAGAGATTCGACAAGGGGGTGGTTTCAATGAGTTTCGGCTAAAGAAGGAGGAATAGAGAAGAGAATAAAACGAGGGGAAACACAAATGAGAAGAAAGCAAAGAGTGAATGAAGGTTCAGCTATGGCTTGACGAATTAGGAAAGGATATGTATAGAGAAACAAAAAGGAAATTAAGAGAATGGGGGTTTCGGCACAGATATAGGGAAGAAGAGAGAACTATTTTGCTTAAACTCAAGGTGATTGCCGAAATGAAAAGAAAGAACAAGATGCACCTCCAACATTCGGTTTTCTACTCACTCCCAAAAATGAAATAGCATGAACGGCACTATGCTAACCCCCATATGACCGAATATACTAAACAAAGAGAAGAACAATGCTTCAAACCTCAAGGATTTTGGCACACCCCTAAGCTAACACTCAACCGAATTCTTTCCCCTCCCTACAAGTTACCCACATTCGACTATTACTCCCACCAACCTCAAATCCCATGCTTCTCTCCTATTTTCACTCTTCCACACCCATTCAAACTTGTTGACCCATTCAAACTTCACCAACACCTCCTCACCACTCATTCAAAAACATTTGACTCACTCAACACTCATCCATGAAGAGCCCTTGCTGCGTCCATTACTCTAGCTCCCTAGGCGCAAAAATAAAGCTTCTGAATGCTGTTAGTGCGACTTGAACATGCTCCCTCATGCTCCCTTGTGGCGCCACCCACCTGAACCTTAAGTGGCGCCTCCTTGCCTCCTTACCACTCCAACTCTTGTGTCATCCAACACAAACAGCATCCTTTAAGACCCAACTCAACTAGCTTTCCCCCCAAAAGGGCCTAAATCAGAAATTTTTAGTAAGGCTCAGGCTTAACCCCAAGCCTTCCTGGGTCCCCCAAACACACCAACACAACACACAGAGCATAGCATACACACAGAAACACATCAAATGCAAAGCCCCCAACTCAGGATATTACAAAAATCATATTTTTAACCTCCCTTATGAAATCTCGGTTTAATGAGTAGGTAGTGTTGAGTTTTGAAAATAAAGTATTGAGTTTGAAAATATAATCGTTTAAGTTGAATTTGGTATTATTATGAGAAATCTAGTTTTACTTATTAATTTCATAAATCGTCTTAGGTGATGGTTTAAAAACGCACATCATGCAAAACAATCCCAAAAACCAAAATCCAAAAGAAAGTCTAAAACCACAGTCCACAGAAAATAATAAAAATCCCAAAATATCGAGTACCAAAATATAGTAGTTTCTCAGAAAATTTTTGAGTGCCCCTTCGTAAGCTGAACCCATCCTAACATTGATTATTATCTGAAAAGTTAGAAACCTAAAGGGGTGAGCTTTTTAAGCCCTGTGTGGTTACAAACCATAACAACAAAAATTAACACAGAACATCATCAATTTAACATATCATATATATACAAATTATACAATCACAGAATCACATTTATCAGAATGCACAATGATGATGTCAATGCGACACTTTTTTAAAAACAGTGCATAATTTTCAGAAAACAATTCCTACCCATCTCCGCTACATACCATAATTAGTTCCCCAGAACTCGTCCATCCAATAACACACAAATAATATAGACAAGCCACCAGATATTGCAGTCGAGCTGCCAGAAGCAGAATATTGTGGTCGAGCCACTAGATAATGCAGATATACTGCTAGATACAAAATATTATGGTAAAGCCACTAGAAATTGCAGATACACTGGCAGATACTTCTTCTGTATAATATTATCCCAACCCCATGCATGTGATATGACATATAGAACATAATTTTTAGTAGACATGCTTAACATGCGAATCAGATAGATAGAAAGACCATTTGAAATGTTCTATTCCCATAAATATACTCTCGGTCCCCTGATTTCTCTACCAAATCCAGGGTAGTTAAAAAAATTTAGCGAAGGTTTAACTTACTATTGACAAGTTATTGAGAAATGGCCAACCATGTTATTATGATGATTTGTTTAGTTTTCTTGTTTTAGTGTATAAGCAATCTTTCATACATCTTACTACTATGCTCTTTACTCTGATATCTACTTTTATTGCTGCAGAATCCCAAGGAATCCCAGCTAAACTCGATACAAGATCCATTTCAACAATATTCATTCAAATTGGGCGTACTTTGTCTTGGTGGTGACTTACGTTTGGCATGGTCTTAAAGACAATTAAGTCTCTTACAGGTTCCTTATACACTTGACAAGCTCTTAGTGCTCAAAAAAAAAATTGGGGGGCGTACTCTTCTTAGGCGTGCACTTTCTTGGGCGTAATCTTTCTTCACTTGAAAACATCCTGCAATTAATTTCTTAGATACTGTCAACGGGTGAATGCTTTAACACTAGTACGTGCCAACACTCTGACTCGCCATCTAGCCAATAGGGTGGCAGATTATATTACCACGGTGTGCCAAACATTTTACATACATACTTTACTCATCTTTTTGGATTCACCGAGTTTGGGGGTGTGACACTCTCTATTGTGGAAGGATGGTGTCCAAAGTATTCTACAAATTTTTAGTTTCCTCAAATTTGTGCAAATATGTGGAGATGGAATTTTTAGTTGATGAAGACACAGGCACTATGATCGTAATTTAATGCTCGACTGGGAAAATAAACGTTAAAGCAGTTGAGTTGTTTGCTGAGTTAGCCAATGTAGAGCCTGTTCAAAATGACACTCTATTAAGTCAACAATAAAGGTTTGACTTTAACTTCAATGCGGGTGGGCATAATAGTCAAGTTATGGAGGGACATCGACATGAGCCAAAAATCTACACCATGGTGGGACTGCATATAATAACTCTATTTTGGGTTCCTATTTAGAGATACATCTAGAGGTGATGGGAACTGATGTAGATGGTGAAGGATTCGATAATGATTGTCATTCTCATCACAATGTTGAAGATTTTAGTGACCCCGATCTGGATGAGGTCCTGGATGATATCAACGATAAAAGCCCGGAGGAGGGTGTAGATGTACACCCCTTTTGGTCGGGAATCCGAATAATGGCATTATTATACGAAATGACCTTGGCGCCCACATGTTGATTGTAGATCCAGATGTGGCGTATGCATCTTAGTTACTCGAGTACCCATATATAATACCTTTTCACCGATTGGCGGTAGATTTTGAATTGGAAGAGTTTTTTGTAAGGCAACAAATTGCGAACAAGGAGGACTACTGGAAACACAAAAAAATATATAATTTTTCATGCCTTTTTTTAACTTAAATTCATGCAGTTTTGGTGTAATTTTTGTCGAAAAATATAATATAATTATAAAATAATTAAATTATACTCAAATTATTAACATATTGAATTTTAATTAATTTTATAATAAATGTTCATAAACTTTGATTTAATTTCGATAGATTTGCACAAAGGGTGAAAATTGGTTCGACAGACACTACTAAAAGTGCAAAACTAGGAAGCGATTTTTGAATCATAATATAATTAATTTTAATTTTAATCCAATTTATTTTGGGTTAAATAATTATTATAATTAAATTATGAAAAGAGGACCAATTGTGCTAAACCGAAAGACTGATCCAATCGAGCACATGGGCTGCCCAAAACCGTGCAACATGCTGACCAAATCAGCTTAAATTAGCTGATTATTTCACTTGCAAATAAGCCCTTTTTTGAAATTGCATTCAAACCCCTCCATTTATCAAGCTTTTGTAGACTTGCCCCTAGCTAAATTTAGCAAGTTTGAAACATTCAAACTTGCCACATGAGTAGCTGGCCAAGGGGGGTCTATGGCTGCTGAATTTTTGCTATTTTTAGCAGCCAATCTGACCTAAAATACCCCATTTGCTACTCATTTCAACACATCTCTCACACCTTTCATTCTTCACTTCTCTCTCCTTTTCTCTCTTCCAAACCTTCCTTTGCTTTCCATTTTTCCCTTTCATTCCCTTGTCGATTTTCCCTCTTGGAAAAGAGCCATTTAACCACCTTGGGTAGCAGCATTCAAGTGCTTATAGAAGCCTCGGTTCAACAAGAACAAGTGGAGAAGGAGGAGCGGAGCAAACTAGTCAAGCTTCGAAGAAACACTAGATTTGATTCTAGTTTCCTATCCTTTATTTTGTTTGTTATGCACATGCCTATGAATATTTATTTTGTTGTTATTCTAAATTTTAATTAACATGGCTTAAATTTAATTCATGTTAGGTTGATTTCATTTCGTCCAATTAAGTTATTAAAATTATGTTTGTGTTGTTATAGGTCTTGGTAAATTGTTTGATTAAGTAAAACCATGATTATGTTATTCTTGCATTACAATTGTAAGGTAACTAATGAATTAATTGTTAATCGTGTTGACATTGTAATTAATTGACACAATACTTAATCAGTGCATGTTTAATCTTCTAAGGTAGCTGAGGGTTAAATTAGCTACGGTATTAAACGGTACATTAGCCTTGCATAACTTGCAAGATTATTGTGATTAAATTGTTTTAATGTAGGAATATATGGTTACCTCACTTAATCTTTTTCTTGTTTATTTAAACTGATTAGTTGTTTGAGTTGGCATAGTAATATGTTCAAGAGATTAGTTAATTTAGTAAGTCTGTATGTGATATAGTTAACAAATTACCAAGTTGCCGTGAATCTATTCGTAACAACATGAAATTTTTTAGTAATGTTAAGTTAAGAAACGTAATTAATCAAACACAATTATGTTATCTTGATTAAAACCATCTTTTAAAATCGTGCATTAGAACTTTTATTTTTATTTTATTTTACTTAGTTAAATTTTATTTTTTAATCACTTCATCAAAATCAAAATATTTTCAACAACCAAAGTGTTTTTAATTGCATTTCATAAATATTTTCGTTGCACAGTTCTTGTGGGTACGATAGCTCGACATTTACTTGTTACCTTATTACTTGTTGTGATTGTGTACACTTGCACATTCCATCGTTCCAAGTTTTTGGTGCTGTTGTCGAGGACTTTTTAAAAGTCATTATTTGTGAATTTGTTAATTTTTCATTTTGGTTTATTTTTTCTGTTCAATTTTAACTTAATTAATTTTCATGTGTTTGTTTCAGGTGTTTATGAGTATTGATCGAATTATTTATTTACTCCCCGTAGACCTTGAGATTGAAAGAACTTTTCAACAATGAAGAAGACAAGCAGCTCAGAGAAGGATTGAAGAGATGAACTACGAAAATCTGAATCAAGGAGACGAAGCAAACCCTGCTCAAAATCCTATCCTTATTGCTGATGATAGGGATAAAGCTCTAAGATAGTTTGCCGTACTAGTGTTTCATGATCTTAATTCGAGTTTTAGGAGACCCGAAATTGAGGCACAATAATTTGAGCTGAAGCCGGTTATGTTCCAAATGCTTCAGACAGTGGGCCAATGCAGTGGAATGCCTACCGAAGATCCTCACCTTCACTTAAGACTATTTCTGGAGGTGAGTGATTCTTTCA
The DNA here is from genome assembly GCA_005393395.2 of Gossypium australe. Lineage (NCBI taxonomy): Eukaryota > Viridiplantae > Streptophyta > Magnoliopsida > Malvales > Malvaceae > Gossypium > Gossypium australe. The sequence goes on from CM016614.1 coordinate 81,897,735, forward strand.
AGTTATCTGGAGTACACGAAGAAGTACTACGATTAAAGTTGTTCCTATATTCGCTAAGGGACATAGCTCGAGCTTGGTTGAATTCATTGCCACCACATTTCTTTACCACATGGCAAGAGTTAGCAGAAAGATTCCTCATGAAGTATTTCCCGCCTAGCAAGAATGCTAAGTTGAGGAACGAGATCACTACTTCCCAACAAATGGATGACGAGTCCTTCTATGAGGCATGGGAAAGGTACAAAAAATTATTATGGAAGTACCCTCATTATGGAATCCCGTATTGCATCCAACTTGAGACGTTCTATAATGGTCCCAATGCTCACACGAGAATGGTAGTGGACGTTTCTGCTAATGGTGCTCTCTTTTTGAGTCTTATAACGAGGCTTATGAAATCATTGAGAGGATTGCTAGCAAGAATTATCAATGACCAACCAATTGAGTAGCGTCAAGAACATGAGTCACTGGAGTACATGAAATGGACGCTCTCACTTCACTTGCATATCAGATATTCTCAATATCATCGATGCTTTAAATTTTTTACCACTAATGGGTTTAATAATTTTACAGCTCAGTCACCGAATCAATTAGAATATGTCGCCTGTGTTTATTGCGGGGAAGGACATTTGTTCAAAGAATGTCCATCAAACCCAGAATCCGTGTATTACATGGGTAACCATAACCAAAATCGAGGAAGGCAAGGATTGCAATCTAATTTCTATAACCCATTTTGGTGAAACCACCCTAATTTCTCTTGGAGTAATCGAGAGGCTGGACCCAGTAACACTTATGCCTAGCCTAGACTGACCCATCCACCTGTTTTTACCCAACAAGTTTAGAAGCAACCTCAAGCTGAATCTTCCAATGGCTTAGAAAAGTTTTTGAAGGCATACATAGCAAAAAATGATGCCTTTATCCAAATACAAGAAGCGACATTGAAAAACTTGGAGAACCAAATGGGCTAGCTTGCAACTGAACTTAAGAACCGACCACAAGGAGCTTTGCCTAGTGATATGGAGAATCCAAGAAATCTGGGGAAAGAGTATTGTAAAGCATTGACATTGAGGAGTGGAAAGACATTAAAGCTCAACACTGTTAAAGTTAAAGAAGAGTTAGCTAATGCTCAAGACTCAGTGGAAGTTCAATCGAGTGTTGAAATTCCAGCTTCACCGGAACCAGAATCTACAAAATCCGATAAGGTAACTTCTGAACCAGTCAATCTGATAAACTAACAATTTCATTAGATGCAGAATTGCAACGAAAGATGAATTAATCAATTCCAGTAAAGAACCCTCCACCACCCTACCCTCAAAGACTTTAGAAGCAGAAGTAGGAAGTCCAGTTCAAGAAATTTCTAGACGTACTCAAGCAACTTCATATCAACATTCTGTTGGTAGAAGCACTTGAAAAAATTCCAAATTACATCAAATTCATGAAGGATATCTTGTCTAAGAAATGAAGACTAGGAGAATTTGAGATAGTAGCCCTGATGAAGGAATATAGTGCATATCTTCAAGACCAGCTACCCCAAAGTTTAAGGATCCTGGATGTTTTACCAGACGTTGCAACATTGGAGCAACGTATTATGGTAAGGCACTATGCGGTTTGGATGCAAGCATTAACTTGATGCCCATGTCCATATTCAGAAAATTGGGGATAGGTAAAGTTAGACCTACTACGGTTACACTTCAATTAACAGATCGATCTTTAGCACATCCAAAAGGAAAAATCGAGGATGTATTGGTACATGTAGATAAATTTATTTTTCCTACTGACTTTGTTATTCTAGACTTTGAAGCAGATAAAGAGGTGCCAATCATCTTGGGAAGGCCTTTCTTAGCAACTGGAAGGACCCTTATTGATGTGTAGAAGGGTGAGCTTACTATGCGTGTTCAGGACAAACAGGTAACATTTAATTTTTTTAAGTCTATGCAATTTCCTGATGTAGTTGATGATTGTTTTGCGATATCTGAGTTAGAGGAATTAATCATGGAAAAGGAATTCAACTGTGTTGAGGACCCATTGGAGCAAATTTTGACATCAGACCCTCTAAGTGATGAAGAGGAGGAGGAATACTTAGCTTTGCTAGAATTTAATCAAAGGGGATTTAATCCGTAACCTCACTTTGAATCTTTGAAGTTAGGAAGTAGGGATTATACCCAGCCAAAAGCGTCAATTGTGGAGCCACCTAAATTAGAACTCAAGGTACTTCCCTCACATTTAAAATATGTTTATTTAGGTAACAGTTCTACTTTGCCTATGATTGTTTCAGAAGAATTGACCAAAGAGCAAGAAAAGAAACTCATCCTAGTATTGAAACAATTCAAGAAGGCTACCGGATGGACCATAGTTGATATTCGTGGCATTAGCCCATCTGTATGCATGCGCAAGATCATCTTGGAAGATGGAAAGAAAGGGACGATTGATGGATAACGAAGATTGAACCTCATCATGAAGGACATGGTAAAGAAAGAAATCATTAAGTGGTTAGATGCGGGTATAATTTATCCCATCTCAGATAGTTCATAGGTAAGTCTGGTTCAGTGCGTGTCAAGGAAATGAGGTATTACGGTCGTTGAGAATGAGATAATGAATTAATACTGACTAGAACAGTTACGGGATGGAGAATTTGCATAGATTACCGAAAGTTGAACAAGGCGACTAGGAAAAATCATTTTCCTTTGTCATTCTTAAACCAGATACTGGATAGACTCGCGGGGCAAAACTTTTTCTGTTTTCTCGATGGATACTCGGGGTATAATTAGATTACTATAGCGCCAAAAAATCAACACAAGACAACATTCACATGCCCGTACGGTACATTTTCATTTAGACGCATGCCATTTGTGTAACGCTCCGAATTTTGGGCTTAGAAGAAATAGGTTTTGAACAAGGGAACAATTAGAAGACTGTACATAAATATTTAGTTGTGCAAGAAAGTGACATAAATGAATGTCTGCTTCAGTGGTTAAGTGATTTAGGAGTGTTTGGAAATGTCTGAGAAGTCAGGGGTTCAAGCTTTGGCTTATGCAAAATTTTTATTTTAAGTGAATAAAATCCTTGGATCTAGATAGTAGGTTCATAAATTATTGTGGTTAAAATATGATACAAAGGAGTTGTTGGTCTAGTGGTAAGGAGCGTATGGAGTGTACATAGGGTCTAAGGTTCGATGGTGGAGTATAAAAAAGGGAGTATTTGTTTTGCTGCCTAATTCGCGTGGGTGGTAGAGTTGGATTGAAATACTGCTGAATGGAGTTTGAACTGGTCATAGAGAGAATTGAGGAGGGATATTTGGAGAGATTTGAAGAGAGAATATTGGGATTTAGGGAGGTTGTTGTTGTAGAGAGATAATAGGAGAAAATTAAGGGACAGAAAGTTGATGGAGAGTGTGTAGCCGAATTGGAGGAGGGATTTTTGGGATTTGGGATTGTTGCCGATTTGGTGAGAGTTAGAATTCGAGTTTCATTCCTTTTCTTTCAACCTTAGCCGAATACAACTTCTCTCCTCCCTCACCATTTTTTCTTTTCGGTTTTCTCTCCTAGCTGATTCTCCCTTCTTCTTTTTTTAAGCTCTGCCGTATACTCTCCCCTCTTTGGTTTTTCTCTATTCTTTTCCTTGTTACGTTGTTATTTTGGCTGAGCACCCATCGCACCTTTCTATTTTTTGCTCTCGGCTTTAGCAAGGGTTCGAGGATCAATTAGGAGCGCACGGTCTTTCTCTTTCTCTCTCTCAAGTGCTCTTCATTGGCCGAATACTGATAGATTAATCCCAATTCTTGGTTCTTTGTACACTACATCTCTGATCTGCAATCTGTTTTATCGTTGTTGGTAAGTGGTTATGGTATGATAAGGAGTCATCTGTTACTTTTTAAGAAACAGTATTGAGTGGTAAGAGGGGTGCAATTGAGATGGTTTGTCAAGTATGAGTCTAATATAGAGATGGTGACTTCTGTGTAGGTGGTGGTCGAGGTTGATTAGCACACTGCTTGGGAACCAAGAGTGCTATGATCACTGATTTTCAGAATAAGAGTGTTCGGAACGAGGAGAAACTCCAAATCGCATTAGGTGTGTAACAGTACTCTGTAAACGGTAATTGGTGAAAAAGTCAAAAAAGTGTGTACTCACACTGTTTTAAACCGTAGGTCGACAAAAGCCGAAAAGCCGAAAAATATGGCATTTGATGCCACACGGGTGTGCGATCGCCCGTGTGGCAATCCGAGCCCGTGAAACAGGGGCATTTGTCTGTAGAGGCCACCATGAGCGATTTCATGGGCTCAGGCCGTTTTGGGCCATGTTGGGTCGAAATAATGACCGAAATACCCTTATAGGGTAAAATGACCGAAATACCCCATAAGGTGAAATGACCGAAATACCCCTATAGGGTGAAATGGTGGAAATACCCCCATAGGGTGAAATGACCGAAGTACCCCTATAGGGTGAAATGACCGAAATACCCCTATAGGGTGAAATGATCGAAATACCCCCATAGGGTAAAATGACCGAAATACCCCTATAGGATAAAATGACCGAAATACCCTCATAGGGTAAAATGACCGAAATACCCCTATAGGATAAAATGACCGAAATAACCCCATAGGGTAAAATGACTGTTATACTCCTAAGAGATGAAATGTCTGTTATGGCCTTATGTTATGTATGACTGTTTGCTCTATGACATGTATGACTATGATTGAGCATGACATTTTGCATGCACATATGATATTATGTCACGACATATTGCATGGGGATAGGTTGTTATATTTGGAGGAAGTGTACTGTACTGATAAGGTCGCACGGGTCACCTAAGACGACTGTGGACCTACTGATGGCTATATGCCATTTGTTTTACTGGCAGCTTTGCTGCAATACTATTTAGTGCCGCAACCGTTGCTAATCTTTGTGTGTTTGGCTGGGTGGGTCAATTTTATCCCCACATGGTGTGTTTGGTGGGACGGAGTGGTGTGTAGAGGCTGGATTGGGTAGGATTTCTGACTGCATATCTGAACTGATTAATGATACTGCACTGTTACTGCATCGATTAATAATATTACATACTGTTCCCTGCATGAGTGATATCTATTACTGTTATGGGCCAAGGCCCCACTGATACTATTACTAAAATTGGGCAAAGGCCCTATTGATTACTGGCATTGTGATGGGTTCAAGCCCAATCGTTTACTGTTACAGGAAAGAGCTTAGGCCTATACTGAACTAGACTGTTATGGTAACGGGCTCAGGCCCAAACTGCATTTATCTACTGTTTAATTGACTGTTTGCTTGTTAGGGGATTACATACTGAGTTTTTGTAAACTCACCTTTCTGTTTAACTGTACAGGTAATCCCCAGTTGTAGGCGGGTCGGTGCTGCGAGGAACTCGATGATGGCCACACAACTGCATCAACTTTCATTTTTAGCTTTTGATTTATAAGTAACTGAATTTGGGTATTTTTATGTAATAAGGCCTCTTTAAAGTTATAAACTTTAAATTGGGGTTTTTATTTATTTAGTTTGATATAAACTACTAGTTGTAGAAAACTACGGGTTTTCAAAAGGTATCTGTTTTCAAAGGCACCACGTTTTCATAACATTTCCTAAAAAAAAAAAAAACTTCCGCAATAAATGAGATTTTGAAAATTAATAACGTTTTAAAAGTGATTAGCTTTTAATGATGCATGCTTTGGAAATGAACAACCCATTTTGGAATCATCGTTTAATAACAAAATGGTTAATTGATTTTGTGGATTTCAACGACAATAAGTTTTACGCTAAACACTTCAATGTGACACCGCCAGATTCGGCCATAACGTCTAGGCCGGATTTGGGGTGTTACAATTTACGCTAAACAAGATGTATGATGTTTATTTTTACTGACATGGTTGAGAAGTATTTGAAAGTGTTTATGGATTATATTTCTGTGTTTAAAGACACTTATGATGATTGCTTAGCCGATCTAGCTAAGGTACTAAGGCGATACAAAGAAATAAACTTCATACTCAACTTGGAAAAGTTCTATTTCATGGCACGAGAAGGTATTGTTCTAGGGAATCAGATAACGAGACATGAAATTGAGTTAGTTAAAGCAAAGATAGATGTTATTGAGAAACTCCGACCTCCAACATCTGTAAAGGGTGTCAGGAGCTTTTTGGGCCACGCCGGTTTCTATCAGAGATTTATCTAGGACTTCTCCAAAATTGCTAAACCCTTATGCAAATTATTGAAGAAGGACACGATGTTCAAATTTGATGAAGAGTGCTTAAGAGCTTTCAATGATTTGAAGAGTCGGTTAGTTTCGGCACCAATCATGTCACACTGGACTGGGATATTCCTTTTGAGTTGATGTGTGATGCAAGTAACTTCGCGATAGTTGTGATGGGCCAATGAAGGAACAAAGTTTTTCATCCCATCTACTATGCAAGTCATACCCTGATGTGAGCTCAATTGAATTATACGGTAACAGAGAAAGAGTTACTTGCTAGTGTGTTTGCTTTTGACAAGTTTTGATATTATCTTGTAGGTACCAACGTGACTGTTTATATAGGTCATTCGACAGTTAATAATTTACTTGCCAAGAAGGATGCCATGTAACACCCCAAACCCAACCTAGAAGTTAGGACCAAATCTTGCGTGTCAAATTGAAGAGTTTTTCGAAAACCATGCTTTCATTAGAAACCTTTCTTACAACGTAAAACTTTCTGTTATTCAAAACCTCAGACTTCGTTTGCTTATTTTCAAAACGTGGTTTATTAGAAATCATTCATGGAAAACATTATTATCTTTAAAACCTTGTTTATTGCGGAAAGCTTAATTTAAAACAGTTGCGAAACGTGATATTTTGAAAAACAGTAGTTATTTCCGATAAATCATGTTCTACTTCTAGCAATTATAAAACAATAAAATCCCAAAACTTAAAGTTCAGAAATCTTAAGGCCTTATTACAAAATTTATAACCCAACAAATTAAGCTAAAATAAAAATAGGACTTGTACTTTAAAGCGAATCAGACGTGTGGTCACCTCCGAGTCCCTCGCAGCTCCGATCCGTCTAAGGCTGGGGATTACCTGCACAGTTAAAAATGGGGTGAGTTTGTGAAAACTCAGTGTGTAATCCCCTTACCAGAGTAATGGTTAGTATACAGAAGCAGAAACCTAAACAGTCTGGCCGAAGCCCTTTCAACAGCAACAGTACAGTACAAATCTCATAAATAGATATGCAACAGTATGAGGATGCATCCCAACCCAGTCCAGCCAACGCACCACCCGTACCAACCCTACACTCTTGTGGGGACCAAGTCAACCCACCCAGCCCTACACACTAAGAACGCAGCAGAGCTGCCAATATCAACGCAGCAAAGCTGCCAGTAATAGTATGCGTGGCTGAGCCACTAAAATCAGTATATCGTGGCAGAGCCACTGAATCAGTATAACGTGGCATAGCCACTAGTACAGTACTTCCTCCAAATATATAACCCAACCCAACGCAATATGTTATGTATGCAGTGTATGCCATGCTCAATCATTACACATATATGCAAAATGGCCATGCTCAGTAATAGACATTTAAACATAATTTAAAAGCGCATCAGACATACAACCACCATCAAGTCAGTTAAAACACAGTCATACAATCCTAGTCAAATCAGTTCAATTCATAATCTAATTCAATTATTTACCCACAAGGGCAAAATAGTCATTTTACCCTATAAGGGTATCTCGATAATCCTACCCTTTAGGGGTATTTTAGTAATTCTACCCTAAAGGGGTATTTCGGTAATTTACCCACCAAGGGCAATTCGGTAATTTACCCACCAAGGGCAATTCGATAATTTACCCACCAAGGGCAATTCTGTAATTTACCCACCAAGGGTAATTCGGTAATTTACCCACCAAGGGTAATTCGGTAATTTACCCACCAAGGGTAATTCGGTAATTTACCCACCAAGGATATTTCGGCTTTTAACCAATTCACAGATCATAGCATTTACAGAATAAACAGGAGTGTGAGATTACACACCTTGATTACGAGTGTGTCGCCAACCCCTTAGCACCGATCCTTGTTTCATCGGGTTTTGCTAAGTCCTTTCCGAATACTAGTGAAGATTAAGAATCCCTGAAATCATTCTGCGATACAAAGCACCCTAACAGGAAGAAACGAGATAACGATGCAATTGGGCCCATACGCTTGTGTGGCCTATTTAGCCCACTTCTAGCCACAAATATGAGATTCACATAGACCAGTTCAATATCTACTGCACAATCATACAATTTATTCATATGGGCCCATGGGCCCATTGGGCCCACTTGGCCCCTTTCGGCCCATCGTGGCCCAAACAGCATCAACCCACAAGAACACTCATGGTGGCCTCAACTATCACGTCGAAGCTCCCACACGTACGCTGCACGCTCGTGTGGCTACCAACCCCGTGTGACCGGCATTTCGGCATTTGCCGCTCTACAGCTAAAGTAGGGCGAAATACACACCTGATTGGAATCTGGAGTTAATCTACACTCTGAACACTCATATGCCCAAATGCCAACCAAGGTGTGCTTACTCTTCCCATAGATCACTCTATTTAAAGCTAGCTTCTCATCTTCCCTCATGCTAGCTTCCCGATGTGGGATCCCTCCTTCAGTAGAGTTTAAATCCAACACAAACTCTGGCCGTCCAATTCGTAAAATAAACACTCCCTTGCTTGACATGAGATTTGAACCTTTTCCCTCTCTTCTGCTCCAGACGCTACATGCCACCACAACACAAGCTCCTTTTGTGTCTTAAACCATGCGCAACTAAATATAAGTCTATGGGCCAAAGTCTAAGTTCATTTAAAAAGGAAATCAAAATGAAATGCAAACGCCAAGACTTGAGCCTTGGACCCCTTGCTTCCTTGTGGCGTCATTCCCTTGTCTCTTATGTGGCATCATTTGCCACTAGACCACAACTCCTTTTATGTCATTTTTCTGCACATTTTATTCTTAAAGCCTACCTTCTAACTCCCAGGGTTTTATTCACCTAAAACCAAAATTTTTCCTAAAGCCCAGGTTTTATCTCGAGACTTCATGGAAGCCCCCTAACCTTACAAAATCACTCACCTAATAGGTCCAACTTGCATTAGTTCTGTTCTCTTGTTCCCAAAAATTTTAAATGCTTCACACCCGAGGCCCAATGGGCCCAATTCTACTAGGCTCAAATTCGGGGCGTTACAAATCTACCCCCTTAAAGAAATTTCGTCCTCGAAATTTCCCACTATCTAACAGTCGTTTAACACAGAATACTCTACCACGTTACTGCTGCGAACCCTGATTCTAATATCCCTATCATATTCTAACTAGAATTTAGAACTCCCTACACATACTCAAAACACCTAACCATTAAAGTAGATATATATCCCACACGCAATCAATTTCTATATCCAAATATCACATCCAAACCAAACACACACAGAATAACTACCAAAAATACAGTCATTACAGCATATAACAGAGTAAAATGTCAGGAAACTTACGGGTTTGGTGCCGGAGACTCGGTGTGCCACACTTTCAAGATTGTATTCAGAAAAACATTTCGATTACTTCAAATCTTTTCAAACCCTTTTTGAAATGACACTTTCAGAAATTTAATTTTGAAAACCCAATCGATAGCTGATTTTTGTAACTTGGCTCTGATACCATAAATGTAACACCTCAAATCCGGCCTAGAAGTTAGGCCCAAATCTTGCGTGTCAAATTGAAGAGTTTTTTGAAAACCATGCTTTCATTAGAAACCCTTCTTACAACGTAAAACTTTCTGCTATTCAAAACCTCAGATTTTGTTTGCTTATTTTCAAAACGTGGTTTATTAGAAATCATTCATGGAAAACATTATTATCTTTAAAACCTTGTTTATTGCGGAAAGCTTAATTTAAAACAGTTGTGAAACGTGATATTTTGAAAAACAGTAGTTATTTCTGATAAATCATGTTCTACTTCTAGCAATTATAAAACAATAAAATCCCAAAACTTAAAGTTCAAAAATATTAAGGCCTTATTACAAAATTTATAACCCAACAAATTAAACTAAAATAAAAATAGGAGTTGTACTTTAAAGCGAATCGAACGTGTGGTCACCTTCGAGTCCCTTGCAGCTCCGATCCGTCTAAGGCTGGGGATTACCTGCACAGTTAAAAACGGGGTGAGTTTGCGAAAACTCAGTGTGTAATCCCCTTACCAGAGTAACAGTCAGTAAACAGAAGCAGAAACCTAAACAGTCTGGCGGAAGCCCTTTCAATAGTAACAGTACTGTACAGATCTCATAAATAGATATGCAACAGTATGAGGATGCATCCCAACCCAGTCCAGCCAACGCACCACCTGTACCAACCCTACACTCCTGTGGGGACCAAGTCAACCCACCTAGCCCTACACACCAAGAACCCAGCCAAGCTGCCAATATCAACGCAGCAAAGCTGCTAGTAACAGTATGCGTGGCTGAGCCACTAAAATCAGTATATCGTGGCAGAGCCACTGAATCAGTATAACGTGGCATAGCCACCAGTAAAGTACTTCCTTCAAATATATAACCCAACCCAATGCAATATGTTATGTATGCAGTGTATGTCATGCTCAATCATTACACAACGACATACAACTGCCATCAAGTCAGTTAAAACACAGTCATACAATCCCAGTCAAATCAGTCCAATTCATAATCTAAGTCAGTCATTTACCCACAAGGGCAAAACAGTCATTTTACCCTATAAGGGTATTTCGATAATTTTATCCTTTAGGGGTATCTCGATAATCCTACCCTTCAGGGGTATTTTAGTAATTCTACCCTAAAGGGGTATTTCGGTAATTTACCCACCAAGGGCAATTCGGTAATTTACCCACCAAGGGCAATTCGGTAATTTACCCACCAAGGGCAATTCAGTAATTTACCCACCAAGGGCAATTGGGTAATTCGCTAATTTACCCACCAAGGGTAATTCGATAATTTACTAACCAAGGGTGATTCGGTAATTTACCCACTAAGGGTAATTCAATAATTTACCCACCAAGGGTACCAAGGGTAATTCAGTAATTTATCCACCAAGGGTAATTCAGTAATTTACCTACAAAAGGGTAATTTGGTAATTTACCCACCAAGGGTATTTAGGCTTTTAACCAATTCACAGATCATAGCATTTACAGAACAAACAGGAGTGTGAGATTACACACCTTGATTATGAGTGTGCCGCCAACCCCTTATCATCGATCCTTGTTTCACCGGGTTTTGCTAGGTCATTTCTGAATACTAGTGAACATTAAGAATCCCTAAAATCATCCTGCGATATAAAGCACCCTAACAGGAAGAAACGAGATAACGATACGATTGGGCCTAGAGCCTAATCTCGGCCCAAATGGGCCCACACGCTCGTGTGGCCCATTTAGCCCACTTCTAGCCACATATATGAGATTTACATAGACCAGTTCAATATCTACTACATAATCATGCAATTTATTCATATGGCCCCACGGGCCCATTGGGCCCACTTGGCCCTTTTCGGCCCATCGTGGCCCAAACAGCATCAACCTACAAGAAAACTCATGGTGGCCTCAACTATAGCGTCGAAGCTACCACACGTGTGCTCACACGCTCGTGTGGCTACCAACGCCGTGTGACCGGCATTTCGGCATTTGCCGCTCTACAGCTAAAGTAGGGCGAAATACACACCTGATAGGAATCTGGAGTTAATCTGTGCTCCGAACACTCCTATGCCCAAACGACAACCAAGGTGTGCTTACTCTTCTCATAGATCACTCTATTTAAAGCTAGCTTCTCATCTTCCCTCATGCTAGCTTCCCGATGTGGGATCCCTCCTTCAGCAGAGTTTAAATCCAACACAAACTTTGGCCATCCAATCCGCAAAATAAACACTCCCTTGCTTGATATGAGATTTGAACCTTTGCCCTCTCCTCTACTCCAGACGCTACATGCCACCACAACACAAGCTCCTTTTGTGTCTTAAAACATGCGTAACTAAATATAAGTCTATGGGCCAAGGTCTAAGTTCATTTAAAAAGGAAATTAAAATGAAATGCAAATGCCAAGACTTGAACCTTGGACCCCTTGCTTCCTTGTGGCATCATTCCCTTGTCTCTTATGTGGTGTCATTTGCAACTAGACCACAACTCTTTTTGTGTCATTTTTCTCCGCATTTTATTCTTAAAGCCTACCTTCTAACTCCCAGGGTTTTATTCACCTAAAACCAAAATTTTTCCTAAAGCCCAGGTTTGATCCCGGGACTTCATGGAAGCCCTCTAACCTTCCAAAATCACTCACCTAATAGGTCCAACTTTGTGCCGTTCTCTTGTTCCCAAAAATTTTAAATGCTCCCACGCTCAAGGCCCAATGGGCCCAATTCTACTAGGCCCAAATTTGGGGCGTTACATGCCAAGTCGAGATTAATTCGATGGGTCCTTCTATTCCAAGAATTCGATCTGGAAATTCAAGATCGAAAAGGGGTAGAAAATCAAGTAGTAGGCCACTTGTCCAAATTGGAGCCGCAAGAATGAAATTCTCCACTTATACCCATTCAGGAGATATTTCCAGATGAGCACATACTTAGGGTAAATCATGTCCATAATACCCATTGGTTTGCTGATTTTGCTAACTATTTAGCTTGTTGTTTGATGCCGATTGATAAGGCATATCAATAAAAGAAAAACTTTTTTTCATGATGTGAAGAACTATTTTTAGGAAGAATCATACTTGTTCAGAAAGTGTGCAGATCAAATGATCAGGAGATGTGTGGCAGAAGATGAAGTACATAAGATTTTATATCATTGCACCACAGCTCCGAATGGGGGACACTTCAGAGGTACACGTACTGCGGCCAAGGTATTGCAAGATGGATTCTTTTGGCTAATACTATTCAAAAATGCATATGCTTACGTAAAGAGTTGTGATCGATGCCAAAGGGTTGGAAACATTACTAATAGAAATGAGATGCCCCGGAAAAACATCATTGAGGTAGAATTATTCGATGTTTAGGGTATTGACTTCCTTGGTATTTTCCTTCCGCCTTTCAGTCACAAGTACATATTGCTAGCAGTAGACTACGTGTCTAAGTGGAATGAGACCAAGGCATATCTGACGAATGATGCCAAGGTTGTGATGAAGTTCTTGCAAAAGCATGTGTTCATAAGGTTTGGAACTCCTAGGGCCATCATCAGTGGTGAGGGGTCCCATTTTGTAAACAAATGGTTCAAATGGTTACTCGACAAACATGGAGTGAAGCACAAGGTTGCCACAGCTTACCATCAGCAGACGAATGGGCAAGCTGAACTGGCAAACAAAGAGATAAAAGGCATACTCGAGAAGATAGTTTTTTCGAACTGATGAGATTGGTCCAAAAGATTGGATGATGCTTTATGGGCCTACAGAACAACATACAAGACACCTTTAGGGATGTCACCCTATAGGTTGGTTTCTAGAAAAGCCTATCATCTGCCCTTGGAGTTAGAACACAAAGCTTATTGGGCTCTCCAGTAACTTGGATCTTAGTCTTGCTAAAGAGAAACGAATGCTTCAACTCAGTGACTTAGAAGAGTTCTGAATGTTCTCATATGAGAATGCCAAGCTATTCAAGGAAAGACTTAAAAGATGGCATGACAAGCACATTCGAGTTCAAGAATTTGAAGCAAGTCAGCAAGTCTTGTTATTCAATTCTAGATTAAGGTTCTTTCCAGGTAAGTTAAAATCACATTGTTCGAGTCCATTTACGATTCACCAAGATTTTTTGTAACATCCTGAATTAATAGGCCTGCATTTGATGTGTGTTACGTTTAAGGTGTTAATTAAAATGTTTAAGGGGTTCAGATTGGGCTCAAGCTTGGGCCGAGGCCTTAGTTAAAATTTTCTGTTTGGGCACTCTAGTGGAGAGCCAGGTAGGATAGGGCTTAAAGGATATAATCTATGAATTAAAATACAAAATGGGCTTGTGGCCAGTGGCAAAGTGTCACCACTTAAAGAGCAGGGAAGTGGCGTTAACTGGGGAGGCCCAAATTCAAGTTGCATGAAGCCCAATTCCTTTAATTAAATTTTAGCTAATTTTCGGCATTTAAATGGATAGAGTGGGACGACAATAAGGCTTAAAAATAGGAAGATTTACTAGAGTGGATAATGCTAATAATATGGCAGATAAAGGAAGTAAGAGGTGGACCGACTTCAGAAAAGATCTTAGGCAGTTAGCAGTCGTATCGGCTTCTGATAGTGTCGGTATAGAAGGTCTCGTCTTGACTATAATCAGGTGTGTAGATCTCTATCACACTAATTAATCCTAATAAATTTGTACTATATAAGTTTTGGGATAAAAGCCGGAAAAAGGCTGTATGGACAGTCGTATTACCCGAAAAAGGTAGGCAATGGATGCCAGGTACGTAATCATAAAAACTTCTCTATGTGTATTGATGTATGTGATAGTCTACGATTTTTTAGGTTCATGTTGTTTTGGTTCTGCATGGATGTATGCATGGGGTGGGATAAATATGATGAAGGGGAAGAGCATGTAATAGGTCACCTGGTGATCGGTGGTTAAACCACGAATTATAAATTAGGTCACAATAGTGATCGGTGGCTAAGCCACGTTGAATTTATTCCTGAATGTTAGGAATAGGCAGCATGACTGTCGATATGGTGTGTAGCGATTGGTGGGTTGATTGTAGAAATCCCTAAGGTGTGTTTGCTGGTACGGGCTGGTGTGTAGAGGATGGACTATTAGGTTTGGGTTGGGCCATGTTGCATGTAAATATTTTGTTGCCATTGTGTATGGGCTAAGGCCCATAATGTGTTTGTGGGCCTCAAGCCTTTAATGTGTTTTCGGGATTTGCATACTGAGTCTTGGTGACTCACCCTTTTATTTTCCCGACTTTTCAAATGAGCAGTAGATCGTGGACATGGGAGCCGAGGTGGACTTGAGGGGCCATCAAGTCTATTATTTTTATAAGTTATTTCCATTTTTTTCTTTAAGTTTAAATTTGGGATTATTTATGTAGCTTAGGTTATCGATTTATATGTGTTTATGTTTATACTTTAAATTTTATTTTCAAAGACTTACTTACTATAAGTAATGAAATGGGAATTTCAAACACGCTTAACGTAACGAAATGTTTTTGGAAAGAAAACCTAAGGTATTGAATATTTGATTAATCAAACCGAGATTTTCCAAACAAACAAAGTTAAGTTTTCAAACAACACGTCATCAAAGAATTTTCAAAAGGGATACGTGCCCTCTTAAAAACAAATAAGGATCTATATTTTTAACATTAAACCCGTAACATGCCAGATCTAGTCGTAGCGATTGGGCCAGGTTTAGGGTGTTACATTTTGGTATCAGAGCCCGGTTTAAAACTCGGGCTGTGAAATGGGTCTAGAAACGTTTTGTAAAGTTGATGTGAATTTGGGAAAAATGCTTTGGGGTTGAGATATGGCCTTCGAGTCTACCGGCACTCGATCCACGCAGGTAAGTATCCTAACTTTTGATGTGATTTGCATGTTGGGTTTGATGGGCTTGATGGACGTAGCCTAGTATGTTAGGCATTGATGGACTTTAGTCTTAGTTTAAACAACTCTTTAAATTCATAAGACTTAATCTAGCCAAACATACCCGTGAACAAATCGCTGGGTTAGGGTGTGGCAACAGGCATACGCATGTCTAGGATTGGATTCGGGAAGAGCTTGGTACTTAAGCAGTCCTAGTGACTCACCTCCTCTTTGCTGGAATCCTACCTGGTGCGTAGTGACTGTTCACCTTAGCCACGAGGATTTGTTGACGGGCCAAAATTTATAATTAAAACTCGAAAGGGACCAGCCACCCTATTGCGCAAAATTACTAAAAATACCCCCTTAGTTTTGTAAAATTTTCGGAATACTCTTGATTTGTGAAAATTTCCCAGAATACCCTGGATTTGTCAAACTACCAAAATTTATGAAATTTCCAAATCACCCTTGGTATTATAAATCAGCCATGCTTTGCAAATTACCTGAAAAACCCTAGATTCATCGAAGTACCTAGTTTACAAAATTGAATTTTCCAAAATACCCCTATTTTAAAAAAAACCCAAAATACCTCTATTTCGGAAAAATCACGAGATACCTTATTTTGAGGAAATTACAAAAATACCCTGTAGGACAAAACTACAGAAATACCCCTGGGTAGAGAAATGATGAAAATACCCTTATGTGATGAATGTGAGTTCGTGGATGCTACTTGTATGTTGATGTATGGTGGTTGAATGTATGTGGTTCCTAGAACTAGGAGACAAACTTGAGACTGAAAACTGTAGATATAATTTCGAATTCGAAAGAACAACTCTTGAAACTACTGTTCATAAGATTGTTCGTGGTTAATCAGTGAAAGAAATTAATAATTCATAAAAATTCTAATCAGATAAACGCAAATCGGCAGAATAAGTACAAGGGGTCGAGGACGTCCGCCGCGTGGCCGTGGTAGGGGTAGGATGGCCGTGTCAGAACTAGTAGGATTTGGCCACGGGTCAGGAAACGAGATGCCAACTGCGGAGGCTGAATTTCAGGATCAGACAGCCAGAGATGATGCTGTATCTCAAGCGATGTTGAGGGTTTTAAAGAGGGTTGCTGGGGCAGGCATGGACACAAGAGCCCGGAAATCTGTGTCGGAGCGACTTAGAGCTAATGGGGCAGAAGTGTTTAGGGGAATTTCCAGTATAGCCCCGAGTACAACTGAGTATTGGTTGGATGCAGTTGAACGTATAATGGATGATCTGGATTTCACGAAAGAGGAAAAACTGAAAGGGTTTGTATCTCTCTTGCGGGACGAAGCTTATCAATGGTGGCTTACGGTTAAGGATGGTTCGGTGGCTAACCGTATCACCTGGGATTTCTTCAAAACGGCGTTTCAAAGTAAGTACATCGGGATAAGTTATGTGGATGCGCAGCGCAGAGCATTTTTGAATCTGGTTCAAGGAAGTAGGTCAGTGGCTGCGTATGAAGCAAAATTCTTACACCTTAGCCGTTATGCTCGAGGATGGTGGCCACAGACCATGAACGTTGTGTTCGATTTGAAGATGGTATGAGGGACGATCTACGTGTACTGATAGCACCACAGCGGGAAAGGGAATTTGTTGTGCTTGTGGAAAAAGCTAAGATAGCTGAGGAGGTTAAGCGGACAGAAAAACTGAATCAGAATAGAGATAGGGGTGGAGGAAAAAGGAATTTTGGATCGTCAGGGGCAACTGGGCGTACTCAGAAAAGGCCTAGGTCAGATGGACCGAGACGGGATAAGAGACCTGCTGCTAGTCAGACACAGAAGTGTGGCCGATATGGTAAATTCCATTTAGGTGAGTGTTGGGCGGGCAGTGGGAAGTGCTTTAGGTGTGGATCTACGGACCACCAGGTTAGAAATTGTTCGCAGCAACGGGGTAGTGAAGGGCCCACAGGTCAAGGGAATGCTCAGCCGGGTAGAGGAGGTCAGCAGCCACAGAGAGGTCGTGGTCTAGCCAGAGGTGGTAATGGTTTCGGTCGAGGTCGTGGAGCAATAGGCCAAGGGGCAGAAAACACTGAGGCGAGAGAGTCATGGTTAGTCTACGCTGTCAGACGTCAAGAGGAGGCTGACGCACCGGATGTCATAACTGGTACGTTTTTAATTTTTGGCTTGCCTTACACTACATTGATTGACATTGGGTCAACGCATTTATATGTTGCTAGTAGGGTGTCCGAAACTTTAAGCGTAGAATCTGAGATTTCCTCTAGGGAGGTGACTGTAGTTAGCCCATTAGGACATTCTGTGATGGTAAACAAGCTTTATCGGGAAGTCCCTTTAGAAGTTTAGGGGATAGTTTTCCGGACGGATCTAATGGAATTACCGTTCGGGGAGTTTGATTTAATTATAGGCATGGATTGGCTGGGGAAGTATCAAGCTAATGTAGATTGTGCAGCCAAGAGTATGGTGTTTAAAACCCCCGAGGGTGGCGAAGTGTTGGTGATAGGTGAAAGGGGAACTGCTTGTCAAATGTGGTGTCCGCCTTAAGAGCAGAAAGGATGGTGAGAAAAGGATGCGAGGCAATTTTAATGTTTGTTCGGGCTCTGGAAGCCAAGGAATTAACAGTTGGGGACGTCAGGACGGTGAAGGAATTTCCTGATGTTTTCCCAGAAGAGCTTCCGGGATTACCCCCGGATCGTGAAGTGGAGTTTGGTATAGATATTCTTCCGGGAACAGTGCCATTATCTATTACTCCATATAGAATGGCACTAAAAGAGTTGGTGGAATTAAAAGCGCAGATTCAGGAGTTGTTGGATAGAGGGTTTATTCGACCAAGTGTGTCGCCTTGGGGAGCGCCAGTGTTGTTCGTTAAGAAGAAGGATGGATCAATGCATATGTGCATTGACTATCGTCAGCTGAATAAGTTGACCATCAAGAATAAATACCCGTTGCCGAGGATCGACGACTTGTTCGATCAGTTGAAGGGGGCTTCAGTCTTCTCGAAGATAGATCTGAGGTCAGGGTACCATCAGCTTAAGGTCAAGGAGGCGGATATTCATAAGACGGCTTTTAGGACTCGCTATGGTCACTACGAATTCATGGTGATGCCATTTGAATTGACCAATGCGCCAGCAGCGTTTATGGATATGATGAACCGAGTGTTCCAACCCTACTTGGATCAGTTTGTCGTGGTATTTATAGATGACGTCTTGGTTTATTCGAAATCGAAGGAGGAGCATGACTCACATCTTCGAGTGGTCCTGCAGATTCTAAAGGAGAAGCAGCTATATGCCAAATTCAGTAAGTGCGAATTTTGGCTAAGGGAAGTTACCTTCCTAGGACATGTTGTGTCGGCAGAGGGGATTAGGGTTAACCCTCAGAAAATTGAAGCGGTGTTGGATTGGAAGCCGCCTAAATCGATAGCAGAAATTCGGAGTTTCCTTGGTTTAGCCGGGTATTACAGAAGGTTTGTGGAAGGATTTTCATTGATCGCGGCACCGTTGACTAAGTTGTTGCAGAAAGGGGTTCCGTTTGTTTGGTCTGATAAGCAGCAAGAGAGTTTCGAGAGATTAAAAAGGATCTTTACAGAGGCTCCGGTGTTGATTCAGCAGGAGGCTGGAAAGGAGTTCGTGATTTACTGTGATGCTTCACACACGGGACTAGGATGCGTGTTGATGCAAGATGGAAAGGTTGTTGCGTACGCTTTTCGGCAGTTAAGACCGCATGAATCAAATTATCCCACCTATGATTTGGAATTGGCGGCGGTGGTTTTTGCTTTGAAGATATGGAGATATTACCTGTACGGGGAGAAATCTGTCATTTATACCGACCGTAAGAGCTTAAAATACCTTTTGACCCAGAAGGAGTTGAATCTAAGGCAAAGAAGGTGGATCGAGTTGTTAAAGGATTATGACTGCTCGATCGAGTACCATCCGGGTAAAGCTAACATGGTGGCGGATGCCCTGAGTCGAAAAGTAATCTCTGACTTGAGAGCGATGTTTGCTCACCTTAGTTTATACGATGATGGGAGGTTGTTAGCCGAACTTCAAGTGAAACCCTCTTGGGTCAGTCAGTTAAGGAGAAGCAGCAAACTGATGAGTTGCTAAAGGGGAAGTTTCAGGTGGGATCAAGTGATGGAACAACAAAATTTAGTGTGAATGAGGAAGGGCTATTATGTTTTCAAGGGAGAGTGTGCATGCCGAAAGACCCTGAGTTGAGGCGTAAGATTTTGTTAGAAGCGTATAGTAGCCCATACGCTATGCACCCTAGAGGGAGTAAGATGTATCGGGATTTGCGAGAACAGTTTTGGTGGCCGGGCCTAAAACGAGAGGTGACCGAATTTGTGGGGAAGTGTTTGACCTGTCAGCAGGTAAAGTCAGAACATCAGTTACCATCAGGGTTGTTGCAGCCGGTGAAGATTCCACAATGGAAGTGGGAAAGGATCACAATGGACTTTGTTGGTGGGCTACCTCTCACGCCTACTAAGAAAGATTCGGTCTAGGTGATTGTTGATTGCTTGACGAAGTCTGCTCACTTCATACCAGTACGGGTTGATTACTCTTTACAGAAATTGGCTAAGTTATACATAGCGGAGGTAGTGAGGTTGCATAGAGTACCAGTATCAATCATATCGGACAGGGACCCTAGGTTCACGTCACGATTTTGGAAGGCGTTGCATCAAGCGTTGGGTACGAAGTTGGATTCCAGTACAACGTTCCATCCTCAGACTGATGGATAGTCTGAGCAGGTAATTCAGATCCTGGAGGACATGTTGAGAGGTTGTGTCATTGATTTCAGGGGTAGTTGGGAAGAGTTCTTACCGTTGGCGGAGTTTGCTTACAACAATAGCTACCAGTCTAGTATTCAGATGGTGCCCTATGAAGCATTGTACGGGCGGAAGTGTCGTACTCCTACTTTTTTAAACGGAATTAGGGGAACGTCGGATTTTGGGTCCGGAGTTGGTTACTGAGATGGAGGAGAAGGTTGAGTTAATTCGGGCCCGATTAAAGGAAGCGTCAGACAGACAGAAGTCCTATGCTGACCTGAAGCGTAAGGACATAGAATTTGCAGTGGGTGACAAGGTGTTCTTGAAGGTGTCGCCATGGAAGAAAGTACTGAGGTTTGGACGGAAAGGTAAATTAAGTCCCAGATTTATCGGACCTTATCGGGTGTTGAAACGAGTAGGACCGGTAGCCTATCAGCTTGTACTACCTTCAGAGTTAAGTTAGATACACAATGTATTCCATGTCTCTATGTTGAGACGATATCGTTCGGATCCATCTCATGTGGTGCCAGTGGAGGAAATCGAGGTAAGACCTGACCTATCCTTTGAAGAGGAACCAGTGGAAATCTTAGATCATGATGTCAAAGTATTGTGAAGGAAGACGGTTCCGTTGGTTAAGGTTCTATGGCAGAATCACAGTTCCGAGGAGGCTACTTGGGAACCAGAGGAGACGATGCGGCAGCAGTACCCGCATCTATTCTGATCAGGTAATTTTAAGGCCGAAATTTCTTTAAGGGGGTAGAACTGTAACATCTTGAATTAATGGGCCTGCATTTGATGTGTGTTACGTTTAAGGTGTTAATTAGAATGTTTAAGGGGTTCAGATCGGGCTCAAGGTTGGGCCGAGGCCTTAGTTAAAATTTTCTGTTTGGGCATTCTAGTGGAGAGCCAGGTAGGATAGGGCTTAAAGGATATAATCTGTGAATTAAAATACAAAATGGGCTTGTGGCCAGTGGCAAAATGTCGCCACTTAAAGAGCAGGGAAGTGGCGTAAACTGGGGAGGCCCAAATTCAAGTTGCATGAAGCCCAATCCTTTAATTAAATTTTAGCTAATTTTCGGCATTTAAATGGATAGAGTGGGACGGCAATAAGGCTTAAAAATAGGAAGATTTACTCGAGTGGATAATGCTAATAATATGGCAGATAAAGGAAGGAAGAGGTGGTGTTATTTAGGCCTCTTTTGGAGGTGTGAGTAGATAAAGATAAGGGAGAAAGGGTAGGAGTTATCTGCTGATCAACAGTGGTGGCCGAATTTCCATCTCTTGGAGGGGGGAGAAATCAGTTTTGTTATACTATAGGGGTGCCAAAATTTCCCTCAATAGTTGATCAATTTTAAGTTATCGGAAGGGGCATCTTCGGTTTTTGAGAGGTAGTTGCCGAAATTTTGTTTAAGTGAGGGGAATACCTTTTATTTTCAGCCTTAGGGTTTTATTCTCCCACTCTCTTCTTCAATTTTGACATTAGGGCTTCTCTATTCTCCCATTCTCCGCAAAAGCCGAAATCCCTAAGCCTATTCTCTCATCTTCGCTTCTATGCAAAAGCCGAAAGTCTATTATCTTTTTTCTGTTTTCTTCTACAAAGCCAAAACTACCAAATTCTTCTCAACATCTTTTCCTTCAAAAGCCGAAACTCTAAACTTTCTTCTCATCTCCATAGCCGAATACCTCCTATTCCCTTTTGCCGATCTCTTCACAAAAAGCCGAAATCTTCTAGGGGTTGCCGAATTTTCTGTAAAGGTAGGTGTCGATTTCTTCTGATCTATTCTTTTTCTCTTTTGGTTTTAGAAGACAAAGCCAAAAGGCTAATGGATTGTTGGTTTCTTGTGTTTACGTGTTGGGCGACATTCGGGAATTGAAGTAGATAGCTTAGATCTAAAAGCTGGAACTGTTAGTCTCTGAACTTCATATCTCTCTTTTCGGGATTTCAAGGTAAGTGGTTCTCTTTAGATTCTCTTTAGTCGCTATCGTAATTGTGATCTTAACCATATGTTAT
This sequence comes from Gossypium australe, assembly GCA_005393395.2. Classification (NCBI taxonomy): domain Eukaryota; kingdom Viridiplantae; phylum Streptophyta; class Magnoliopsida; order Malvales; family Malvaceae; genus Gossypium; species Gossypium australe. The sequence goes on from CM016614.1 coordinate 81,919,978, forward strand.
GATAAGGTCTTTTAATGGAATCAAATATCGATCAGGCGAAGGAGGGGATTGGATCTGTAAAACCAATCCCTAAGTTTAAGAAACGAGCGGTGTCAGCAGTACAGGATTGGCCATCGGGTTGTGGACCGGCTTCAGAACAAGATCTTAGGCAGTTAGCAGTCGTATCGACTTCTGATAGTGTCGATATAGAAGGTCTCGTCTTGACTGTAATCAGGTGTGTAGATCTCTATCACACTAATTAATCCTAATAAATCTGTACTATTTGGGCTAAAAGTCGGAAAAAGGCTGTATGGACAGTCGTATTACCCGAAAAGGGTAGGCAAGGGATGCCAGGTACGTAATCATAGAAACTTCTCTATGTGTATCGATGTATGTGATAGTCTGCGATCTTTTAGGTTACATGTTGTTTTGATTCTGCATGGATGTATGCATGGGGTGGGATAAATATGATGAAGGGGAAGAGCATGTAATAGGTCACATGGTGATCGGTGGTTAAACCACGAATTATAAATTAGGTCACAATAGTGATCGGTGGCTAAGCCACGTTGAATTTATTCCTGAATGTTAGGAATAGGCAGCATGACTGTCGATATGGTGTGTAGCGGTTGGTGGGTTGATTGTAGAAATCCCCGAGGTGTGTTGGCTGGTACGGGCTGGTGTGTAGAGGATGGACTATTAGGTTTGGGTTGGGCCATGTTGCATGTAAATATTTTGTTGCCATTGTGTATGGGCTAAGGCCCATAATGTGTTTTTGGGCCTCAAGCCTTTAATGTGTGTTCGGGATTTGCACACTAAGGCTTGGTGACTCACCCTTTTATTTTCCTGACTTTTCAGATGAGCAGTAGATCGTGGACATGGGAGCTGAGGCGGACTCGAGAGGCCATCAAGTCTTTTATTTTTATAAGTTATTTCCGGTTTTTTTCTTTAAGTTTAAATTTGGGATTATTTATGTAATAAGGCCTCTGTAGCTTAGGTTATCGATTTAGATGTGTTTATGTTTATACTTTAAAATTTATTTTCAAAGACTTACTTTCTATAAGTAATGAAATGGGAATTTCAAGCACGCTTAACGTAACGAAATGTTTTTGGAAAGCAAACCTAAGGTATTGAATATTTGATTAATCAAACCGAGATTTTCCAAACCAACAAAGTTAAGTTTTCAAACAACACGTCATCAAAGAATTTTCAAAAGGGATACGTGCCCTCTTAAAAGCAAATAAGGAACTATGTGTTTAACATTAAACCCGTAACATGCCAGATCTGGTCGTAGCGATTGGGCCGGGTTTGGGGTGTTACATTTTTCATATTGAGTTGTCGAACTTCAAGGTAAGAGAGGTAATTTTTGAGTCAATGCTCAGCGCTTAAAAAATTATTGAGGGGATAAAATTGAGTAGGATAAAATCTCGTTCATTTTAATAGATATTTAACTTTTCTCGCTTTCTTTTTAAATAAATGATTTAGGGTATATTTCCAGAATTAGTATGTTTAAATAAATTCTGTATAGGAGATTGGAACTTAAGCGGGACCGCTTGTGACCCCTCCAATCTTTCTTGGGAATTGATTTTAACATAACCTTTCGAGAAATTATTCCCTAAATGAAAAATTAAATTTTTAGTTTGTCAAATAAAAAGGTCAATTTTGATCCAAGTTTTAATTGTAGCTCAATTTTTAAATTTTCCTTAAGTCTAGGTACTTAATTGAATTATTTACAAAATTTTGTTGCTCTTTTTGTAAATACTAAAACTTAGCAGTCTCTTTTTGTAAATATTTTGAAGGCAGCTAAAATAAAGGTTTTTAATTTAATTTTTAATAAATAAGATGATAATAACTAATATATAATTATATTTATTATAATATATGTTAATTATTATCAACTTTGCATAGAATTAGAATTAGTTTAAATTTGATCATATTTTAATTAATAGCTTTTATTTCAATAAATTAATAGCAAATGATATTTTAATATGCATCATATTAATTATTAATTGTTATTAACTTTGTATGGAATTAGTACTTAAAATATTTTATTATTAAATCGTTCTAAGAGTTCTAATTAAATTCCTTTCTCATTTCACTATAAATTCTACCAACTCTTCCACCATTCACATCACCTTAATCAATTACACCAAACACCTACCATTGGCGCCCTTAGCAGCCTTATCGCCCAGTAGCCACCCTCGCGCACACCTCGTGACTTGCTCCCTTCCGCATGTCACTAGCCTACCCGACGCCCCTACCTGCTGCTTCCTCTCGCACTCGCTCGACGCACCTACCCGCGCACTGCCCAACAATTGCTTCCTGTTGCCGCACCTGTTCGCATGCCCAGCTCCAAGCTGCTTCGTGCACACCATTGATGCTTCTAGCTCCAGCTCGCGCGTGCCAGTACTGCCACGCCTCACGCATGCTTTGCACGATACTATCCCTGCTGCTACTGAGTGCACGTTTGCCTTGCATGCACCACACACAAGCACCCTCCAACCATCCCTAAACTGACCTCTTTAGCTTTATATTTATTTTCTATGAGTTTATTTTCCATACAAAGGTGGTAAGAAAGTTTTCTCCTAAATTTTAATTTGTTTTAATTATTTAACTCTTCAATTTATTTTGAATTGTTAATATTTTACACAAATTAAATTTTGGGAAAATATTATTTGTCTCCATCTTATGCGATGTTCAGGTTAATCAAGCCTCGCAAAAGAACTCGTGCCTCTGTCCAAATTGAAGAATCACAAAACAAATTTCATTGTGAAGAAGCCAAAGCGAGATACGATAGCATTTTCAAGAATCAACAAATGCCCCCAGAAAAAGGCATTACACTCAAAGAAAACAACTATATCGATTTCATGGCTCGCATTCAACAAATTGCTAAAGCTCTTAATTGGGAGTTATTTTTTGAGAAATGACCTAGTGTAGATGAAGAGTTAGTTCATGAGTTTTATGTGAATTTGACCTCAAGAGAATTAACGGAAGTTTCTGTCTGAGGAATCAAGGTACCAATAAGCTCAAACGTTATTAATGAATTCTTTGAATTACCTTATTTTGAAGATAATGAATATTTTTCTTTGATGAGAAATATTGAGGCTGGAAAATTTCAAGAAATTCTCGCGGAACTTAATGTTCCGAGTTCTAAGTGGACGGTGTCAAAGCATGGACCTCATTCTAGCCATAGAGAATATTTGACACCAATAGCGAAGGTATGGTTCTATTTCATTCGATTCAACCTTATGCCTATTTCACATGGGACTACAATTTCATTAGAGCGAATGGTCTTACTATACTCAATTTTAACTACAAAGACCATTGATGTGAGAAAAATCATTCTAAGAGAAATGAGAAATTATGCCGCTAGATGTTCTAGCCCAGCTTACTTTCTCTTTACGATAACAATTTTGTGATTGAAAGTTAAAATTCTTGCAAACGTAAAGAAGACAGGTTATAACTAGGGCATAATCACAGATTGGGACCTCTACCAAAAAGTCGGAGATTCTGTTCTGCAGCAACAAGTTGAAGAGAGCGAGTATCTCGAAGAAGAAGAAGATCCCACAGAGATCGAACCAATGTAGTCAGCTGAAATCTCTAATAAGGCAGAACCAATGGAACCAACAATCAAACTTAGCATGGCAACCTCAACATTCAGAACTCAATCGCCTCACCCAAATCTTTGAGAGGAGCTGTCAAAGTTGATGGACATAATGCAACATATGCAGTGGTAGCAACAATCTTACTGGAGATATTCAAAAATACGGGATGACTCAATAAGAAGTGCTCTTATGAAAATATTCAACGACCCGTTTATTTTTATGCCTGAGTTTTTAGATTTTATATTTGAACCATAGAGTCCAATATCGAAGAGGGAACGAATCGATTCATGCAAAAAAAAAAAAAAGACGATGGAGCAAAAGATGAGTCAGATTCTGATGGATCTGCAAATAAATAAAAAAAGGGGGGATCTTTGCTTTATGTTATTTTCTTTCCTAGGTTATTTTAGGATTAGGTTTTATTAAGATTTTTATTTCTCGTAAAATAAAACAAGAGGTGGAAATCACAAATAAAAATGAACAAGTTTCAAAGTACAAAGTGTGGCAATAGATATATACATGTCTAGGATTGGATCTAGAGAGAGCTTTGTACTTAATCAGTCAAATTGACTCACCTCCTCTTTTCTAGTGTCCTACTTGGTGTATAGTATCAATTCACTTCTAATAATGAGGACATTGTTCATTTTATGTAGGGGGACCAAAAAATTGGAATTATTTCCTCTCAGAATAAAATTTTCTTTTAATTATGGTTAGGTTATATTTTGTTCAAAAATTTGAAATTTTGTTTAGTATGCTAAACTTTAGCATGAATAAAGTTCTATTATTTCAATAAATGTTATGCTAGCTAAATTACGACATAAATGTACTCTTAATAAAGCATGTAAACCATACCATAAAATTTTTAGTTCCTTAGGAAAACTAGGCATGCATGAAAGTTTAAATCTCTAGAATTGGCTTAGTAATTTCTTGAGGCGAAATCCTAGGAAGCATGGAATGTTGAAAATGATTTAGGAAAACTTTTGTTTGGACCGTTTGAGCCTTTCAAGCCAACCTTAATAAATTGTTATCCATTGAAACCTAACTTTGAGACTATATGGCCTAACTTTATTTGAACCTTTGCAATATTTAGCCATCACTTTTTTCTTAATTATCTTTAAATTGTCCCAAACACTAGACTTATTACAATATTCTTTAAAAATAAGTTTAGGGAGTTGAAAAGAAGTATCAAATGATCCAAAAAACAGAATGCTCGTGAAAAAAAAGAGAGTATGTACTCGGAAGAAATAGATGTATGGAAGAGCATGTGAAAGCAAAATAAGTTGGTGTATTAAAGGTAATTATTCAAAAGGTTTGATGCAAGCTGAGTCTAGGGTATTTTAGCCTAAATTTATCCATCTTTTACCTACCCCTAGCCTAGCCATGTTACAACCATTTTCAAAGACCTATTGATACAAGTTTCTATGCTACCTACATTAGTGGAGAGAAATTGCTATGTTCAACATATGAAGGCATAAATTAAACTTAATGATTGCAGCTTAATCTTAAATAAGGGAATAAAATTAAATTGGTAGGAATTTAACATGTCATTATTGAGAAAGCATTTAGTCTATTTTTTCTATCATAATAATAATTGAGATTAATTTGAACGATATATATACCTAAGTAGCATAAATCTCATAATTTTTAATCTTGAGCATAAGTATACTAAATTCATAATTTTGGGAAGAATGTTTTCTGAAGGAATTTTTAAAAGGTGTTTCCAAGAAATTCTTTTTAAATTGTGCATTACTCGGGATGAGCAATGAATTAAGTTTGGGGGTGTGGAAACACAAAAATATATATACTTTTTCCTGCCCTTTTTTAACTCAAATTCAAGCAGTTTGGTGTAATTCTTGTCAAAAAAAATATAATTATAAAATAATGAAATTTTACATAAATTATGAACATATTGAATTTTAATTAATTTTATAATAAATTTTCATAAATTTTGATTTAATTTCGACAGATTTGCACAAAGGGTGAAAATTGGCTCGACAGACATTGCTAGAAGTGCAAAATCGGGAAGCGACTTTTGAAGCATCGAGGTGAATTAATTTCTCAGCCTAAAACAATCCAATTGATTATTATTAATTTATAATATAGTTAATTTTAATTTTGATCCAATTTATTTTGGGTTAAATAATTATTTTTAATTAAATTATGAAAAGAGGTCTAATTGTGCTAAACCAAAATATTGATCCAACCGAGCACATGGGCTACCCAAAATCGTCCAACATGCTGACCCAATCAGCTTAAATTAGCTTATTATTTGACTTGCAAATCAGCTCTTGAAGTTTCCTTAAAATTGCATTCAAACCCTTCTACTTATCAAGCTTTTGTAGATTTGCCCCTAGCTAAATTTAGCAAGTTTGAAACATTCAAACTTGCCACATGAGTGGCCAACCAAGGGGAGTCTATGGCTTCTGATTTTTTTTTCTATTTTTAGCAGTCAATCCCAGCTATAAATACCCCCTTTGCAACTCATTTCAACACACCTCTCACACCTTTCATTCTTCACTTCTCTTTCATTTTCTCTCTTCCTAACCTTCCTTTTCTTTCCATTTTCCCCTTCCATTCCCTTGTTGATTTCCCCTCTTGGAAAAGAGCCATTCAACTACCTTGGGTAGTATCATTCAAGTGCTTATAGAAGCCTCAGTTCAACAAGAACAAGCAGAGAAGGAGGAGCGGAGCAAACTAGTCAAGTTTCGGAGAAACACCAGATTTGATTATAGTTTCCTATCCTTTAATTTTTATTTTTTTTGTTATGCACATGTCTATGAATATTTGTTTTGTTGTTATTCTAAATTTAATTAACATGCCTTAACTTTAATTCGTGTTAGGTTGATTGTATTTCATCAAATTAAGTTATTAAAATTATGTTTGTGTTGTTATAGGTCTTGGTAAATTGTTTGATTAAGTAAAACCATGGTTATGTCATTCTTGCATTACAATTATAAGGTAAGTAATGAATTAATTATTAATCGTGTTGAAATTGTAATTAATTGACACAATACTTAATCAGTGCATGTTTAATCTTCTAAGGTAGCTGAAGGTTAAACTAGTGAAGGTATTAAACTGTAACACCCCAAACCCGGTCTGAACGCTACGACCAGATCTGGTATGTCACAGGGAAATGTTGTTTAAAAGAGACTTTGAAATTTGACGAAAAACCCGTAAGTTTGAAGCTTTTGTTTTAGGTGAGGTTTTGGTAAACAGCGGTTTGTAGCTTAAGAAAAATTACCGAGTTTAACTAATCGCTAATTTGTTATCTTTGTTAGCATTTGAGAAAAACGGTTGTTTTACGTTTCTTATGTTTTGAAAGCTCCACTTATACAATCATGTTTAAAACGTATGATAGTGTCATGTCATAACAAAATATAAAATGTTAAAACCAAGTAGTAATTTAAGAGGCCTTATGTAACACCCCAAACCCGGACAAGACACCACGTCCGAATCTGGTATGTTACGGGGGGAAAAGCACTTTCGAGAGGTTAAATTTTTCGTCTAAAAACTGGGTGAAAAATTGTAACACCCCAAACCCGGACAAGACACCACGTCCGAATCTGGTATGTTACGGGGGAAAAAGCACTTTCGAGAGGTTAAATTTTTCGTCTAAAAACTGGGTGAAACATCATGTATTTGAAGAAAAGTTGAGTGGACTTGTTTGAAGTCGGAGGATGTATTTGAAACCCGGATATTTTAAAAACTTATCCAAAGTATGTGGTTAAAACGAGTTAAATTCATTTAAAACCTCATTAGTTTCTTAGTGTTTCTTAAATAATTTTTTTTTTGACTTAGTAGGAAATAAAGTTTGATTCGAAAAGCATTTGAGTTTACTTTATATCAAAACATAGTGAGATACCCGATGGTATAGTTTAAAACACATTGCATTATAGTTTTGAAAACATTATCCTTCCAAATTTTAGTAAAATTTATACCGAGTTATTTTGTTAAGTAGATTAAAATCTATTCAAGACATAAACATCATAAAACATAATTAAAAAGGCCTTTACAATCCAAAATAAAACCCAAATGAAAGTAATTAAACTAAAGTACCCAAATGGAACGGTCTGAGTAAAACTTTATTAAAGCATGGCATGTGCACCCCGAGTCCATCCCGGCTCCATGTCCGCGCCTACGAGTCACCTGAAATGTCAAAGGAGAGGGTGAGTCGAATGACTCAGTGCATAAATCCCGCTATCGATGAAACAACATGCTAACACACATCATACATAGCAACATAATTAATGCAACCCGATCCTAACCATCCATATCTCCTTTTCTACCCCGTGTGGTACAAAACCACTGGTGGTGCCAAACCACTGGTGACATATAGTCACAATGTGTTACCAAAACACTGGTGTCCCAAAGACACAATATCCGTCATTGTGGTGCCAAACCACTGGTGTCCCGAAGACACGTTTGTGCTACCAAAGCACTGGTGACCGAAGTCACAAATCCAATGATGGGGCCAATCCATCGTGTGATACCCAATCACTAGCAGACGATCCCATATCTCATGTGGGGCCAACCCACAGTGGTGTCAAACCACAGGGACGAGTCGCAATGAGGTGCCCAACCTCTGGTGTCCCAAAGACACAAATGTGCTACCAAAGCACTGGTGACCGTAGTCACAATCATCGAGTGATGGGGCCAACCCATCGTGTGATACCCAATCACTAGCAGACGATCCCATATCTCAAGTGGGGCCAACCCACGGTGGTGTCAAACCACAGGGACAAGTCGCAATGAGGTGCCCAACCTTTGGAGGTGCCAAACCTCTGGTGACCCAAAGTCACAAAGTGTGTTACCAAAACACTGGTGCTCGTCAGCACAAAATATCACTGCTCCCTCCACTCATAACACCCATCAACATACCATACTCATGTAATCATGCATATCATACAAGTCATGCATATCATGCTAATATGTCTAACCTCACATCCCCTGTCACATATATCCATAGCCATGGTATCATATAAATCAACAGTAACTCATAACAATAATAATACTGACTTACCCGAGTCCAAAGTCATACCCAAAAAGGGTATCATATCAATCCATCAAACTGCCATGATTTTAATAGACCAACAGGTTTAATAACAATATCACTAAATATGGGTGTGTTAGTTACACACCTGGTAAATACGAGTCTAGAATCCCAACGAAAACGACCTAAGTCCCTCGATTACTAGCTCCTACAATCGGCCAACACATAGGGGTTAGGCATCTATAACATTCGGCCAACACCAATTAACCAAAGGGGTTAATATCAACCCTTACCTTAAAACTTGTTTTGGTTTCCTACCAAAACTCGAATCAAGCAGTGATTCCCCTTTAGCAACCGGCCACCACCTTGAAAAGAATAACAGTTAATCCTTAATCATACATGACTTAATCGAAACCAGAAGATTAAACTAACAACAACCAATCACTTACCCCTTACTTACCAATTGATCAACAAAGGGGAAAGGCTCCAACTCACTGCTTTGAAATCTTTGATTGCCCTAAGATAAGATGTTAAAACGAATGACCAATCCTCCTCCAAAAACCCAAAACATCATAACAATTGAAAGGTAAGGAAAGTGGCCATTCGGCCAATAGCTTACCCCAACACCAACGAAGATTCTGCCAACACCACACTAGGAGAGAACCACAAGAGATTCGGCCAAGACTTGTGCCAAAAGAATAATCAAAGATTCGACCCCAGTGTGCTACAAGGGAGGGTTCGGCTAAAACTTAAACAAAAAGAAGGATGAGAATTCGGCCTTGAGTGTTAGACACTCCAAAGTTCGGCTTTAGATGGAAAAAGGAGAAGAAAGAAAATGTGTAGGAGGGTGAAGTTTCGGTTTGCCAAAAGAAGAAATGAAGAGAGTTTTGGAGGATGGGTTTCGGCTACCAATGATCAAGAAAGAAAAGAAAATATGAAAGGGGAGACTTCTAATTTCGGTGTAGCACAAATGAAAACAAGAAGAAAAATCAATGGGAGGGTTCGGCCAACATAAAAAACAAAAAGGAATGATAAGCTTGAGGGTTCAAAATTGCATTCGGCTATCAAATGGAAGTCAAGGGAAAACAAAGCAAATTTGGAAAGGGTGAGTTTGCTTAAGGCTTTCGGTTTTGAAAAAAAAAGAAAGATTGAGAAACTTACTTGGTAAAATTTTCGGCTAACAAAAAACCAAAATGGACACTTTTGCTATGGCACCCCAAGACCGAATGTACAACCCCAAAATTCACAATGAATTTCGGCACATCTTTCCCCCCAACACCAAGCCGTCCACCTTCCCCCAAACACTCCCAATTTTTGGCCACATCCCCCACAATACTCACATCCACACATTTCAAATGTGTTTACCAAGTCTTCCTCCTAAAATCCCTCTCCACCCTCCATTCAAATGGGAAGACTTAGTCTTAGGCAGAGTTTGAACTGCCACAAATTCCTCCCTCCATGCCGTCAAAATGAGTGCCAAAAAGTGGCCACTCCGCAGCTCGAACACAAGGCCTGCAGCCTTGCAGATGACGCCACACTCAGCTCCAAGTGGCGCCTTGCTCTGCCACTTTGCCCGCTCTTCATTTATGCAACAAAACAACAAATTATTTTCTTAAACCCCAGCTCTTCCAACTCCCTACACCTAAGGTCAAAAACAAAAATTTTCCCATTCGCTCTGGCACACTTCTAGCCTACCACTAAGCCCCTAAAACATAGAAATAGCAACACAGCACACTACATACATGCAATATCATGCAACCACAAAACAGCCCCTAACCCGGGATATTACAGTTCTACCCCCCTTAAAAATAATTTTGGCCTCGAAATTACCTGGTCAAAAGAGTTGCGGGTATTGCTGTCTCATCATATCCTCGGGTTCCCACGTAGCTTCTTCTACGCCATGATTCCGCCAAAGTACCTTAACCAAAGGCACAGACTTCCTACGCAGAACCTTCACATCCCGATCTAGAATCTGCACAGGTTCTTCTTCCATAGTCAAGTCTGGATTCACCTCGATCTCCTCCACCGCTACCACATGTGACGGATCTGAACGATACCTCCGAAGCATCGAAACGTGAAAAACGTCGTGAATCTGACTAAGCTCTGCTGGCAGCTCAAGCTGATACGCCACTGGCCCAACTCGCCTCAGAACCTTATACGGCCCAATAAACCTCGGACTTAGCTTGCCTTTCCTTCCGAACCTCAACACCTTCTTCCAAGGTGAGACCTTCAGGAAAACCCGATCCCCCACAGCAAACTCTATATCTCTTCGCTTAAGATCGTCATAAGACTTCTTCCGGTCCGAAGCTTCCTTTAATCGAGCCTGAATCACTTTAACCTTGTCCTCAGTCTCAGCTACTAACTCGGGTCCCAACAACTGGCGTTCACCCAACTCCGTCCAACACGTAGGTGAGCGACACTTCCTACCATACAACGCCTCATACGGTGCCATCTTGATGCTCGCTTGGTAACTGTTGTTGTAGGCAAACTCAGCTAATGGTAGAAACTCCTCCCAACTACCTCTGAAATCTAGGACACAACCTCTCAGCATATCTTCCAAGATCTGAATGACCCTTTCTGATTGACCGTCAGACTGCGGGTGAAAAGCCGTGCTGAAATCCAAACGAGTACCCAGAGCCTGATGCAATGCTTTCCAGAACCTTGACGTAAACCTGGGATCCCTATCCGAGATTATTGAGACTGGCACACCGTGCAACCTCACTATCTCTGACACATACAGCTTCGCTAGCTTCTGAAGTGAGTCGTCAACCCTGACCGGAATAAAGTGAGCTGATTTAGTCAGGCGATCCACCACTACCCAAACTGAATCCTTCTTGCTTGGCGTAAGCGGTAACCCACTGACGAAATCCATGGTTATCCTTTCCCACTTCCACTGAGGAATCTTTACTGGCTGAAGCAAACCCGACGGCAACTGGTGTTCAGCCTTGACCTGCTGACATGTTAGACACTTCCCAACAAACTCTGTCACCTCTTTCTTCAGACCAGGCCACCAAAACTGCTCTCTAAGATCCCTATACATCTTGCTACCTCCAGGATGCATAGCATAAGGACTGCTATGTGCGTCCTGAAGAATCTTTTGCCTCAGCTCAACATCCTTAGGCATACAAGCCTTACCTTGGAAACACAAAACCTCATCACTAGACAAGCTGTAACCCTCCAATCCACCATTCTGCACTTGCACCCTTCGCGCACTCAGAACCTCATCCTCTAACTGTTTCTCCCTGATCTGCTCCACCCAAGTAGGCTTAACCTGCAGCTCCGCTAGAATACTCCCGTCGTCATACAAACTCAAATGGGCAAACATCGCTCTTAAGTCCGAAACAACCTTACGGCTGAACGCGTCTGCCACCACGTTAGCCTTGCCCGGATGATACTCAATAGAACAGTCGTAATCTTTCAGCAACTCAACCCATCTACGCTGCCTCAAATTCAAATCCTTCTGAGTCAGCAGATACTTCAGACTCTTATGATCTGTATAGACTATCGATCTCTCTCCGTACAAGTAATGCCTCCAAATCTTTAAGGCGAAGACCACAGCTGCTAGCTCCAAATCATGCGTCGGATAATTGACCTCATGTGGCCTCAGCTGTCGAGAAGCGTAAGCCACAACCTTACCTTCCTGAATCAGCACACAACCCAAGCCCGTATGTGATGCATCGCAATAGACTGTGTATTCCTTACCAGCCTCAGGTTGAATCAAAACCGGAGCCTCAGTCAAAATCTTCTTAAGCTTGTCGAAGCTTTCCTGCTGTTTCTCAGTCCATACAAACGGAACTTCTTTCCTCAACAACTTAGTCATCGGCGCTGCTATCAACGAGAAACCCTCAACAAACCTTCGGTAGTATCCGGCCAAACCCAGAAAACTCCGAATCTCAGCCACTGTCTTCGGTGGCTTCCAATCCAAAACTGCCTCAATCTTACGAGGATCTACTCGAATCCCCTCTGCTGACACTACATGACCCAAGAACGTCACTTCTCTAAGCCAGAACTCGCACTTACTGAACTTAGCATAGAGTTGCTTCTCCCTCAAAATCTGCAGCACCACTCTCAAATGCGTATCATGCTCTTCCTCTGTCCTTGAGTACACTAAGATGTCGTCTATGAAAACCACGACGAACTGATCCAGATACTGCTGAAACACCCTATTCATCATATCCATAAACGCTGCCGGTGCGTTAGTCAACCCGAACGGCATTACCAGAAATTCGTAATGCCCATACCGAGTCCGAAACGCTGTTTTATGGATATCAGCCTCCTTAACCTTTAACTGGTGATACCCAGACCTCAAGTCGATCTTCGAGAATACCGCAGCACCCTTCAACTGATCAAACAAATCATCTATCCGTGGCAACGAATACTTGTTTTTAATCGTCAGCTTGTTCAACTGGCGGTAGTCTATACACATCCGCATTGTGCCATCCTTCTTCTTAACAAAGAGTACCGGCGCGCCCCATGGCGAAACACTTGGCCTGATGAAACCTCTATCCAATAACTCCTGGATCTGAGCCTTAAGCTCCACCAATTCCTTTGGCGCCATTCTATACGGAGCAATAGACACTGGCGCAGTCCCGGGTAACAGATCAATCCCGAACTCTACCTCTCGATCTGGCGGCAAACCCGGAAGCTCCTCAGGAAACACATCAGTAAATTCCTTAACAGTACGAACCTTTTCTACGGCAGACTCTTTAGCCTCCAAGGCATACACATGAACTACGTACGCTTCACAGCCCTTCCTGACCATCTTCTCCGCTTTCAGAGCAGATACCACATTTGATAAGTAATCTCTCCTATTACCTATCATAGCCACCTCATCACCATCAATCGTCTTAAGAACCATGCGCTTGGCCGCGCAATCCAACCTCGCCTGGTACTTGACCAACCAATCCATCCCAAGAATCAGATCGAACTCCCCAAACGGCAGTTCCATCAGATCAGCAGCAAGCACTACCCCTTGGAGTTCTAGGGGTACCTCTCTAAACAGTTTATCTACTACTATAGAGTGACCTAGAGGGCTAATCACTGTCATCTGCCTAGAAGATATCTCAGAGTCTAAGTCCATGGTCTCGACTATACTACTGGCAACATAAGAATGCGTTGAACCCACATCAATCAAAGCAGTATAAGGAGAACCAAAGATCAAAAACGTACCGGTTATGACGTCTGGTGCGTCGCCCTCCTCTCGGCGCCTCGCAGCATACACTAATCCAGGCTGTCTGGCATCAGAACTACCCACACCTCTGCCCGGTGCTCCACGGCCCCGACCAGAACCATTACCACCTCTGCCATTACCACGGCCCCTCTGCGGTGGCGGTCCATTACCTCTGAACTGATTACGGCCCTGACTCTCAGACTGAATCCTAGCCAACCTACGCGGACAGTCCCTCACACGGTGCTCCAGAGAACCACACTCGAAGCAACCTTTTCCTCCAGTCCAGCAACCACCCCAATGCGATTTTCCACACTGATTACACTGCGGCGGTCCCTGCCTAGCGGCAACAAACCTACCAGACTGATTCGGCCCACTCGGTCTAGCCCTCTTCTGCGGATTACCCGACGACCCAGAAGACCCAAAGCTCCTCTTATTCCTATTTCTGTCCATACCCTGCCTCACTGACTCCTTAACACCCTCGGCTACCTTAGCCTTCTCAACTAAGACAGCAAACTCGCGCTCCTGCTGAGGAGCAATCAGCAGTCTCAACTCGTCTCGCAGGCCATCCTCGAAACGAACACACCTCTCATGCTCAGTGGCTACAACGCCCCTGGCATACCTACTCAGCTTCAGGAACTCAGCCTCGTACTCAGCAACAGATTTACTCCCCTGAACAAGCCTCAGAAATGCCTTTCGCTGGGAGTCAATGTAACTAGCTCCGATGTATTTCTTTTGATATGCAGCCCTGAAATAATCCCATGTCAGATCCTCTGCTGCCACACTGTCCCGAACCGTGAGCCACCATTGGTATGACTCATCCCGGAGAAGCGATACGATGCCCTTCAGCTTCTCCTCAGCAGTTAAGTCCAGATCATCCATGATCCGCTCAGTCGCCTCCAGCCAATATTCAGCAGTGCTGGGAGCAACACCATAAACTCCTCGGAAAAATTCGGCCCCGTTTGCCCGGAGTCGCTCAGGAACAGATTTCCTAACTCCTGCACCTCCACCTACACCAGCTACCCTTTCCAATACTCGCAGCATCGCCTGTGACACCGCATCATCCCCGGTCTGATCTTGGAACTCACCACCTCCAGCTGGTGGCGGAACCGGCATCTCATTCTCTGACCCCTGACCAGATCCTACGGGCTCAGAGACTGTCATCCTACCCCTACCTCTACCACGAGTATTACGACCACGTCCGCCTCGAGTGCTCATGACTAATCTTTCTACGTATCTGATTAAGAATTTTATGCATCAGTATTTATTCCACTGTTTTAAAGCAAGTCTTATGAATATTAAAGAGGATTTGTTCTCGCAAGTTCACAGAATCCTATCAGTCTCAATCTCTAAAGTAGTATACTATTGCTAATCATCAAATCATATCACATCCAACCAAATCACAAACAACAGTACGGGGTACTTACCTGGGCGAACTGGTGCCGGAGACTCGGTGCCATGCTTTTCAAACCATACTTTAAGAATAAAGACTAACAAAACAATCTTTTGAAAACATTTTGGGCCTCAGGCCCACAGCCGAGCCTTTAAACTTGGCTCTGATACCAAAATTGTAACACCCCAAACCCGGACAAGACACCACGTCCGAATCTGGTATGTTACGGGGGAAAAAGCACTTTCGAGAGGTTAAATTTTTCGTCTAAAAACTGGGTGAAACATCATGTATTTGAAGAAAAGTTGAGTGGACTTGTTTGAAGTCGGAGGATGTATTTGAAACCCGGATATTTTAAAAACTTATCCAAAGTATGTGGTTAAAACGAGTTAAATTCATTTAAAACCTCATTAGTTTCTTAGTGTTTCTTAAATAATTTTTTTTTTTGACTTAGTAGGAAATAAAGTTTGATTCGAAAAGCATTTGCATTTACTTTATATCAAAACATAGTGAGATACCCGAGGGTATAGTTTAAAACACATTGCGTTATAGTTTTGAAAACATTATCCTTCCAAATTTTAGTAAAATTTATACCGAGTTATTTTGTTAAGCAGATTAAAATCTATTCAAGACATAAACATCATAAAACATAATTAAAAAGGCCTTTACAATCCAAAATAAAACCCAAATGAAAGTAATTAAACTAAAGTACCCAAATGGAACGGTCTGAGTAAAACTTTATTAAAGCATGGCATGTGCACCCCGAGTCCATCCCGGCTCCATGTCCGCGCCTACGAGTCACCTGAAATGTCAAAGGAGAGGGTGAGTCGAATGACTCAGTGCATAAATCCCGCTCCCGATGAAACAACATGCTAACACACATCATACATAGCAACATAATTAATGCAACCCGATCCTAACCATCCATATCTCCTTTTCTACCCCGTGTGGTACCAAACCACTGGTGGTGCCAAACCACTGGTGACATATAGTCACAATGTGTTACCAAAACACTGGTGTCCCAAAGACACAATATCCGTCATTGTGGTGCCAAACCACTGGTGTCCCGAAGACACGTTTGTGCTACCAAAGCACTGGTGACCGAAGTCACAAATCCAATGATGGGGCCAACCCATCGTGTGATACCCAATCACTAGCAGACGATCCCATATCTCATGTGGGGCCAACCCACGGTGGTGTCAAACCACAGGGACGAGTCGCAATGAGGTGCCCAACCTCTGGTGTCCCAAAGACACAAATGTGCTACCAAAGCACTGGTGACCGTAGTCACAATCATCGAGTGATGGGGCCAACCCATCGTGTGATACCCAATCACTAGCAGACGATCCCATATCTCAAGTGGGGCCAACCCACGGTGGTGTCAAACCACAGGGACAAGTCGCAATGAGGTGCCCAACCTCTGGAGGTGCCAAACCTCTGGTGACCCAAAGTCACAAAGTGTGTTACCAAAACACTGGTGCTCGTCAGCACAAAATATCACTGCTCCCTCCACTCATAACACCCATCAACATACCATACTCATGTAATCATGCATATCATACAAGTCATGCATATCATGCTAATATGTCTAACCTCACATCCCCTGTCACATATATCCATAGCCATGGTATCATATAAATCAACAGTAACTCATAACAATAATAATACTGACTTACCCGAGTCCAAAGTCATACCCAAAAAGGGTATCATATCAATCCATCAAACTGTCATGATTTTAATAGACCAATAGGTTTAATAACAATATCACTAAATATGGGTGTGTTAGTTACACACCTGGTAAATACGAGTCTAGAATCCCAACGAAAACGACCTAAGTCCCTCGATTACTAGCTCCTACAATCGGCCAACACATAGGGGTTAGGCATCTATAACATTCGGCCAACACCAATTAACCAAAGGGGTTAATATCAACCCTTACCTTAAAACTTGTTTTGGTTTCCTACCAAAACTCGAATCAAGCAGTGATTCCCCTTTAGCAACCGGCCACCACCTTGAAAAGAATAACAGTTAATCCTTAATCATACATGACTTAATCGAAACCAGAAGATTAAACTAACAACAACCAATCACTTACCCGTTACTTACCAATTGATCAACAAAGGGGAAAGGCTCCAACTCACTACTTTGAAATCTTTGATTGCCCTAAGATAAGATGTTAAAACGAATGACCAATCCTCCTCCAAAAACCCAAAACATCATAACAATTGAAAGGTAAGGAAAGTGGCCATTCGGCCAATAGCTTACCCCAACACCAACGAAGATTCTGCCAACACCACACTAGGAGAGAACCACAAGAGATTCGGCCAAGACTTGTGCCAAAAGAAGAATCAAAGATTCGACCCCAGTGTGCTACAAGGGAGGGTTCGGCTAAAACTTAAACAAAAAGAAGGATGAGAATTCGGCCTTGAGTGTTAGACACTCCAAAGTTCGGCTTTAGATGGAAAAAGGAGAAGAAAGAAAAATGCTGTACTGAAATCTAATTTTGTACCCAACGCTTGATGCAACGCCTTCCAAAATCTTGACGTAAATCTAGGGTCTCTGTCTGAGATTATCGACACTGGTACCCCATGCAACCTTACAACCTCTGTAACATCCTGAATTATGGGGCCTATGCGTTTAATGTGTAAATTTGAGTGTTAGGGGTCCAAATTGGGCTCAGGTTTGGGTGGAGGCCTTGGTTAAATTTTCTGTTTGGGGCACTATAGGGTTTAAAAAGGTGGTATCTGTGTTTAAAATACCAAAGTGGGCTTGTGACCTAAAGTTAGGTAGCGCTGCAAAGGAGCTAGAGGGTGGCATCACTAGTAGATGGAGAGGGCCCAAGTTTTGGCCGCATGGAGCCCATGTATTTGGGCCATTTTCGACACTTAAAAGGAGCAAGGAGGGGGACGGCAATGAGGCTTAATTTTAGGTGGGATTTAATGATTGGGATAATGTGGATAATGTGCTGATAATAGTAGGGAGAGGTGGTGTTATCTAGGCCTCTTCTAAAGGTATGAATAGATTAAGATAAAGGAGAAAAGATAGGAGCTATCTGCTGAGTGCAGTGTTGGCCGAAATTCCATCTCCTAGAAGGGGGAAGAATTCAGTTTCTTTATGGCAAAAGGGTGCCGAAATTTCCCCTACTATTTGATTAGCTGTTAGTTATCAGGAAGGGCACTTTCGGGTTTTGATAAGTAAGTGTCAAAATTCTCTATAAATAGGGGGTATCTCTTCAATTCCGGCATTTGAACCCTATTCTTTTCTTCATTCTCTGTCCCAAAACTCTCAGTCATTCTCTGCAATTTCTTTTCTTTTGATTTCTTCAAAAGCCGAAACCTCTCACTTCACTTTCTTTTTCCATTCTTTTCCTATTGTGCCGATTTCTCCATAAAATCAGGATCTTCTTGGAGTTGCCGATTTGCCTATGAAGGTAAGAACCAATTTTCTCAGATCTATTCTTTTCTCTTTCGATTTTTGAGAATCAAGGCCAGGTGGCTATTAAGGTTCGGTCTAACGTTCCACTCTTTTTCATGTTCTTAATTTGGGCGACGGAGGGAATTGAAGTAGATCTCTTAGATCTAAAAGCTGGAAACACTAGTCTCTGAATCTCATATCACTTTTCGGGAATTTCAAGGTAAGGGATTCTCCTTAGATTCTCCTTAGATTCGATATCGAAATCACAATCTTAATCATATGTTATGATTAATAAGGCCTTTTTGATGGAACCAAATGTCGATTAGGCAAAGGAGGGGACTAGATCTGAAAATACGATTCCTAAGTTTAAGAAGCGAGCAGTGTCAGTAGTACGGGATTGGCCACCGGGTTGTGGACCGGCTTCTGAACAACACCTTAGGCAGATAGCGGTTGTGTTGGCTACGGATAGCGTCGACTTAGAGAGTCTCGTTCTAACGGTAATCAGATGTGTAGATCTCTAACACACTAGTTAACTGTAATATATATGTGTTATGGGCTAAAAAAGCTGGAAAGAGGCTGTGTAGACAGTCGAATAAAACCTGAAAAGGGTTAGGCAAAGGATGCCAGGTACGTAACCATAGAAATCTCTCTCTATGTGTATCGATATATATATGGAAGCCTGTTTTCTCCAAGATGGTATGATGTTTTCAATTTTTCATGTGTATGCATGGGGTGGGATTATGATAATGAAGGGGAAGAGCATGATAGGTCACTTGGTGATCGGTGGTTAAACCACGAATATAAATGTTAGGTCACATAATGATCGGTGGCCAAGCCACATTTAAAAGATTCCTGGTTAATAGGAATAGGCAGAACGGCTGTCGATATGGTGTGTAGCGGTTGGTGGGTTGATTGTAAAAATCCTCGAGGTGTGATGGTTGGTACGGGTTGGTGTGTAGAGGATGGAATTTTAGGATGGGTTGGACCATTTATCATTTACCATTATTCATTTAGCATGTACTTATGTTTGTTTCCATTATGAATGGGTCGAGGCCCATAATGTGTTTGTGGGTCTCAGGTCGTTGTGTGTTTCGGGATTTATACACTGAGTCTTGGTGACTCACCCTTTTATTTTTCCTACTCTTTCAGATGAGCAGTAGATCGTGGACATGGGAGCCAAGACAGACTCGAGGGGCCATAAGGACTTTTATTTAAAGAAATATATCTCCGTTTAAAATACAATGTTCACTTTTATTTAGTTTTTAATTTTGGGAATATTTATGTAATAAGGCCCCATAGTTTATATTCAACTAAGTAGTTTTTAATATTTGCAACTTATGAAATTATGTCAAAGGTTTAATTATACGAAATAATGATAATATAAGGTTTTTTTTCAAATGTCACTTATTTATTCAATTATTGTCTAATTAAATTACGATTTCTAAAACCGATAAGGAACTATGTTTTCAACATTAAACCCGTAACATGCCAGATCTGGTCGAAATGCATGGGCCGGGTTTGGGGTGTTACAATTTTGGTATCAGAGCCCGGTTCAAAACTCGGGCTGTGAAATGGGTCTAGTAGTGTTTTGAAAATTTGATGTGAATTTGAGAAAAATGTCTTGGATGAAGATATGGCCTACGAGTCTACCGGCACCCGACCCATGCAGGTAAGTATTCTAACTCTTGTTGTGATATGCATTGGGGTTAATGGGCCTGATGGACGTAGACTAGCATGTTAGGCATTAATGGACTTTAGGCTTAGTGTAAACAACTCTTTAAATTCATAAGACTTAATCTACTTTAACATGTCCGTAAACAGGTTGCTGGGTTAGGGCGTGACAATAGGCATACGCATGTCTAGGATTGGATTCAAGGAGAGCTTGGTATTTAAGCTGTCCTAGTGACTCACCTCCTCTTCGCTGGAATCCTACCTGGTGCGTAGTGACTGTTCACCTTAGCCACGAGAATTTGTTGACGGGCCAAAATTTATAATTAAAACCCGAAAGGGACCAGCCACCATACTTTACAAAATTTCCAAAAAAAATACCCCCTAGTTTTGTAAAATTTCCGAGATACCCTTGATTTGTGAAAATTTCCCAGAACACCCTGAATTTGTAAAATTACCAAAATTTGTGAAATTACGGAAACACCCCTGGTTGAAAATTTTTAACCTAAATACCTAAGTTTTGCAAAATTTACTCGAAAACCCTAGATTTACAAAAGAACCCGGTTTGCAAGAGAAAAAAAACCCTAGGTATATGGAATTATCAAACCCTATGATATTATCAAAATACCCTCGAAAAAAATTTTGTTTTCCAAAATACCCCTGTTTTTTTTAAAAAAAGAAAAACAATACCAATATACCCTATTTTGGAAAATTACGAAAATACCCATGTAGGATAAAATTTCGAAAATACCCCTGGGTAGTGAAATGACGAAGATACCCCTACCTGATGAATGTAAGTTCGTGGATGCTACTTGTATGTTGATGTCTGATGATTGAATGTATGTGCTTCCTAGAACTAGGAGATACGGACTTGAGACTGAATTGTAGATATAATTGTGAATCCCAAAAAACTACTCTTAAAACTACTATTCATAAGACTGTTTGTGGTTAATCAGTGGAAGAAAACTAATAATTCATAAAATTTCTAATCAGATAAACGCAAATCGGTAGAATGAGTACAAGGGGTCGAGGACGTCCGCCGCGTGGTCGTGGTAGGGGTAGGATGACGGTGTCAGAACCAATGGGATCTGGCCATGGATTTGGAAACGAGATGCCGGTACCACCAGCTGCGAAGGAGGAATTTTAGGACCAGATTGCCGGAGATGACGCGGTATCTCAAGCAATGTTAAGGGTTTTAGAGAGGGTTGCTGGGGCAGGCATGGGCACAGGAGCCCGGAAATCTGTGCCAGAGCGACTTAGAGCCAATGGGGCAGAAGTGTTTAGGGGAATTTCGGGTATAGCCCCAAGTACAGCTGAATATTGGTTAGAGGCGGTTGAGCGTATAATGGATGATCTGGATTTCACGGAGGAGGAAAAGTTGAAAGGGATTGTATCTCTCCTGCGGGACGAAGCGTATCAATGGTGGCTTACGGTTAAGGATGGTGCGGTGGCTGACCGTATCACCTGGGATTTCTGAATCTGGTGCAAGGAAGTAGGTCGGTGGCTGCGTACGAGGCAGAATTCTTACGCCTTAGCCGTTATGCTCGAGGGATGGTGACCACAGACCATGAACGCTGTGTTCGATTTGAAGATGGTCTGAGGGATGATCTGCGTGTATTGATAGCACCACAGCGGGAAAGGGAATTTGCTGTGCTTGTGGAAAAAGCTAAGATAGCTGAGGAGGTTAAGCAGACAGAAAAACTGAATCGGGATAGAGATAGGGGTGGAGGAAAAAGGAATTTTGGATCGTCAGGGCAACTGGGCGTACTTAGAAAAGGCCCAGGTCAGATGGACCGAGACGGGATGAGAGACCTGCTGCAACTAGTCAGACACCGAAGTGTAGCCGATGTGGTAAATTTCATATAGGTGAGTGTTGGGCAGGCAGTGGGAAGTGTTTTAGGTGTAGATCTACAAACCATCAAGTTAGGAACTGACCGCAGCAACGGGGCAATGAAGGGCCCATAGGACAAGGAAATGCTCAGTCTGGCAGAGGAGGTCAGCAGCCACAAAGAGGTCGTGGTGCAGCCAGAGGTGGTAATGGTTTCGGTCGGGGTCGTGGAGCACTAGGCCAAGGGGCAGGAAACACTAAGACGAGACAGTCGGGGTTGGTCTATGCTGTCAGAAGTCGAGAGGAGGCTGACGCACTGGATGTCATACCGGTACGTTCTTAATTTTTGGCTTGCCTTACACTGCATTGATTGACATTGGGTCGACGCATTCATATGTTGCTAGTAGGGTGTCTGAAACTTTAAGCGAAGATTTTGAGATTTCCTCTAGGGAGATGACTGTAGTTAGCCCATTAGGACATTCTGTGGTGGTAAACAAGCTTTATCGGGAAGTACCTTTAGAAGTACAGGGGATGGTTTTCCGGACGGATCTAATAGAATTACCGTTCGGGGAGTTTGATTTAATTCTAGGCATGGATTGGCTGGGGAAGTATCAAGCTAATGTAGATTGTGCAGCCAAGAGTATGGTGTTAAAAACCCCTGAAGGTGGCGAAGTGTTGGTGATAGGTGAAAGGGGGAACTGCTTGTCAAATGTGGTGTTCGCCTTAAGAGCAGAAAGGATGGTAAGAAAAGGATGCGAGGCAATTCTAATTTTTGTTCGGGCTTTGGAAGCCATGAAATTAACTGTTGGGGACGTCAGGACGGTGAAGGAATTTCCTGATGTGTTCCTAGAAGAGCTTCCGGGGTTACCCCCGGATCGTGAAGTGGAGTTTGGTATCGATCTTCTTCCGGGAACAGTACCAGTATCTATTACTCCGTATAGAATGGCTCCGAAGGAGTTGGTGGAATTGAAAGCGCAGATTCAGGAGATGCTGGATAGAGGGTTTATTCGACCAAGTGTGTCGCCTTGAGGAGCGCCGGTGTTATTCATTAAGAAGAAGGATGGATCAATGCGTATGTGTATTGATTATCGCCAGCTGAATAAGTTGACCATCAAGAATAAATACCCATTGCCAAGGATCGACGACTTGTTCGATCAGTTGAAAGGGGCCTCAGTCTTTTCGAAGATAGATCTAAGGTCAGGGT
This sequence comes from Gossypium australe, assembly GCA_005393395.2. NCBI lineage: Eukaryota > Viridiplantae > Streptophyta > Magnoliopsida > Malvales > Malvaceae > Gossypium > Gossypium australe. The sequence goes on from CM016614.1 coordinate 81,943,217, forward strand.
ACCATCAGCTTAAGGTCAAGGAGGCGGATATTCATAAGACGGCTTTTAGAACTCGTTATGGCCACTACGAATTCATGGTGATGCCATTTGGATTGACCAACGCGCCAACAATGTTTATGGACATGATGAACAGAGTGTTTCAACCCTACTTGGATCGGTTCATCGTAGTGTTTATAGACGATATCCTGGTTTATTCAGGATCGGAAGAGGAGCATTACTCACATCTGCGAGTGGTTCTGCAGATTCTAAGGGAGGAGCGATTGTATGCCAAATTCAGTAAGTGTGAATTTTGGCTGAAGGAGATTACTTTTCTAGGGCACGTTGTGTCGGCAAAGGGGATTAGGGTGACCCTCAGAAAATTGAAGCGGTGTTGGGTTGGAAGCCGCCTAAATCGGTAGCAGAAATTCGGAGTTTTCTAGGGTTAGTCGGGTACTACAGAAGGTTTGTTGAAGGATTTTCATTGATCGCGGCTCCGTTGACTAACTGTTACAGAAAGGAGTTCCGTTTGTTTGGTCTAACAAGCAACAAGAGAGTTTCGAGAAGTTGAAAAGGATTTTGATGGAGGCTCCGGTATTGATTCAGCCGGAGGCTGGCAAGGACTTCGTGATTTACTGTGATGCCTCACACACGGGATTAGGATGCGTGTTGATGCAAGAAGGAAAAGTTGTGGCGTACGCATCTCGGCAGTTAAAACCGCACGGAGCAAATTATCCTACCCATGATTTGGAGTTGGCGGCAGTGGTGTTTGCCTTAAAAATTTGGAGGCATTATTTGTACACGGAGAAATCTATCATCTACACGGATCATAAGAGTTTAAAGTACCTTTTGACTCAGAAGGAGTTGAATCTAAGGCAGAGGAGGTGGATCGAGTTGTTAAAGGATTATGACTGCTCGATCGAGTATCACCCGGTTAAGGCTAATGTGGTGGCGGATGCTCTAAGCTGTAAGGTGATCACTGACTTGAGAGCAATGTTTGCTCACCTTAGCTTATATGACGATGGAAGTCTATTAGCCGAACTTCAAGTGAAACCCTCATGGGTCAATCAGGTTAAGGAGAAGTAGCAGACTGATGAGTTGCTAAAGGAGAAGTTTCTGGTAGGGTCAAGTGATGGATCGGCAGAATTTAGTATTAATGAGGAAGGGCTATTATGTTTTCGAGGGAGAGTGTGCATGCCGAAGGATCCTGAATTGAGGCACAGGATTTTGCAAGAAGCGCATGGTAGTCCATACGCTATGCACCCTGGAGGGAGTAAGATGTATCGGGATTTGAAAGAGCAGTTTTGGTGGCCCGGCCTAAAACGAGAGGTGATTGAGTTTGTAGGGAAGTGTTTGACCTGCCAGTAGCTAAAAGTAGAGCATCAGTTACCATCAGGGTTATTACAGCCGGTAAAGATTCCGCAATGGAAGTGGGAAAGGATCACAATGGACTTTGTTAGTGGGCTACCCCTCACGCCTACTAAGAAAGATTCAGTTTGGGTGATTGTTGATCGTTTGACGAAGTCTGCTCACTTTATACCAGTACGGGTCGATTACTCTTTGCAAAAGTTGGCTAAGCTATACATAGCGGAGGTAGTAAGGTTGCATGGAGTACTAGTATCGATCATATTAGATAGGGACCCTAGGTTCACCTCACGATTTTGGAAGGCGTTGCATCAAGCGTTGGGTACGAAGTTGGATTTCAGTACAACGTTTCACCCTCAGACCGATGGACAGTTTGAACGGGTAATTCAGATCTTGGAGGACATGTTGAGAGGATGTGTCACTGATTTCAGAGGTAGTTGGAAGAGTTCTTACCGTTAGCAGAGTTTGCGTACAACAACAGTTACCAGTCTAGTATTCAGATGGCGCCTTATGAAGCATTGTACGGACGGAAATGTCGTACTCCTACCTGTTGGACAGAATTGGGGAACGTCAGATTTCGGGTCTGGACTTGGTCACCGAGACGGAGGATAAGGTTGAGTTAATTCGGGCTCGATTAAAGGAGGCGTCGGACAAACAGAAGTCCTATGCTAATTTAAGGCGTAAGGACATAGAATTTATAGTGGGTGACAAGGTTTTCTTGAAGGTGTCACCTTGGAAGAAAGTGCTAAGGTTTGGACGGAAGGGTAAGTTAAGTCCCAGATTTATCGGACCATACCGGGTGTTGAAACGAGTAGGACTAGTAGCGTATCAGCTAGAGCTACTTCAGAGTTAAGCCAGATTCACAATGTGTTCCATGTCTCTATGCTGAGACGATATCGTTCGGATCCATCCCATGTAGTACCAGTGGAAGAAATTGAGGTAAAACCTGACCTATCTTTTGAAGAGGAACTAGTAGAAATTCTGGATCGTGATGTCAAGGTATTGCGAAGGAAAACAGTTCCACTAGTTAAGGTTCTGTGGCAGAATCACGATTCTGAAGAGGCTACTTGGGAACCCGAGGAGGCAATGCGGCAGCAATACCCGCATCTATTTTGACCAGGTAATTTCGAGGCCGAAATTTCTTTAAGGGGGTAGAACTGTAACATCCTGAATTATTGGGCCTATGCGTTTAATGTGTAAATTTGAGTGTTAGGGGTCCAAATTAGGCTCAGGTTTGGGCGGAGGCCTTGGTTAAATTTTCTGTTTGGGGCACTATAGGGTTTAAAAAGGTGGTATCTGTGTTTAAAATACCAAAGTAGGCTTGTGGCCTAAAGTTAGGTAGCGCTGCAAAGGAGCTAGAGGGTGGCGTCACTAGTAGATGGAGAGGGCCCAAGTTTTGGCCGCATGGAGCCCATGTATTTGGGCCATTTTCGGCACTTAAAAGGAGCAAGGAGGGGGACGGCAATGAGGCTTAATTTTAGGAGGGATTTAATGATTGGGATAATATGGATAATGTGCTGATAATAGTAGGGAGAGGTGGTGTTATCTAGGCCTCTTCTAAAGGTATGAATAGATTAAGATAAAGGAGAAAAGATAGGAGCTATCTGCTGAGTGCAGTGTTGGCCGAAATTCTATCTCCTAGAAGGGGGAAGAATTCAGTTTCTTTATGGCAAAAGGGTGAAAAATCTCCCCTACTATTTGATTAGCTGTTAGTTATCAGGAAGGGCACTTTCGGGTTTTGATAAGTAAGTGTCAAAATTCTCAATAAATAGGGGGTATCTCTTCAATTCTGGCATTTGAACCCTATTCTTTTCTTCATTCTCTGTCCCGAAACTCTCAGTCATTCTCTGCAATTTCTTTTCTTTTGATTTCTTCAAAAGCTGAAACCTCTCACTTCACTTTCTTTTTCCATTCTTTTCCTCTTGTGCCGATTTCTCCATAAAATCAGGATCTTCTTGGAGTTGCCGATTTGCCTATGAAGGTAAGAACCAATTTTCTGAGATCTATTCTTTTCTCTTTCAGTTTTTGAGAATCAAGGCCAGGTGGCTATTAAGGTTCGGTCTAACGTTCCACTCTTTTTCATGTTCTTAATTTGGGCGACGGAGGGAATTGAAGTAGATCTCTTAGATCTAAAAGCCGGAAACACTAGTCTCTGAATCTCATATCACTTTTCGGGAATTTCAAGGTAAGGGATTCTCCTTAGATTCTCCTTAGATTCAATATCGAAATCACAATCTTAATCATATGTTATGATTAATAAGGCCTTTTTGATGGAACCAAATGTCAATCAGGCAAAGAAGGGGACTAGATCTGAAAACACGATTCCTAAGTTTAAGAAGCGAGCAGTGTCAGTAGTACGGGATTGGCCACCGGGTTGTGGACCGGCTTCTGAACAACACCTTAGGCAGATAGCGATTGTGTTGGCTATGGATAGCGTCGACTTAGAGAGTCTCGTTCTAACGGTAATCAGGTGTGTAGATCTCTAACACACTAGTTAACTGTAATATATATGTGTTATGGGCTAAAAAAGCTGGAAAGAGGCTGTGTAGACAGTCGAATAAAACCTGAAAAGGGTTAGGCAAAGGATGCCAGGTACGTAACCATAGAAATCTCTCTCTATGTGTATCGATATATATATGGAAGCCTATTTTCTCCAAGATGGTATGATGTTTTCAATTTTTCATGTGTATGCATGGGGTGGGATTATGATAACGAAGGGGAAGAGCATGATAGGTCACTTGGTGATCGGTGGTTAAACCACGAATATAAATGTTAGGTCACATAGTGATCGGTGGCCAAGCCACGTTTAAATGATTCCTGATTAATAGGAATAGGCAGTACGACAGTCGATATGGTGTGTAGCGGTTGGTGGGTTGATTGTAGAAATCCCCGAGGTGTGATGGTTGGTACGGGTTGGTGTGTAGAAGATGGACTTTTAGGATGGGTTGGGCCATTTATCATTTACCATTATTCATTTAGCATGTACTTATGTTTGTTGCCATTATGAATGGGCCGAGGCCCATAATGTGTTTGTGGGTCTCAGGTCGTTGTGTGTTTCGGGATTTATACACTGAGTCTTGGTGACTCACCCTTTTATTTTTCCTACTCTTTCAGATGAGCAGTAGATCGTGGACATGGGAGCCAAGACAGACTCGAGGGGCCATAAGGAATTTTATTTAAAGAAATATATCTCCGTTTAAAATACAATGTTCTCTTTTATTTAGTTTTTAATTTTGGATATATTTATGTAATAAGGCCCCATAGTTTATATTCAACTAAGTAGTTTTTAATATTTGCAACTTATGAAATTATGTCAAAGGTTTAATTATACGAAATAATGATAATACAAGGGTTTTTTTTTTCAAATGTCATTTATTTATTCAATTATTGTCTAATTAACTTACGATTTCCAAAATCGATAAGGAACTATGTTTTCAACATCAAACCCGTAACATGCCAGATCTGGTCGAAACGCATGGGCCGGGTTTGGGGTGTTACAACCTCTGCTATATACAACTTAGCCAACTTCTGAAGAGAGTAGTCTACACGCACCGGTATGAAATGAGCAGACTTCGTCAAACGATCAACAACAACCCAAACTGAGTCCTTCTTAGTAGGTGTAAGAGGAAGCCCACTAACAAAATCTATTGTAATCCTTTTCCATTTCCACAGCGGAATCTTTACTGGCTGCAACAAACCCGAAGGCAACTGATGTTCTGCTTTTAACTGCTGGCATGTCAAACACTTACTTACAAATTTGGTTACTTCTCGCTTCAGACCCGGCCACCAAAACTCTTCTCGCAAATCCTGATACATCTATCTTTCTCCAGGATGCATAGCGTATGGGCAACTGACATTATATTTTGGAAAATGTTGGAGGTCTGAAGAGGGGTGCAACTGATGGGTTCGAGTTGCATTTATTTAGAGGACTTAACTGTGGATGATTGAAAAAATTTGAAGGGCCCATACATGCACTACTATACGTATGATGTAAGACCATCACAAAATGGATGACAAAACTGCAATGACACACAATTCATGGACATCGGAAAAGTGCATTACTGGGCTCCGTCTTAGTGAAATGGTTTCGTAAATAATTACTAGAAATATCTATGAGTCTAGTGATGTGTTTAATTAGGCTTTGATTAGGTGAATTTAGTCTAATTAAGAGTAATTAGTAAAAAGGATTAAATTGAATAATGGGTAAAAGTTGAATTATAGATTAATAAAAAATAAAAGGGGCCAAATAGGCAATTAAGCCTATTTAAGAATTTGAGGCATTACTTCATAAAAATCTTAGATTTTTATGATTTAATTATATAAATATCTTAATAAATTATAATAAATATTATTATTTTATTAGATAATGTAATTTATATTAATTAAAATTATGATATTATATTATAAATTAAATTAAAATCATGACAAGTGTATGGTGATGAATATGTACATATGTAATAAAAATATTTGTACAATTGTAAAATAAATATATAATTACTTATAATTTAAGTAAAAAATATTTATGAATTAAATATTATTATATTATTATAATTTTATTAACTAATACATAAAAGAAATAAAGTAAAAGAATTAAAAGAAACAAAGAAGAAAAGAAATAGAGACCATTCAAAATAGGGGAAGGAAAAAGAAAGAAAGAAAAATAGAAGGGAAAACTAGGGTTTGAGACTTTAAGCTTTAATTTGGTAAGTCAATTAAGCCATTTTCTTTTAATTTTGATGTTTTAGAAGCTTTAGAACAAATTTTTGTTGAATTTATGTTAAAATTTTGAAAGTTCCTAGGTTTTTGAACATAATTCATGTTGAACAAATTGAAAAATTAGGGGTTTAATTGATAGAATTTCTAGTTAGAACTAATAAAAGGATTAAATTGTAATAAGTTTTGTGTTAGAGGGACTAAATTGAAAGAAATTTGAAATTAGGGTTTTATTGTGAACATTAGATAGTTAAATTGAATTTGGTAGAAAATTGAGTAGAAATAAGGCATAAATTGATATAGAAAAGTAAGTGAATTTAGTTAGGATCAAATTGAAATTTAGGTAGAAGTTGAATAGAAATTCAATTATTTAATATAAATTAGTGTTGTATTAATAGTATAAATTATTTTAAATTTCGTAGCTAGTAAAGAACCAGAAGCATTGACACAGAAGGGAAAAGAGAAGATTATTGAAGAGTAAACTCGAGAAAATCACGATTTGTATTACTATAATTTAAACTACTATTCATTAAATGTTATACTTAAATTTATGTGTATGGTAAGTAAAATTTTAAGGTAAGTATCAATATTGAAATGAACGAAATTGAGATGAAGTATGATTATGGATAGATATGTGATAGTATATTGATTGGAAAGTGGAAAATGGAAAATTGTATTGAATTGAATTGTGATTAAATTAAGAATGATTTGAATGGAAAATATGAGAAAGTGATTGAATTGAAATATGAAAATTGAATAACCTATTAACTAGTCGGACTGAGTCGGATATAGTTGGCATGCCATAGGATTGAAAGAATTTGGCGATTTTTCGGCTTGGACAAGGAGACACTGAAGTCCTTATATTTCTTCGGAATATCCAAAGAGGCACTGAGTGTCGTTCTGGTGTGTTTGGATGGATTATTCTGGTGTGTTTGGGTAGATTATTCTGGTGTGTTTGGTTGGATTATTTCGGTGTGTTTGGTTGGAATCCGTGTATCCGCCAAGGTCCGAGTCTTGTTAATAAGGGTAAGCAAATGAAATGATAAAATGAATGAAATTAATCAATTGATTTATTAAAGAAATGAGAAAGTTGAAATTGTGAATTGAATGGAGACTGAAAATGAAAAACATGAACCAAAGGTTCATGAGATGATTGAATTTAGTTTGATGATATGTGATATCAATTTGAATAATTGTTATTGTTGAAAATTTGAAAGTTAAAGTATGAATTAGTATATATTAATAAATTATTATATGTTTGATATTTATATGTTTATACATTATTATTTGTAATTATAGTTTTAATTATGGTAATACCACTGAGTATAGGCATACTCAGCATACGGTTGTTTCCGTGCACAGGTCAGTAGAAGTCAAAGGTCCCGGTCCAGCATCCAGATCAATCCCGACTTCAGAGGCAATTTGGTGATGTAATCCCTCTTTTGGTAAAAGTGGCATGTACTTAGGTATTGTATAAATTATGTACTTAAGTCTTGAAACTTTGGTTGTAAAATGATGTCTAATATGGGTTATAAGTATGAAATAAATTAGTATGGCATATTTGATAAAATGTGGCATGAAACTAAAATGGGAAATGAATGAAATTATTAGTTCAATTAAAAAGTTATTTATGAATGATCAAGTAGATAAATTGTTAAATTAATGTTGTAGGCATAATTAGGTATGTTTGAGTGTGGAAATGTATGGTTTGTTATATTGGTTGCAAATTGGTTACAGTTTGAAAATTTCAGGGAAGGTTAGATGTTTATAAATGGGTTATATTGAGTTTTTATTTTTTTAAAAAAAATTATGAAAAATTTTCGAAGTACTCGAACTAATCCCGTTCCACTTTTAATACGTGTTTTGAACCTCGAGGGTCATTATAAGGACTTAATGATTAAATTATACTATGTATGTTATTGATTTGTGATTATTAGTAAATTGTCGGATATGTCAGGTAATGCTCCATAACCCTATTCTGGTGTCAGTTTAGGGTTAGGGGGTGTTACAGTTGTTGGTATCATAGTTATTCAGGTTTAGTCGATTCTTGGGCTAAATCGAGCTCGGAAGTGAGTCTAAAAGTACATACCACTGTTGAGTCAAAACTGAGTCGAGATTTGGATGCTGACCTATTTGTTTATTTTTGTTTTATAGATTAAAGATGTCAGATGAACGAATAAATGATACTGACCAAGAAATGTACACTGGAGACGAAGAATCATACGGATTAAATGAAACTGAATCAATAACACCTAGTGTAAACCCGATGAGAAATCAACCCTCTAAAGTAGATAGGGAATATCAGAGATAAGGATGATTCTGATTTATTAAGAGTTATTACTGATGCCTTACAAAGGGTAGCGGAAACTGCTCCTGCTACGACATCCGCACCTACTCAGAGACGGGCCCCAATAAAAGAATTAAGAAAATACGGTGCCACTGAATTCTTGGGTCTGAAAGGAGTCGATCCATCCACATCAGAAAATTGGATGGAATCAACTAAAAGAGTTTTGAAACAACTGGAATGTACTCCCCGAGAATGTCTTCTCTGTGCTATTTCTCTACTATAAGGTGAAGCTTATTTATGGTGGAAATCTGTAATTTGACATCTACCAACAGAACAGGTAACATGGGATTTATTTCAGAAAGAATTCCAGAAGAAATATGTCAGGGAATTATATATTGAAGACAAAAAGCAAGAATTCCTCATGTTGAAATAAGATGATTTATCAGTGGTAGACTATGAACGAGAATTTTTTAGACTCAGTCGATATGCTTCAAATTTTATATCGACAGAGGCCAACAGTTGTAAGCGAATCCTACGAGGTTTGAGAGATGAAATCAAAGTACAGTTGGTATCCCATCGAATCACAGAATTTGTAGATTTGGTTGAACGGGCAAAAATGGTGGAGCAAGTTTTGGGATTAGATAAAAAGTTAGAAATGCTAGATCGACTGGGAAATGAGTGGGAACCACTGGCTCTAATCCTTAGCCAAAAAGATCTAGAGAATCCCGAGGTGGTTGGAGGCCGAGTTTTAGATCGGATCGAGGTGACAGAAGCCGGGGAAAGCATACTACAGTTTCTACTGGCAGTATAAGAGGCCCTTCTCAAGACATTGATATGTCGGATTGCGAACATTGTGGGAAAAAGCATAAAGAAGAATGTTGGAGAATAACTAGACGATGCTTCCGATGTGGGTCTACAGATCATTTTATCAGAGATTGTCCGAAAAGTAAAAGCACTGCACCTGTACCATCACAAAGATCAGTGTCTACTGCTCGAGGCAAAGGCTCGGGTAGAGGTGGTTCTATTTCTAGAGGTAGTGGTGTAAGAAAAGGCAGTGACATAGTTACTCAGCAGTCGAAGGCTAGAGCACCGGCCAGAGCATACATGGTTCGAAGTCGGGAAGAAAGTGATGCACATGACGTCGTGACAGGTATATTTTTATTGTATTCTGAACCTGTTTATGCATTAATTGATCCAGGTTCTTCTCATTCATACATTAATTCAAAACTAGTCGAGTCGGGGAAATTAAAATATGAGACGTCTAGAATATTAATAGAAGTGTCTAGCTCTTTGGGACAAACCGTGTCTGTGGACCGAGTGTGCTGAAGATGCCAATTGATAATACACGATAAGATGTTTTTTGTTGATTTGTTGATTATGCCTTTTGGAAATTTTGATGTAATTTTATGTATGGATTGGTTATCTGAACCTGAGGTGGTTTTGGATTGCTATAAAAAGAGGTTCAGTATTCAGACAGAAGATGGAGACAGAATGGAGGTAAATTGTATTCGTACTAGTGGTTCGACACGTAGCATTTCAGCAATTAAAGCCAATAAATTTCGTCAATGGGGTTGTGTAGCATACTTAACTTATGTTATTAATTCTGATTTAGTCGAAAGTCAGTGCAACAAAATTAGAACTGTATGTGAGTTTCTAGACGTCTTTTCTGAAGAATTATCGGGTTTGCCACTAGACAGAGAGGTTGAGTTTGCAATTGAAGTCTATCTTGGTACAGCTCCAATATCTATACCTCCGCACCGAATGTCGCCCACCGAATTGAAAGAATTGAAGGTACAATTGCAGGATTTGTTAGATCGTGGATTTATTAGACCGAGCTTGGGGAGCTCCAGTATTGTTTGTTAAAAAGAAAGATGGTTCAATGCGGCTTTGTACCGATTATCAGCAGTTGAATAAAGTAACGATCAAGAACCGGTATCCTTTGCCTCGTATAGATGATTTGTTTGATCAGTTAAAGGGAGCTTCAGTATTTTCGAAAATTGATTTGAGATTCGGGTATTATCAGTTGAAAGTAAAAGAAAGTGATGTGCCGAAGACTGCATTTTGTACTCGATATGGTCATTATGAGTTCTTGGTGATGCCGTTTGGGTTGACTAATGCCCCAGCTGCTTTCATGGACCTGATGAACCATATTTTTCACCCGTACTTGGATCAGTTTGTGGTGGTCTTCATTGATGATATATTGGTCTATTCGAAGACAGAGTCAGAGCATGATAAGCATCTTAGAATAGTGCTACAGATTCTGTGGGAAAAACAGTTGTACGAGAAGTTGAGTAAATGTGAATTTTGGTTATTTGAGGTGGTGTTTTTGGGACATGTGGCATCTGTTGAAGGGATTAGAGTTGATCCGAAGAAGATTGAGGCGGTTGTTCAATGGAAGGCACCAAGGAATGTATCTGAGGTACGTAGCTTCCTAGGATTAGCTGGATATTACAGGAGATTTGTTAATGGATTTTCGAAAATAGCATTGCCGATGACAAAGCTGCTACAAAAGAATGTTCCTTTCATTTGGGATGATTAGTGCCAGAGGAGTTTTGAGACATTGAAGCAAATGTTAACCGAGGCACAAGTTTTGACCTTACCGGAGTCAGGAAAGGACTTTGTTGTATACAGTGATGCGTCTTTGAGCGGTTTAGGCTGTGTATTGATGCAAGACGAAAAAGTAATAGCTTATGCATCTCGACAGTTGAAGCCACATGAGCACAACTACCCGAAACACAATTAGGAGTTAGCTGCAGTAATCTTTGCATTGAAGATTTGGAGGCATTACTTGTATGGTGAGAAATGTTACATTTATACTGATCATAAGAGCCTAAAATATATTCTGTCACAAAAAGAGTTGAATTTGAGGCAAAGACGGTGGATTGAACTTCTAAAATATTACGATTGTGTTATAGATTACCATCCGGGAAAGGAAAATGTAGTAGCAGATGCATTGAGTAGAAAAGCTACATTAAATTAAGGGCAATGTTTGCTCAGCTTAGTATTAATGATAATGGAAGCTTGTTAGCTGAATAAGGGTTAAGCCGATAATGTTTGACCAGATTAGAGTAGCCCAGCTAAAAGACGAAAAGTTGGTGAAGAGAAAAGAGATGGTATAGAATGGTATGGTAGAAAATTTTAGTATTGATTAACATGATTGTTTGAGGTTCCAAAATCGGCTTTGTATTCCAACTGCTTCTGAGTTAAAAGAGTTGATTCTCTGAGAAGCACATGATGGTGCTTTTGCTTTACACCCTGGTGTATCAGAATTTACGGGAGTTATACTGGTGGCTAGGAATGAAGAAAGATATAGTTGAGTATGTTGGTAAATGTTTGACTTGTCAGCGGGTTAAAGCAGAACATCAAGTACCGACATGTTTGTTACAACCTATTAGTATTCCTGAGTGGAAATGGAATTGCATTACTATGGATTTTGTTACGATATTGCCACTATTAGCTAGTAAAAAGAATGCTATCTGGGTAATTGTGGATAGACTCACGAAATCAGCTCATATCATAGCAGTTAGAACTGATTGGACTTTGGAAAAGCTTGCTGAGATTTATATCTGGGAAATTGTAAGATTACATGGTATTCCTACATCGATAATTTCAGACCGGGATCCACAGTTTACATCAAGATTTTGGAGGCAATTGCATAATTCTCTAGGTACTCGACTTAATTTCAGTACTGCATTTCATCTGTAAACCGATGGACAGTCTGAAGGGGTGATTCAGATATTAAAAGACATGTTACGGGCTTGTATCATTGACTTTGAATCAGGTTGAGAAAATTATTTACCATTGGCTGAATTTGTTTATAATAATATTTTTCAATCTAGTATTCAAATGGCCCCGTATGAAGCTCTATATGGTCGAAGGTGTAGATCACCGGTATGTTGGACAGAATTAAATGAAAGAAAAGTAATTAGACCAGAGTTAACTCAGGAGACAGAGGAAACGGTTAAAAAGATTAAAGATAGACTGAAAGCAGTCTTCGATAGATAGAAATCTTATGCGGACTTGAAACGATAAGACATAGAGTATTCCATTGGTGACAAATGTTCCTTAAGGTATCGCCTTGGAAGGTCTTGAGAATTTTCTGAAAAGGAAAATTAAGTCCTCGTTATATTGGGCCATATGATATTATAGAAAGGATTGGACTGGTTGCTTATCGACTAGCTTTGCCTCCAAAGTTACAGAGGATTCACGATGTTTTCCATGTTTCTATGCTTCGAAGATATAGACCAGATCCTTCTCATGTTATTCCCACTGAAGACATCGAAATTCGATCTGATTTATCTTATGAAGAAGAGTCAGTGTAGATATTAGCTCGAGAAGTAAAAGAGTTCAGAAATAAACAGGTTCCTTTAGTGAAAGTGTTATGGAGAAATCATAATGTGGAAGAAGCAACTTGGGAATCGAAAGAAACAATGAGAGAGCAGAATCCTCATCTTTTCTTAGGAAAAATTTCGAGGACGAAATTTTTTAAGGGGGAGAAATGTAATGACCCAAAATTCAGGACATCGAAAAAGTACATTATCGAGCCTCCATCGTAGCGAAATGGGTTCGTAAATAATTACTAGAAATATCTATGAGTCTAGTGATGTGTTTAATTAGGCTTTGATTAGGTGAATTTAGTCTAATTAATAGTAATTAGTAAAAAGGATTAAATTGAATATGGGGTAAAAGTTGAATTATAGATTAATAGAAAATAAAAGGGGCCAAATAGGTAATTAAGCCTATTTAAGAATTTGAGGCGGCAATTACTTCATAAAAATCTTAGATTTTTATGATTTAATTATATAAATATCTTAATAAATTATAATGAATATTATTATTTTATTAGATAATGTAATTTATATTAATTAAAATTATGATATTATATTATAAATTAAATTAAAATCATGACAAGTGTATGGTGATGAATATGTACATATGTAATAAAAATATATGTACAATTGTAAAATAAATATAATTACTTATAATTTAAGTAAAAAATATTATGAATTAAATATTATTATATTATTATAATTTTATTAACTAATACATAAAAGAAATAAAGTAAAACAATTAAAAGAAACAAAGAATAAAAGAAACAGAGACCATTCGAAACATGGGAAGAAAAAAGAAAGAAAGAAAAATAGAAGGGAAAACTAGGGTTTGAGACTTTAAGCTTTAATTTGGTAAGTCAATTAAGCCATTTTCTTTTAATTCTGATGTTTTAGAAGCTTTAGAACAAATTTTTGTTGAATTTATGTTAAAATTTTGAAAGTTCCTAGGTTTTTGAACATAACTCATGTTGAACAAATTGAAAAATTAGGGGTTCAATTGATAGAATTTCTAGTTAGAACTGATAAAAGGATTAAATTGTAATAAGTTTTGTGTTAGAGGGACTAAATTGAAAGAAATTTGAAATTAGGGTTTTATGGTGAACATTAGATAGTTAAATTGAATTTGGTAGAAAATTGAGTAGAAATAAGGCATAAATTGAGATAGAAAAGTAAGTGAATTTAGTTAGGATCAAATTGAAATTTAGGTATATGTTGAATAGAAATTCAATTATTTAATATAAACTAGTGTTGTATTAATAGTATAAATTATTTTAATTTTCGTAGCTAGCAAAGAACCAGAAGGATCGACACAGAAGGGAAAAGAGAAGATTATCGAAGAGTAAACTCGAGAAAATCACGGTTTGTATTACTACAATTCAAATTATTATTTATTAAATGTTATATTTAAATTTATGTGTATGGTAAGTAAAATTTTAAGGTAAGTATCAATATTGTAATGAATGAAATTGAGATGAAGTATGATTATGTATAGATATTTGATAGTATATTGATTGGAAAGTGAAAAATTGTATTGAATTGAATTGTGATTAAATTGAGAATGATTTGAATGGAAAATATAAGAAAGTGATTGAATTGAAATATGAAAATTGAATACCCTATTAACTAGTCGGGCTGAGTTGGATATAGTTGACATGCCATAGGATTGAAAGAATTTGGGGATTTTTCGGCTTGGCCAAGGAGACACTGAAGTCATTATATTTCTTCGGACTATCCGAAGAGGCACTAAGTATCGTTCTGGTGTGTTTGGATGGATTATTCTGGTGTGTTTGGGTGGATTATTTTGGTGTGCTTGGGTAGATTATTTTGGTGTGTTTGGTTGGATTATTTCGGTGTGTTTGATTGGAATCCCTGTATCCGCCAAAGTCCGAGTCTTGTTAATAGGGGTAAGGAAATGAAATGATAAAACGAATGAAAATAATCAATTGATTTATTGAAGAAATGAGAAAGTTGAAATTGTGAATTGAATGGAGACTGAAAATGAAAGACATGAACCAAAGGTTCATGAGATGACTGAATTCAGTTTGATGATATGTGATATCAATTTTGTAACAGTCCAGTTTAGACCCTAGTCGGAATAGTGGTTTCGAGACCACAAATCCGAATCTGAAAAATATTTTTAATATTATTTTCTGTGTCTGCCATATATGATTTAGCATGTGTGAAATTTCTGTGAATTAATTTGATCGTTTGCATGCTTAATTTGAGAAAAGGGTTAAATTGCATTAAATGCAAAATTTGCATGCTTTATGAAAAGACATCTATTTCAGATGGCTTTTAAAAGGGGAGGCCTTATGTGGCAATTAAGCCATTTATAAGATAGTGGTTTGTTAATGGACAAAAATGACCTTGAATTATATTTGTCTTATATGTTTATTAAAGGTCAATTTAGTAAATGAATTACAAATGTTTTATAATTGAAACATAAAAGAAAAACAAGCCATTTTTCATCTTGGTTGGCCGAATGTATAAAAGGAAGAAAACATCCATGGCTTTTTAGGTTTTGGCTATTAAAGTTTTTGATTCAAGGTTAGTTTTTGTTCGTTTTTTGATAATCTCTACATTTTTGCAATCGTTGCTTCGTATACTTTAAAACCCATGTCTTAATTTTGAGAATTGATGATGTTTTTGAAATGAGACTTTGATGAACTCATGTGTTTTATGGTGTTTGATAGTGAAATATGGAAGATGTATGTTTGATTAACATAGTTTGTATTTGGAGTTTTGTTGAATTTGAGTATTTTGGATTAAATTGAGAAAATGAAATTTTGAAGGGCTAATTTGTGAAATAAATGAAATGTATGGATTTGTATGAGATACATGAACATTCGGCTAGGCATGGGTAACTTGAAATTATGTGTAATTTGTGATTTTGTGAATTAGGGACTAAATTGTCCAAATTTGAAAATATGAGGGCTAAATTGCAAATTGCCCTAAATAATTGTATTTGGATAGAATTGAATGATTTGATGAATGAATCGGTTAAATCTATATATGTATAGATTAAGAACCGAGGAAAACGGATTTAGATCGGGGAAAGTCGAAAATCATTGAATTGCTGCACGTTTTCGTTAAACTTAACTTGATGTAAGTCAATATACAAATAAATGTATTTGCATTGAATTATTTTTGTATATATGTAATTTGAATGGATATGAATATCCATTGAGATGGAATGCATGTGAAATACGAGTTACGAATAAGTTGACAAGTTGGTAATGTCCGAGAAGTCCCGCTTGAACCTAGGGATAGATAGGATAGTATATGTCATGACATAGGTGTCCGATATGTAATATCATGTAAGACCACGTCTGGGACATTGGTATTGATTCGAGATTTCATGTAAGACCACTTTTAGGACGTTGGCATTGATATGAGATTTACGTGTAAGACCATGTCCGGGACATTGGCATCGTATTGATTCGTGTAAGACCCTGTCTGGGACAGTGGCATCGATATCTGATTACATGTAAGACCACGTCTGGGACATTGGCATTGTACGACTATTCCGAGCACTCTGAGTATCCTATTTAGTTCCGAATGGTTCAACGGGCAAGTCCGAGACACGAATGACTATGTGATCTATATATCCATTTCAGGTACGTTTGATATGTACACTAAATGTGTATGAAAGGTAAGTATCTATATGAACTTACTAAGATGAATATGTGTAATGAAATGATGAGATAATATGTGAAGATATGCTTGAATGAGCCATGCGTATAATTGATATTCGAGTTAAAGAATATGGTAAGATATGGTTAAGCAAATGAGCCAAAGAATATATGTGATGAATTTGCTATGAGAACCAATAATGTCATTGTATCAATATGGTTATATGCATTTTATGCTAAATTTATTTGAATATGGCTTACTAAGCTTTTGAAAGCTTACTCTGTGTGTGTGTTTGCTCTGTTTTATGGATCGTCAAAGCTACTGAAGGCTCGGGGACCGTCGAGGATCGTCATCACACTACTCAAACTTGTTTTGGTATTTTGAAAATGTGTATATAGTTAAATATGGCATGTATAGGCTAGTTATTTTGGATAATGTTTGAAATGTGTATAAATAGCCATGAGATGTGGCTAGATAAATGTTGGTAATATGCATGTCTGATTATGATATATGATGCATGATTTGGTATAGCTTAATAGTTAATGAAATGGCCAAGGCTATGGTAAGCATATGAATGCATTATGAGTATGTATGTTTGGTCAAAGGAATGATTAGATGAAAGGTAAATGTAGACGAATCGTGCTTGAATGTATATGTGTTTTAGTTGTGCAAATTGGCATGATTGGAAATGAGATTGAATGTGGAGATTTGTTGATCATTTGACATGCCTTTGGTTGTCAATTATACATGAAATGAATTGGTATATTGCTTGTAGGGTTGACCCAAATGTGGGTGGCATTTTGGCATTGCAAAAGGCCTGTTTTGCATACACGGGTGTGCCTAGTGGCCGTGTGAACAAGTCAGTAGCTAGCCTAATTTTACACGGCCATGGCACACGGGCGTGTCTGGTGGCCGTGTGGAAAAGTCAGTATACATGCTTTGTTTTGGCACGGCCAGGACACATAGGTGTGTCTAATAGCCGTGGAAGGCACACGACCTACTCACACGGGCGCGTGACCTTTGTGACTTAGAAAAGTTTTTAAATTTCTGAGAAATTCTATATGTATTCGGTTCAGTCCCACCCTATTCTAAAGCATGATTAAGGTCTCATTGACCTCTAAAAGGGACACTTTGATTGTGATTGATGAATTGTAAGTATGAAATGTCTGTTAAAGTTTTCGATTTGTCCGATAACGCCTTTAACCCTAATCTGACGACGGATACAGGTTCGGGGTGGTATTAGAGCTATGGTTTAGCCAATTCTCGGACTAACGTAGCATGCAAGAGTCTAGCTATACATGCAATATATCTGAATTGTGATAGTGTGATGAATCCTAACGTGTAAAATGTGTTAAACGTATAGTAATGGATCCCGAAAGAGCCGTAACTGATGATGTAGAAAGCAATGCGCCTGCTCTCGTTCAAGGGACAGCGCCATCTGATTCGAGACCGGTTACGAGCGGTCAAGAGGGAGAAGCTAAACAAGCTTTCTAACAAATGATGAGTGAGTGGTTCACTTAGTTCGTAAGAAATAATCCGACTGTTTCACAACCTCCGCCCCCGTCTAATCCCCCTTAGACCTTATTTGTGCCTCCGGTAATGGGTATAAATCTGTTGAACAAGCCTCCGGTAGATAAAATTCACAAGTATGGGGCTGAAGAGTTCATGGCTACCAGTGATGATGATGCTGAGAGAGCCGAGTTTTGGCTAGAGAACACAATTCGGGTATTTGATGAAATGTCGTTGAGTCCGAAAGAATGCATAAAATGTGTCGAATCCTTGCTACAAGATGCAGTTTATCAGTGGTGGAAAACTTTGATTTATGTTGTTCCGAAAGAGCTGGTCACATGGGATTTCTTTCAGTCTGAATTTCGAAAAAAATATATCAGTAAGAGATTCATTGATCAGAAAAGAAAGGAATTTCTGGAATTGAAACAAGGTCGCATGTCTGTCACTGAATACGAACGAGAGTTCGTGAGGCTAAGTCAGTATGCCCGGGAATGTGTATTGTCTAAAGCGATAATGTGTAAGAGATTTGAAGATGATCTTAATGAAGATATCCGCTTGCTGGTTGGGATTTTGGAGATAAAATAGTTTGTTTTACTTGTTGACCGAGCGTACAAAGCTGAGGCACTCGGGAAAGATAAAAGAAAAGCTGATCTGAAGCCAGAGATGTGAAAAAGAGATTTTCGAGTAAACCATTTCAGTCTGCTTCGAAGAAATTTAGAGATGAACAAAGCCATTCAAGAGTTAATGTGGGACATTCGAATAGAGATCGAGCTAGATCACAATCGAGCTCCAAAGCTCCAATAACATCAATGGCGAGTGTTGGAAATGTTCGATCTGAGCGACCCGAGTGTAAGCATTGTGGTAAAAGACATCCGGGAAGTTGTAGATTGAATGACCGAGCTTGTTTTAGATGTGGATCATTAGACCATTTCATCCGTGATTGCCCAGAGTCTGTTGAGCCAGAGACTGCCCAGAATCCGAGATCTGATAATATTCAAGTGAGAGGTAGACCTTCGTGAAACGTAATAAATGTCAGTGGTAGTCAGAGAACTACGAGAGATACTGTAGTGAGATATGAAGCTAGAGTGCCTACTAGAGCGTATGCCATCCGAGCTCGGGAGGAAGCTTCATCTCCAGATGTTATAACGGCTACATTTACACTTTATGATGCTTCTGTGATTGCATTGATAGACCCTGGTTCTACACATTCGTATATATGCATGAACTTAGTATCTAGTAAGACTTTTCCTGTAGAGTCTACCGAATTTGTTATTAAAGTATCGAACCCCTTAGGTAAAAGTGTCCTGGTTGACAAAGTATGCAAGAACTGTCTGTTAATGTTTCGAGATATTTGTTTTCATGCTGATCTAATGCTATTACCATTTGATGAGTTTGATATCATTCTGGGTATGGATTGGTTGACATTGCATGATGCTGTTGTGAACTGTAAAAGAATAACTATTGATTTGAGATGTCCGAATGATGAAAAAGTTCAGGTTGAGTCCAATAATTTGAATGGTTTGCTTGCTGTGATATCTGTATTGAAAGCTCAGAGATATGTGAAAAAAGGGTATGAAACATATTTTGCTTATGTAATTGATTCGAAAGTGTCTGAAAAGAAAATTGAATCAGTGCCAGTCGTTTGTAAATTTTCTGATGTATTCCCTGAAGAATTGCCAGGATTGCCTCTGATACGTGAAGTTGAATTTGGTATTGATCTGTTTCCTAGTACGACACCTATTTCGATAGCTCCGTATAGAATGGAACCAATGGAATTGAAAGAGTTAAAGTCACAGTTGCAAGAGTTAACTGATAGAGGGTTTGCAAGACCGAGTTTCTCACCTTAGGGTGCTCCCGTTCTGTCTGTGAAAAAGAAAGATGGCACGATGAGAATGTGCATTGACTATCATCAATTGAACAAAGTGACTATAAAGAAAAAATATCCGTTGCCCAGGATTGACGATTTGTTTGATCAGCTAGAAGGAGCCACTATGTTTTCAAAGATGGATATGAGATTGAGATACTACCAATTGCGAGTAAAAGATTCAGACATTCCGAAAACTACTTTCAGAATGACGTATGGGCATTATGAGTTTTTAGTTATGCCTTTCGGACTAACGAATGCTCCTACTGTATTTATGGATCTGATGAACAGAATTTTCAGACCGTACCTAGATCGATTTTTTGTTGTTTTCATTGATGACATTTTGATTTATTCACGGGATGAAACTGAACATGCTGAACATCTGAGAATTATGTTACAAACTCTGAGAGAAAAGCAATTGTATGCGAAATTCAGTAAATGTGAATTCTGGTTGCGTGAAGTCAGTTTTCTGGGACATATTGTGTCAGCATCTGGTATACGAGTTGATCTGAGCAAGATTTCTGCTATTCTGGAATGGAAACCTTCAAGGAATGTATTTGAAGTTCACAGTTTTCTGGGACTTGCTGGTTATTATCGAAGGTTCGTAAAAGGCTTTTCGATGATAGCTACTCCGTTGACTAGATTACTTCAGAAAGATGTGAGATATGAATGGTCCGATAAATGTCAGAAATGTTTTGATCGATTGAAAACTCTTTTGACTGAAGCTCCAGTTTTGGTACAACCAAAATCAGGCAAAGACTTTGTAATTTACAGTGATGCTTCATTGAATGGTCTGGGATGCGTACTGGTGCAAGAAGGCAAAGTTATAGCTTATGCCTCGAGACAACTAAAGCAGCATGAAAAGAATTATCTGACACACGACCTTGAGCTAGCTACGATTGTATTTGCATTAAAGATTTGGCGTCATTATCTATTCAGTTAGAAATGTCACGTGTTTTTAGATAATAAAAGTTTGAAATATCTAATGACTCAGAAAGATTTGAATCTGCAATAGAGAAGATGGTTAGAGATGTTAAAAGACTATGAGCTTGTGATAGACTATCATCCGGGTAAAGCAAATGTCGTTGCTGATGGAAAATCATTGTTTGCATTACGTGCTATAAATGCTCAATTAGATCTGTCAGATGATAGTTCAGTGATAGTTGAATTGAAAGCAAAACCGTTGTTCTTATAGCAGATATGTAATGCTTAGAAAGTTGATAATGAAATAATAGTGAAACGAGCTCAGTGTGATTCGAATTCTGATTCTGAATTTCGAGTGGGTAATGGTGATTGCTTGAGTTTTTGAGATCAGATTTGTGTTCTGAGAAACTTAGAGTTGATTCAATTGATTCTAAGTGAAGCTCATAACAGTCGCTTATCTATTCATCCGGGAAGTACAAAGATGTACCATGATATGAAGCAACACTATTGGTGGTCTAGTATGAAACGAGACATTTCTGACTTTGTTTCGAAATGTTTAATTTGTCAACAAATTAAAGCTGAACATCAGGTTCCATCTGGTTTGTTACAACCGATTCTGATTCCTGAATGGAAATGGGATAGAGTAACAATGGATTTTGTTTCGGGATTGCCTCTGACTCCGAAAAAGAAAGATGCGATTTGGGTTGTAGTTGATAGATTGACGAAATTCGCCCATTTTATTCTGGTACAATCTGATTACTCGCTTGATAGATTAGCTGAACTTTATATTGCAGAGATTGTAAGATTGCACGGGGTGCCACTATCTATTGTGTCTGACAGAGATCCGAGGTTTACATCATGGTTCTGGAAGAAATTACAAGAAGCTTTAGGCACGAAATTGCATTTTAGTACCGCTTTCCATCCACAAACGGATGGTCAGTCTGAATGGATTATTCAGATTCTCGAGGATATGTTGAGATGTTGCATTCTTGAGTTTAACTGTATGTGGGAATCGTACTTACCACTGATTGAGTTTGCATATAATAAGAGTTTTCAGTCGAGCATCAAAATGGCACCTTATGAGGCTTTGTATGGACGTAAGTGTCGAACACCTCTGTATTGGATTGAGCTCAGTGAAAATATGATACACTGGGTTGATCTAATAAAAGAGACTGAACAGAAAGTGAAAATGATCCGTGATAGTCTGAAAGCAGCGTCTGATCGTCAGAAGTCCTATGCAGACTTGAAAAGAAAAGACATTGAGTTTGAAATTGGTAAAAAAGTGTTTTTGAAAGTATCTCCGTGGAAGAAGGTACTCAGATTCAGTTGTAAAGGCAAATTGAGTCTGAGGTTCATCGGACCGTATGAGATCATTCAGCGTGTTAGACCTGTCACGTACAGATTGTTGTTGCTATTTGAGCTAGAAAAGATACATAATGTATTTCACGTGTCAATGCTCCATCAATACAGATCTAATCCATCACATGTGATTACTCCATATGAGATTGAAATTCGATCCGATATGACTTATGAGGAAGAACCGATCCGTATTTTAGCTTGTGAAGTGAAAGAATTGAGAAATAAGAAAATTCTGTTAGTGAAAGTGTTGTGGCATCAACACGGAGTAGAAGAGGCTACGTGGGAGCCTGAAGATTCAATGAGACAGTAATATTCGAATCTGTTTAAAGGTAAGATTTTCGGGGACAAAAATCCCTAAGGGGGGAGAATTGTAACAGTCCGGTTTAGACCCTAATCGAAACAGTGGTTCCGAGACCACAAATCTTAGTCCGAAAAATATTTTTAATATTATTTTTTGTGTCTGCAGTATATGATTTAGCATGTGTGAAATTTCTGTGAATTAACTTGATCGTTTGCATGCTTAATTTGAGAAAAGGGTTAAATTGCATTAAATGCAAAATTTGCATGCTTTATGAAAAGACACATATTTGAGATGGCTTTTAAAAGGGGAGGCCTTATGTGGTAATTAAGCCATTTATAAGATAGTGGTTTGTTAATGGACAAAAATGACCTTGAATTATATTTGTCTTATATGTTTATTAAAGGTCAATTTAGTAAATGAATTACAAATGTTTTATAATTGAAACATAAAAGAAAAACAAGCCATTTTTCATCTTGGTTGGTCGAATGTATCAAAGGAAGAAAACATCCATGGCTTTTTAGGTTTCGGCTATGAAAGTCTTTGATTCAAGGTTAGTTTTTGTTTGGTTTTTGATAATCTCTACGTTTCTTGCAATCGTTGCTTCGTATACTTTAAAACCCATGTCTTAATTCTGAGAATTGATGATGTTTTTGAAATGAGACTTTGATGAACTCATGTGTTTTATGGTGTTTGATAGTGAAATATGGAAGATGTATGTTTGATTAACATAGTTTGTATTTGGAGTTTTGTTGAATTTGAGTATTTTGGATTAAATTGAGAAAATGAAATTTTGAAGGACTAATTTGTGACATAAATGAAATGTATGGATTTGTATGAGATACATGAAGATTCGGCTAGGCATGGGTAACTTGAAATTATGTGTAATTTATGATTTTGTGAATTAGGGACTAAACTGTCCAAATGTGAAAATATGAGGGCTAAATTGCAAATTGCCCTAAATAATTGTATTTGGATAGAATTGAATGATTTGATGAATGAATCGGATAAATCTATATATGTATAGATCAAGAACCGAGGAAAACGAGTTTAGATCGGGGAAAGTCGAAAATCATTGAATAAACAGACGTTTCTATTAAACCGAACTTGAGGGAAGTCAATATACAAATAAATGTATTTGCATTGAATTATTTGTGTATATATGGAACTTGAATGGATATGAATATCCATTGAGATGGAATGTATGTGAAATATGAGTTACAAATAAGTTGACAAGTTTATAATGTCCGAGAAGTCCCGTTTGAACCTAGGGATAGATAGGATAGTATATGTCATGACATAGGTGTCCGATATGTAATATCATGTAAGACCACGTCTGGGACATTGGCATTAATTTGAGATTTTGTGTAAGACCGCATTTGGGACGTTGGTATCGATATGAGATTTACATGTAAGACCATTTCCGGGACATTGGCATTGTATTGATTCATGTAAGACCCTGTCTGGGACAGTGGCATTGATATCTGATTACATGTAAGACCACGTCTGGGACATTGGCATTGTACGACTATTCCGAGCACTCTGAGTATCGTATTTAGTTCCGAATGGTTCAACGGGCAAGTCCGAGACACAAATAACTATGTGATTAGTATATCCGTTTCAGGTACGTTTGATATGTACACTAAGTGTGTATGAAAGGTAAGTATCTATATGGACTTACTAAGATGAATATGTGTAATGAAATGATGAGATAATATGTGAAGATATGCTTGAATGAGCTATGTGTATATGTGATATTCGAGTTAAAGAATATGGTAAGATATGGTTAAGTAAATGAGCCAAAGAATATATGTGATGAATTTGCTATGAGAACCAATAATGTCATTGTATCAATATGGTTATATGCATTTTATGCTAAATTTATTTGAATATGGTTTACTAAGCTTTTGAAAGCCTACTCTGTGTGTGTGTTTGCTCTGTTTTATGGATCGTCAAAGCTACTGAAGGCTTGGGGACCGTCGAGGATTGTCATCACACTACTCAAACTTGTTTTGGTACTTTGAAAATGTGTATATAGTTAAATATGGCATGTATAGGCTAGTCGTTTTGGATAATGTTTGAAATGTGTATAAATAGCCATGAGATATGGCTAGATAAATGTTGGTAATATGCATGAGTGATTATGATATATGATGCATGATTTGGTATAGCTTAATAGTTAATGAAATGGCCAAGGCTATGGTAAGCATATGAATGCATTATGAGTATGTATGTTTGGTCAAAGGAATGATTAGATGAAAGGTAAATGTAGACGAATCATGCTTGAATGTATATGTGTTTTAGTTGTGCAAATTGGCATGATTGGAAATGAGATTGAATGTGGAGATTTGTTGATCATTTGACATGCCTTTGGTTGTCAATTATACATGAAATGAATTGGTATACTGCTTGTAGGGTTGACCCAAATGTGGGTGGCATTTTGGCATTGCAAATGGCCTGTTTTGCATACACGGCTATGGCACACGGGTGTGCCTGGTGGCCGTGTGAACAAGTCAGTAGCTAGCCTAATTTTACACGGCCATGGCACACGGGCGTGTCTGGTGGCCGTGTGGATAAGTCAGTATACATGCTCTGTTTTGGCACGGCTAGGACACATGGGTGTGTGGGGGTATTTGATAAACCGTAAAAGTAACATATTTTTATCCCACATTTAATATGCTTTTGGATGATTTATACCTTGTTGTATATAAAAAGGTGCTCTTAATCCTTTCTTTTCATGTTTTATACTCAGGAAAGCACCCGAGGATAAAAAGAACACAAAACGGGCCTAAAACGGAGTAAATGGGCCTTAACACAAAATCGACACGGCCTGGCCCAAAGCATACACGACCGTGCCTCAACGAACAGCTACAGCACGGCCTCAACCCCGTCCCACACGGTCGTGCCTCAAGAGAAATCCGAACACGGTCAGGTCTCAATTCACACGGAGTGTGACATGGCCGTGCCTCTGACGCTAGAAAGAGCAATTTTAGTCGGAAAAGGATACTTAGGGAGAACGAATAGCGTTCCAAGAGCCTATAAATAAACCTCAAGTATCACCAGACCAAGGGCAGAAGCGAGGCCAAGGAGCCAAGCCAAGAAGGTCAGAGTTAGGGAATAATGCGAAGGATAGCCAGTTGATCCATCCCAAGAAGTCGGAATTATACTCAAGACGGCAGAATTCTCCTTCGATTCCTTCAGGGGGTTTTAGGATTTTTCTTATGTTTTGTTTTATCTTTTCTCTCGCGATGGTTTGTTATTTTGTTATGAACTAAACCCCTCAGATACCTGAAGGGGATGAAACCTAGATGGATTTTATTATTTGATTTTTAAGTTATATGATGAATTACTTAGTTTGTTCTTAATTATGTTGCTTAATCCAAATCTAATGTGCTTAGGTGGAGGAGGAATAGAACCCTGCCTAAGAGAAGATCTAACATAATTAAGCGGAGTTGATCGAACGCCTAGAGATAGGGTTACGAGATTTTGCCGGATTAGGGTGAAACCTAATATGGGAGTCCATTGATCGATTTACTGCTATCCTAGGGGGTTATTATAAGTGAACGAGAGTTCCACTAATTAACCTAGGGTTAGACGTTATTCGCCTCGATAGAGGGTTTAATATAGGTTAGGGAGTCTCACGGATCAAGCTAAGTAAAAGAGATCATATAATTTAGGGTTAGATAATAAGATAGGTCTAGGTGGATTCTTCCCGAGGGTATCATCAAAATCAACTGAGTTTTTCCTCAAACTTATTTTCCAATTCGTCTTCTTGTCTTTGTGTCTTTAGTTTAGCTGTCGACAATCTAGTTTAAAAGTAATCTTCACTCTAACTTTAAGACTAAATAATACAAAGAAAGTGAGTATTAATACTTTTAGTTCCTTTGGGTTCGATACCGGTCTTGCCTAGCTATACTACTGTTCGATAGGTACACTTGCCTTAATATCGTTGTCAGAGTTAGTCTCCAGGTTTGATCATTCTTTTATAAATATTTAAAACTCTGATTTTACAGCGAGAGTTAGTCTTCAGGTTTGATCATTCTTTTATAAATATTTAAAACTCTAATTTTACAGCGATCAGTAGCCGTCGAAGGCACATGGCCTACCCACACGGGCGTGTGACCTCTGTGACTTAGAAAAGGTTTTAAATTCTCGAGAAAATCTATATGTATTTGGTTCAGTCCCGACCCTATTCTAAAGCATGATTAAGGTCTCGTTGACCTATAAAAAGGACACTTTAATTGTGATTGATGAACTGTAAGTATGAAATGTCTATAAAAGTTTTTGATTTGTCTGGTAACACCTTTAACCCTAATCCGGCAACGGATACAGGTTCAGGGTGTTACAAATTTGATTAATTTTTATTGTTGAAAATTTGAAAGTTAAAGTATGAATTAGTATATATTAATAAATTATTATATGTTTGATATTTATATGTTTATACATTATTATTTGTTATTATAGTTTGAATTATGGTAATACCATTGAATATAGGCATACTCAACGTACGGTTGTTTCATGCGCAGGTCAGTAGAAGTCAAAGGTCCCAGTCCAGCATCTAGATCAGTCCCGACTTCAGAGACAATTTGGTGATGTAATCCCTTTTTTGGTAAAAAATGGCATGTACTTAGGTATTGTATAAATTATGTACTTAATTCTTGAAACTTTGGTTGTAAAATGATGTCTAATATGGGTTATAAGTATGAAATGAATTAGTATGGCATATTTGGTAAAATGCGGCATGAAACTAAAATGGGAAATGAATGCAATTATTAGTTCAATTAAAAAGTTATTTATGAATGATCAAGTAGATAAATTGTTAAATTAATGTTGTAGGCATAATTAGGTATGTTTGAGTGTGGAAATGTATGGTTTGTTATATTGGTTGCAAATTGGTTACGGTTTGAAAATTTCAAGGAAGGTTAGATGTTTATAAAGGGGTTATATTGAGTGTTTTTTTTTTTAAATTACGAAATTTTTTTGGAGTACTCGAACTAATCCCTTTCCACTTTTAATACGTGTTTTGAACCTCGAGGGTCCATTATAGAGACTTAATAATTAAATTATACTATGTATGTTATTCATTTATGAATTATTAGTAAATTGTCCAATATGTCAGGTAATGCTTCGTAACCCTGTTTCGGAGACGATTTAGGGTTAGGGGGTGTTAAACAATCTGCAACTATACAACTGGTGAAAGACATGGCCATAATTCTTGTATCAGTCCTAATTGCCGACATGAAAGCTCTGTTCCAATATAGGGTGTCGTATATGAAAGCATGATGGGCTAAACAGATGGTCATGGAGAAATTGTATAGAGACTGGGATGCGTCATACAACAAACTTTTGGGATGGTTAGTCATGATGTAGGAGTACATGCTAGGTATTTGTAACACCCCAAACCCGGACAAAACACCACGTCCGAATCTGGTATGTTACGGGGAAAAACGTATTTGAGAGGTTAGAATTTTCCGTTTAAAAACTGGATGAAAACATAGTGTATTTGAAGAAAATTTGAGTAGGCTTGTTTGAAATCAAATGGTGTATTTGAAACCTGGAAATTTTGAAAACTTAATCAAAGTGTGTAGTGAAAAATGAGTTTAATTCATTTAAAGCTTCAAGTAGTTTCTTAGTGTTACTTAAAACATTTTTAACTTAGTAGAACATCGAGTTTGATTTAAAAATCATTAGAGTTTACTTAATATCAAAACGTAGGGTGATACCCGATGGTATAGTTGAAAACACATTGCGTTACAGTTTTGAAAACGTTGTCTTTCCAAGTTTTAGTAAAATTCCTACCAACTTATTTTGTTAAAGCACGTTAAAAATCTATCTTACAGCATAGACATCATAAACCATAATTTAAAGGCCTTTTACAATCCAAAATAAACCCAAATAAAAGTAATTAAACTAAAGTACCCAAATGATAGAGTCTGAGTAAAACTTTATTAAGCATGGCATGAGCACCCCAAGTCCATCCCGGCTCCATGTCCGCGTCTACGAGTCACCTGAAATGTCGAAGGAGAGGGTGAGTCACAGGACTCAGTGCGTAAATCCCGCTCCCGGTAAAACAACAGGCTAACACACATCATACATAGCAACATAATTAATGCAACCCGATCCTAACCATCCGTAACGCCTTTTCTAACCCGTGTGGTACCAAACCACTGGTGGTGCCAAACCACTGGTGACATATAGTCACAATGTGTTACCAAAACACTGGTGTCCCAAAGACACAATATCCGTCAATGTGGTGCCAAACCACTGGTGTCCCAAAGACACGATTGTGATACCAAATCACTGGTGACCGCAGTCACAAATCCGATGATGGGGCCAACCCATCGTGTGATACCAAATCACTAGCAGACAATCCCATATCTCAAGTGGGGCCAACCCACGGTGGTGTCAAACCACAGGGACGAGTCGCAATGAGGTGCCAAACCTCTGGTGTCCCAAAGACACAAATGTGGTACCAAACCACTGGTGACCGTAGTCACAATAATCGAGTGATGGGGCCAACCCATCGTGTGATACCAAATCACTGGCGTCAATCCCTCAATACCGCCTTGTGGGGCCAACCCACTGTGGTGCGAAACCACGGGGACGAGACGCTGAGGTGCCAAACCTCTGGAGGTGCCAAACCTCTGGTGACCCAAAGTCACAAAGTGTGTTACCAAAACACTGGTGCTCGTCAGCACAAAATATCACTGCTCCCTCCTCTCATATCACCCATCATCATACCAACTCATGTATAGTATTCAAATCATGCAAACATGTTTAACGTTGCATCTTATAGCACATACATCATAAATCATGACATCATGTATCAATAACAGTACTCATAATGAAACGGACTTACCTGAATCCGTGCACATACCCAAAAGGGTATCATATCAATCCATCAAACTGTCTCAATTTATTAATCAATCAGGTTGTCAACACATATTACTAGATATAAAGGGTGTTAGTTACACACCTGAAATAACAAAGGCTTTAATCCCAAAGAAACGATCTACAATCTTTAAACTCCTTGCTCCTAGAATCGGCCAAACATGGGTTAGACATCTAGACCATTCGGCCAATGCTAACAAACCAACAGGAGTTAATGCTAAACTCTTTACCTTGTGAATGGTTTGGTTTCCAACCAATATCCGAATCAATTAATGGTTCCTCTGATATCGACCACCTCCTAAAACAACAACAATCACACCTTTAACAACTTGCCTTAACGGAATGAAAAGAATTAACTAATAGAACTAGCCCTTACCAATACCTACCGATTGCTTAACAGAGAAAGAAGGCTCCTCTTGCTTGCCTCCAAAATCCAGATGTCCTATAACAAGAGTCGGTTAAACACAAGAGATTAGTACCCCTCCACCAATGTTGAAATCGGCCCTTAATCAACTCACATCGATTAAGAAAAAAAAAAGAAAGAAAATAAATGACCCTTCAGCCAAGAACTTACCCCACCACTGATCGAACAACCACCCAAGATCACCCTTCACTAATATTCGGTCAAGAGCTACTAGAAGAGAGAGAAGAAATTCGGCCAATATAGACTACTAGGAGAAGGGATACTTTGGCAACACAGGGGAGAGATTCGGCTAGTCCCTTGAAGATGAAAAGCAATAGAATTTTGGTTCAAAAAAAGAAAAGAGTTTGACAACAATTGAAGAAAGATTCGGCTCAAGAGGAATTGAGAGAAAAAGAGATGGAAATTCGGCTAAGAGGGCAATGTGAATTCGGCACTAATGTATTAAGAGAAAAGAGACGAAAGTATGATAAGAAGAGATATTAGTTTCGGTTATCAAGATTTCCAAGTCAAAGAAAGAAATATGGAGAAGAGAAAATACCATTCGGTTTACACAAATGTCAAAAAGAAAAGGGAATGAAGAGGAGGATACTCGGCTACAAAGAAAATTGAGAGAAAAGCAAAGCAAGATTCGGCCACTAACTCCTTAGACTTTCGGTTTCAAGGAAATGGAGAAAATGAGAGAAAACACCCTTTAGAAATTTCGGCTACAATGACAAAAAGGAAAAACTTTGTTTGCCACCACCTATGACCGAATTTGCCTAAGAAAATGCCAAAAATGCAAAAATGCATTTCGGCAAGCACCTCCCCACACCAAGCCGTCCACTTCCCCCACTCCACACTCCCTCAAATTCAGCCAAATCCCCCCAATAGCTCCCAACCACACATTCAAACAACATGACCAAGTCTTCCTCCTAAAATCCCTCATCACCCTCCATTTGAATAGGAAGACCAAGTCCAAAGTGGAATTTGAACTACATCCAACTCTTCCCTCCTATGCCGTCCAAAATGAAGCCAAAATGTGAGGTCTTTGCAGCTCGAACACTAGACCTCCACCCCATGCAGTTGACGCCACACCTAGCTCCCCAAGTAACGCATGCTTGCCACCTTGCCAGCTTACTTTTTGTTCAACAAAACACCAAATAAAACTCTTATACCCCAGCTCCATCAGCTCCCCTGACTTAGGCCTAAAACAAAAATTTTCCTACCTACTCAGGCACACTCCTAGCCTACAATTAAGCCCCGACACTACACAAACAACAACACAGCACACTTAACACA
This sequence comes from Gossypium australe, assembly GCA_005393395.2. Lineage (NCBI taxonomy): Eukaryota > Viridiplantae > Streptophyta > Magnoliopsida > Malvales > Malvaceae > Gossypium > Gossypium australe. The sequence continues at coordinate 81,974,069 of CM016614.1, forward strand.
TGCAATATCATACAACAACAAAATAGCCCCTAACCCGGGATATTACAGTTCTACCCCCCTTAAAAAATAATTTCGACCTTGAAATTACCTGATCAGAAGAGTTGCGGGTATTGCTGTCTCATCATATCCTCGGGTTCCCACGTAGCTTCTTCTACGCCATGATTCTGCCAAAGTACCTTAACCAAAGGCACAGACTTCCTACGCAGAACCTTCACATCCCGATCAAGAATCTGCACAGGTTCTTCTTCCATGGTCAAATCTGAATTCACCTCGATCTCTTCCACTGCTACCACATGCGACGGATCTGAACGATAACGTCGAAGCATCGAAACGTGAAATACGTCGTGAATCTGACTAAGCTCTGCTGGCAACTCAAGCTGATACGCTACTGGTCCCACTCGTCTCAATACCTTATACGGCCCAATAAACCTCGGACTTAGCTTGCCTTTCCTTCCGAATCTCAACACCTTCTTCCAAGGCGAGACCTTCAGGAAAACTTGATCCCCCACAGCAAACTCTATATCTCTCCGCTTAAGATTGGCATAAGACTTCTGCCGGTCCGAAGCTTCCTTCAAACGAGACTGAATCAACTTAACCTTGTCTTCTGTCTCAGCAACCAACTCGGGTCCCAACAACTGACGTTCACCCAACTCTATCCAACACGTAGGTGAGCGACACTTCCTACCATACAATGCCTCATACGGTGCCATCTTGATGCTCGCTTGGTAACTGTTGTTGTAGGCAAACTCAGCTAACGGCAGAAACTCCTCCCAACTACCTCTAAAATCCAGAACACATCCTCTTAGCATATCCTCTAAGATCTGAATAACCCTTTCTGATTGACCGTCAGACTGTGGGTGAAAAGCCGTGCTGAAATCCAAACGAGTACCCAGAGCTTGATGCAATGCTTTCCAGAACCTTGACGTAAACCTGGGATCCCTATCCGAGATTATCGAAACTGGCACACCGTGCAACCTCACTATCTCTGACACATACAGCTTCGCTAGCTTCTGAAGTGAGTAGTCAACCCTCACCGGAATGAAGTGAGCTGATTTAGTCAGACGATCCACCACTACCCAAACTGAATCCTTCTTGCTTGGCGTAAGCGGTAATCCACTGACGAAATCCATGGTTATCCTTTCCCACTTCCACTGAGGAATCTTTACAGGCTGAAGCAAACCTGACGGCAACTGATGTTCAGCCTTGACCTGCTGTCAAGTCAGACACTTACTCACAAACTCAGTCACCTCTTTCTTCAAGCCAGACTACCAAAACTGCTCTCTAAGATCCCTATACATCTTGCTACCTCCAGGATGCATAGCATAAGGACTGCTATGTGCGTCCTGAAGAATCTTTTGCCTCAGCTCAACATCTTTAGGCATACAAACCTTACCTTGAAAACACAGAACCTCATCACTAGACAAGCTATAACCCTCCAAACCACCATTCTGCACTTGTAACCTTCGCGCACTGAGAACCTCATCCTCTAACTGCTTCTCTCTGATCTGCTCAACCCAAGTAGGCTTAACTTGTAGCTCTGCCAGAATACTCCCGTCGTCATACAAGCTCAAATGGGCAAACAAAGCTCTTAAGTCCGAAACAACCTTACGGCTCAACGCGTCTGCCACCACGTTAGCCTTGCCCGGATGATACTCAATCGAACAGTCGTAATCTTTCAGCAACTCAACCCATCTGCGCTGCCTCAAATTCAAATCCTTCTGAGTCAGTAGATACTTCAGACTCTTATGATCTGTGTAGACTATCGATCTCTCTCCGTACAAGTAGTGCCTCCAAATCTTTAAGGCGAAGACTACAGCCGCTAGCTCCAAATCGTGCGTCGGATAATTGACCTCATGTGGCCTCAGCTGCCGAGAAGCGTAAGCCACAACCTTACCTTCTTGCATCAGCACACAACCCAATCCCGTATGTGATGCATCGCAGAACACTATGAATTCCTTACCAGCCTCAGGTTGAATCAAAACCGGAGCCTCAGTCAAAATCTTCTTAAGCTTGTCGAAACTCTCCTGCTGTTTCTCCGTCCATACAAACGGAACTTCTTTCCTTAACAACTTAGTCATCGGCGCCGCTATCAACGAGAAACCCTCAACAAACCTTCGGTAGTATCCGGCCAAACCCAGAAAACTCCGAATCTCAGCCACTGACTTAGGCGGCTTCCAATCCAAAACTGCCTCAATCTTACGAGGATCTACTCGAATCCCCTCAACCGACACTACATGACCCAAGAAAGTCACTTCCCTAAGCCAGAACTCGCACTTACTGAACTTAGCGTAGAGCTGCTTTTCCCTCAGAATCTGCAGCACCACTCGCAAATGCGCATCATGCTCTTCCTCTGTCCTTGAATACACCAAGATGTCGTCTATGAAAACCACGACGAACTGATCCAGATACTGCTGAAACACCCTATTCATCATATCCATAAATGCTTCCGGTGCATTAGTCAACCCGAACGGCATTACCAGAAATTCGTAGTGCCCATACCGAGTCCGAAACGCTGTCTTATGGATATCAGCCTCCTTAACCTTTAACTGATGATACCCAGACCTCAAGTCAATCTTCAAAAATACCGCAGCACCCTTCAGCTGATCAAACAAGTCATCTATCCGTGGCAATGGATACTTGTTCTTAATCGTCAGCTTGTTCAACTGGCGGTAGTCTATACACATCCGCATTGTACCATCTTTCTTCTTCACAAAAAGTACCGGCGCACCCCACGGCGAAACACTTGGCCTGATAAAACCTCGATCCAATAACTCCTGGATCTGAGCCTTAAGCTCAACCAACTCTTTTGGCGCCATCCTATACGGAGCAATAGACACTAGCGTAGTCCCGGGTAACAGATCTATCCCGAACTCTACCTCGCGATCCGGCGGCAAACCCAGAAGCTCTTCAGGAAACACATCAGCAAATTCCTTAACAGTACGAACCTTCTCTACAGCAGACTCTTTAGCCTTCAAGGCATACACATGAACTACATACGCTTCACAGCCCTTCCTGACCATCTTCTCTGCCTTCAGAGCAGATACCACATTTGATAAGTAATCTCTCCTATTACCTATCATAGCCACCTCATCACCCTCAACCGTCTTAAGAACCATGCGCTTAGCCGCGCAATCCAACCTCGCCTGGTACTTGACCAACCAGTCCATCCCAAGAATCAGATCGAACTCCCCAAACGGCAGTTCCATCAGATCAGCAGCAAACACTACCCCTTGGAGTTCTAGGGGTACATCTCTAAACAGTTTATCTACTACTACAGAGTGACCTAGAGGGCTAATTACAGTCATCTGCCTAGAAGATGTCTCAGAGTCTAAATCCATGGTCTCTACTATACTACTGGCAACATAAGAGTGCGTCGAACCCACATCAATCAAAGCAGTAAATGGAGAACCAAAGATCAAAAACGTACCGGTTATAACGTCCGGTGCGTCGCCCTCCTCCCGGCGCCTCGCAGCATACACTAATCTAGGCTGCCTAGCCTCAGAACTACCCGCACCTCTGCCCGGTGCTCCACGGCCCCGACCAGAACCATTACCACCTCTGCCATTACCACGGCCCCTCTGCTGTGGCGGTCCACTGCTCCTGAACTGATTACGGCCCTGACTCTCAGACTGAACCCTAGCCAACCTACGCGGACAGTCCCTCACGCGATGATCCAGAGAACCACACTCGAAGCAACCTTTTCCTCCGGTCCAGCAACCACCCCAATGAGATTTCCCACACTGATTACACTGCGGCGGTCCCTGCCTAGCAGCAACAAACCTCCCAGACTGATCCGGCCCACTCGGTCTAGCCCTTTTCTGCGGATTACCCGATGATCCAGAAGACCCAAAGCTCCTCTTATGCCTATTTCTGTCCATACCCTGCCTCACTGACTCCTTAACACCCTCAGCTACCTTAGCCTTCTCAACTAAGACAGCAAACTCGCGCTCCTGCTGTGGAGCAATCAGCAGTCTCAATTCGTCTCGCAGACCATCCTCGAAACGAACACACCTCTCATGTTCAGTGGCCACAATGCCCCTGGCATACCTACTCAGCTTCAAGAACTCAGCCTCGTACTCAGAAACAGATTTACTCCCCTGATCAAGCCTCAGAAATGCCTTTCGCTGGGAGTCAATATAACTAGCTCCGATGTACTTCTTTTGATATGCAGCCATGAAATAATCCCATGTCAGATCCTCTGCTGCCACACTGTCCCGAACCGTGAGCCACCATTGGTATGACTCATCCCGGAGAAGCGATACTATGCCCTTCAGCTTCTCTTCTGCGGTCAAGTCCAGATCATCCATGATCCGCTCAGTTGCCTCCAGCCAATATTTAGCAGTGCTGGGAGCAACACCAGATACACCTCGAAAGAATTCGGCCCCATTAGCCCGGAGTCGCTCAGGCACGGATTTCCTAACTCCTGCACCACCGCCTACTCCAGCTACCCTTTCCAACACTCGCAGCATCGCCTGTGACACTGCGTCATCCCCGGTCTGATCTTGGAACTCACCACCTCCAGCTGGTGGCGGAACCGGTATCTCATTTTCTGACCTCTAACCAGATCCTACGGGTTCAGAAACTGTCATCCTACCCCTACCTCTACCACGAGTATTACGACCACGTCCGCCTCGAGTGCTCATGTCTAATATCTCTACGTATCTGGTTTAAGAGTTTTATGCATCAGTATTTATTCCACTGTTTTAAGGCAAGTCTTATGAATATTTAAGGAGATTTGTTCTCGCGAGTTCACAAAATCCTATCAGTTTCAATTTCTAAAGTAATCCTACTATTGCTAACCATCCAATCATAGTACATCAAACCACAAGCAATAGTAAGGGGTACTTACCTGGGCGAACTGGTACCGGAGACTCGGTGCCATGCCTTTCAAACCATCTATTTAAACCCAAAACACTTAAGACAACTTTTTGAAACATATTGGGCCTCAGGCCCACAGCCGAGCCTTTGAACTTAGCTCTGATACCACAATTGTAACACCCCAAACCCGGACAAAACACCACGTCCGAATCTGGTATGTTACGGGGAAAAACGTATTTGAGAGGTTAGAATTTTCCGTTTAAAAACTGGATGAAAACATAGTGTATTTGAAGAAAATTTGAGTAGGCTTGTTTGAAATCAAATGGTGTATTTGAAACCCGGAAATTTTGAAAACTTAATCAAAGTGTGTAGTGAAAAATGAGTTTAATTCATTTAAAGCTTCAAGTAGTTTCTTAGTGTTACTTAAAACATTTTTAACTTAGTAGAACATCGAGTTTGATTTAAAAATCATTAGAGTTTACTTAATATCAAAACGTAAGGTGATACCCGATGGTATAGTTGAAAACACATTGCGTTACAGTTTTGAAAACGTTGTCTTTCCAAGTTTTAGTAAAATTCCTACCAACTTATTTTGTTAAAGCACGTTAAAAATCTATCTTACAGCATAGACATCATAAACCATAATTTAAAGGCCTTTTACAATCCAAAATAAACCCAAATAAAAGTAATTAAACTAAAGTACCCAAATGATAGAGTCTGAGTAAAACTTTATTAAGCATGGCATGAGCACCCCGAGTCCATCCCGGCTCCATGTCCGCGTCTACGAGTCACCTGAAATGTCGAAGGAGAGGGTGAGTCACAGGACTCAGTGCGTAAATCCCGCTCCCGGTAAAACAACAGGCTAACACACATCATACATAGCAACATAATTAATGCAACCCGATCCTAACCATCCGTAACGCCTTTTCTACCCCGTGTGGTACCAAACCACTGGTGGTGCCAAACCACTGGTGACATATAGTCACAATGTGTTACCAAAACACTGGTGTCCCAAAGACACAATATCCGTCAATGTGGTGCCAAACCACTGGTGACCCAAAGACACGATTGTGATACCAAATCACTGGTGACCGCAGTCACAAATCCGATGATGGGGCCAACCCATCGTGTGATACCAAATCACTAGCAGACGATCCCATATCTCAAGTGGGGCCAACCCACGGTGGTGTCAAACCACAGGGATGAGTCGCAATGAGGTGCCAAACCTCTGGTGTCCCAAAGACACAAATGTGGTACCAAACCACTGGTGACCGTAGTCACAATAATCGAGTGATGGGGCCAACCCATCGTGTGATACCAAATCACTGGCGTCAATCCCTCAATACCGCCTTGTGGGGCCAACCCACTGTGGTGCGAAACCACGGGGACGAGACGCTGAGGTGCCAAACCTCTGGAGGTGCCAAACCTCTGGTGACCCAAAGTCACAAAGTGTGTTACCAAAACACTGGTGCTCGTCAGCACAAAATATCACTGCTCCCTCCTCTCATATCACCCATCATCATACCAACTCATGTATAGTATTCAAATCATGCAAACATGTTTAACGTTGCATCTTATAGCACATACATCATAAATCATGACATCATGTATCAATAACAGTACTCATAATGAAACGGACTTACCTGAATCCGTGCACATACCCAAAAGGGTATCATATCAATCCATCAAACTGTCTCAATTTATTAATCAATCATGTTGTCAACACATATTACTAGATATAAAGGGTGTTAGTTACACACCTGAAATAACAAAGGCTTTAATCCCAAAGAAATGATCTACAATCTTTAAACTCCTTGCTCCTAGAATCGGCCAAACATGGGTTAAACATCTAGACCATTCGGCCAATGCTAACAAACCAACAGGAGTTAATGCTAAACTCTTTACCTTGTGAATGGTTTGGTTTCCAACCAATATCCGAATCAATTAATGGTTCCTCTGATATCGACCACCTCCTAAAACAACAACAATCACACCTTTAACAACTTGCCTTAACGGAATGAAAAGAATTAACTAATAGAACTAGCCCTTACCAATACCTACCGATTGCTTAACAGAGAAAGAAGGCTCCTCTTGCTTGCCTCCAAAATCCAGATGTCCTATAACAAGAGTCGATTAAACACAAGAGATTAGTACCCCTCCACCAATGTTGAAATCGGCCCTTAATCAACTCACATCGATTAAGAAAAAAAAAGAAAGAAAATAAATGACCCTTCGGCCAAGAACTTACCCCACCACTGATCGAACAACCACCCAAGATCACCCTTCACTAATATTCGGTCAAGAGCTACTAGAAGAGAGAGAAGAAATTCGGCCAATATAGACTACTAGGAGAAGGGATACTTTGGCAACACAGGGGAGAGATTCGGCTAGTCCCTTGAAGATGAAAAGCAATAGAATTTTGGTTCAAAAAAAGAAAAGAGTTTGACAACAATTGAAGAAAGATTCGGCTCAAGAGGAATTGAGAGAAAAAGAGATGGAAATTCGGCTAAGAGGGCAATGTGAATTCGGCACTAATGTATTAAGAGAAAAGAGACGAAAGTATGATAAGAAGAGATATTAGTTTCGGTTATCAAAATTTCCAAGTCAAAGAAAGAAATATGGAGAAGAGAAAATACCATTCGGTTTACAGAAATGTCAAAAAGAAAAGGGAATGAAGAGGAGGATATTCGGCTACCAAGAAAATTGAGAGAAAAGCAAAGCAAGATTCGGCCACTAACTCCTTAGACTTTCGGTTTCAAGGAAATGGAGAAAATGAGAGAAAACACCCTTTAGAAATTTCGGCTACAATGACAAAAAGGAGAAACTTTGTTTGCCACCACCTATGACCGAAATTGCCTAAGAAAATGCCAAAAATGCAAAAATGCATTTCGGCAAGCACCTCCCCACACCAAGCCGTCCACTTCCCCCACTCCACACTCCCTCAAATTCGGCCAAATCCCCCCAATAGCTCCCAACCACACATTCAAACAACATGACCAAGTCTTCCTCCTAAAATCCCTCATCACCCTCCATCTGAATGGGAAGACCAAGTCCAAAGTGGAGTTTGAACTACATCCAACTCTTCCCTCCTATGCCGTCCAAAATGAAGCCAAAATGTGAGGTCTTTGCAGCTCGAACACTAGACCTCCACCCCATGCAGTTGACGCCACACCTAGCTCCCCAAGTAACGCATGCTTGCCACCTTGCCAGCTCACTTTTTGTTCAACAAAACACCAAATAAAACTCTTATACCCCAGCTCCATCAGCTCCCCTGACTTAGGCCTAAAACAAAAATTTTCCTACCTACTCAGGCACACTCCTAGCCTACAATTAAGCCCCGACACTACACAAACAACAACACAGCACACTTAACACATGCAATATCATGCAACAACAAAATAGCCCCTAACCCGGGATATTACAGTATTGTTATTGACTTACAGGCATGGCCTTCTTACGACCTGGAGGACGACCTACAATCAGGGAAAAGAATTTTCCACCACTTGTTTTTGACGTTCGATCAATACGTTAGGGTCTTCCTCCACTGCAAGCCGCTGGTGCTGGTTGATGGTACCTTGCTATATAGTAAACATACACAAATACTCTTGATTGCGGTTACACAAGATCGTAATCGAAACGTACTAGCCATCGCCTTTTCCATTGTAGTGTCCGAGATCATGGAAACATAGAAAATTTTCTTGACGAACTTGTTGAGTCATGTTGTTCGACAAGACAACATTTGCATTATCTATGATAGATCGAAGAGACTAGTTGTTGCGATTAGGTGCACTGGAGTTCTATGGAGATCTGTCTACTACATCCGCCACATCACTGTTAACTTCCACCGGGGCTACAGGAATGCAGGTTGGCGTAAACAAGTCATGAACATGGGTAAATATCAATATCAGATTATTTTTAAAAATATTTTGATTACTTTTAGAACCTAAAATGAATGGTAACATGTCATATCAGAATACATACGTAGGGTATGAGCTAGAACAATACCGTTTGAGACATAGACTAACGAGTCTTGAGGCTCATATGAACGAGGAAATGAATTGCCTTTTCCGTTAGTGGTTGGGTAGCATGGAGTTGTGGTAATGGGCTCAAAGTTCCAATTACGGGTCTCGATATGGTCATATGAACACCAACCTCGTAGAGGCGGTTAACTTCGTCTTGAAGTGTACACATCATTTTCTAGTTTTAACTTTTTTCTTAGCTACATTCTACATGCTAGCAACATTGATTTCACGAATGGGGTTAAGACAAGTAACGCAGAAGGAGGCAGGACAAATGTACATCGAGGAGGTTAGGAAAGTGATAGATCTTAATGCCCGAAGAGCGAGGTCAATGAATGTAGAACTATATTCCCTGCACTTTGAAACTTTTCGGGTGACAAAGTACATCGGTTGTTGGATAAGGGTTGCGGTTAGGTCTTAAGGAGTTGATCTTCGAAATAGGTGATGTTGAGTGTGGGAGGTTTTAAACCCTTCGATACTCGTGTGCTTATGTCATTGCAGTGTGTACATGGGCCAATGTCGATCCAATACATTGTATCGATGAGGTGCAAACTCTGGAACGTGCATTGTGTATTTGGGGAAACGAGTTCCCCGTATTGCGAGATGTCTCGACATAGGAAGTGCCTTTGACTAGGGGCTAGGTAGGGTACCCAAAAGTCAGCCGGTTGTCACCAGGATTCGTGGTGACATGGACTTGAGGGAGATGGTTGAACCAAAACATTGTCGTCAGTCGAAACAAGTGTCTGCATCGAAACTACCATCTTGGACAATCATCACGGTCAGGGGGAGTCTAAATTTATGTACCCATTGTTCCATTATGTTTAAACTTGTTTGTTATCTTTTTTGTGGTTTTTATTATTTTAAATTAAAAAATATATTTTGCATATATTATTATATAGAATTTACGTTAGGGAAATTAATTATTTTTAGTTGTTAGCTTCTTAAAATAAAAAATTAATTACCATTTGAACTAATTTTTAAGACAAATTAATTTTAACTTTTGAATCACTTGAAATAAAATATTATTGCATTTGAGTTTAAAACATTTTAAATTTAAAATTTGTGTGAGCATATATTATAATTTTAAATTTTAAATTTCAAATCATTTGAAAAAATATTTTGATGCTACCTAAGTTTCCACACTTTTAAACATTTTATTTCGATCAGTGCCTCATTCTAACTTGTTCACGACTTGTTGCAGGAAATTTGACAAAAATATATACAATAACATCTGTATAAAGTATGAATTTTATACATTTTGAATTGGAATATATATCACAAGTAATCAAATTTACGAGTATAGAAAATGTTGGGAACTTGGAGTTGTTTGGAGGGTGTAATGTTGAGGCGCCCTTTATCGGTGTCGGGGTTGGAAGTTATGGTCAATATTCTCCTCACCCAAACCGACATCCTTTTTGTCCATGGACTAATCTGGAGGTTTATTGAAAAAACTTAAAAAATTGTATGTCAGATCAAAGGTTTGCTTGGGAGGGTGGAGTATTGGGAATACTGGAGGTGTTGAGTCAAACGTTTCAACCATCATTGATGATTGCAGTTGCTGATAATTAGAACTGCAACGGGGCTTCTCCAACTAATATGTGTTACATTGGGACTTTGGATCAAAGCTGTCAACCTACAACTCCGGATAATAAGATCTACCCACCGGTGGGGCTCAGGCTCGGGCTCGGCCATAGTTTGAGTAGCAGGAGACAGATGACCTTGTTGACGACATGGTTAAGTCGGTCACTCCGTTGAGCCCTCATCAGTGCATGTATCTCGAGAGTACCATCAACTGCCATTCAGATAAGTAAGGCAACCTGTTCTCTATGTACCAACGTTGGTATTGGATTGAGGGCGTGAATTTAAAAAAAAAAAAACCAAGAACCCAATTAAGCGTTCCACAAAGCAACATATTCTTGGTGCTCTAATGCCCAATTCCCAATTATTTGATTCTTTTCCCCTCTTATTAATTTTGTAGACATTGGCAAAGTTATGTGGAGTGTCTGGAATAAGTTGTTTGCACCCGAACTATCGTAGACTTGATCCCCATTGTACAACTCAATGGTTGAAAAGTTAAACACGGGTATGTTGATGCACCATACAAGTGAATGGTTGTGAGCCTACGAATGAATGACAGCCATAGCGTTTGATGTAGATTATGACATTGATAGTACTAGAAAGAACATATGTTTTCTCCCTACTTATTGGTTAATTTGTACCCATTTAGTTATCTTTAGCACATATTTTAGCATTTTCAGTTCAGTAAATTGTATTTTATAACTCAGTTGATCTCAGCCTATTTATCCTTAATTTTTTCATGTTTTGGTACTGATGTCACTACATGAGTGTTTTTAGATTGCGCCCAAAATTATCGCCGCACCTGATAGCTAGCCAAGTAATAGCAAAGAAGTGTGAGTTGTCCAGTCTGGTACAACTAACTTGTACGTATAGAGGCAGAATGAGCTTGATGAAAGGACACCTATGCTAGTGGATAAATATCAATATATTTACGTGAAAAAAGGAGCTTTTTGTATTATCTTCTTCAACTTACCTCGGGAAGCTTTCGGCTATGGTAGCTTAAGATTCGATAGGTGAACCAACGTGAAAAGGATGCAGACCAACTCTGGACGAGGAGCCCTCAGTGTGACATAAGGAGGAATAGATAGATCCAATTCAAGTTGTCTAGGAATAGTGTTCTCCACTTGTTTCTTTTATTTTTCTTTTCTAAATGCTGGTGATTACTTTCTATTTTATTGTTTGTATGGAAGTATACATGATTTCTGGGTTAAATGTTATTTTATTCAATCTTGCTTCTACGGTTTAATCTTTGGATTTGAAGTTTTTAGCATGGAAGTGTTATTGCGGTCATTGACACTGGATGTAACACCCCTTACTCGTATTCAATGCCGGAACCAGATACGAGGCATTACTAAACTTAACTTGCTCAAACATATAACATCGGGCCATAAAATTTTGTTCTAACTTAAAAAATTTTCATTCAAATTCATAACATCTTTATTATGGGTCTTCGAGACCCTAAACATATATTCAAAATGGTTCGAGACCTAACTAGAAACTTTTACGCACTTAGAAAATTTTTGCTTAACACCGAGCCACACGCCCGTGTGAAATGGAACACGCCAGTGTGGGCAGGCCGTGTGCCACACATGCCCCTATTTCTAGCCCGTATGGAATTTATTTTTCATTTCGAACCTACAAGGGTTTTCACACGGCCAGACACATGCCTATGTTTATGGCCTGTGTCCCTCACACGGCCTAGACACGCCAGTGTCCTCACCCTTGTGTAAAAACCTTGGTATTCTATTTATGACGTCAGCAAACTCTTAAGGGCACACGGCCTAGTCACACACCGGTGTGCTGGCCTGTGTAACGAATCAAATTCTCGCAATTCTGATGCAGGGGACACACTGTCTATGAACACACCCATGGGGTTGACTGTATGTCACACACAGCCTAGACACGCGCTCGTGTGTCTACCCGTGTGGACAATTAGTAGGCTATTTACCAAGCCAATTGCCACACAGAAAAACAAACACACTTATACCACCACAAGCAACATAAACATAGCAATAATACACTATAAAGAATCAATAATTTATCATGCATACACTTCACATTTTACTCAATCAATTACACGAACTTGTACATCATGAACATCATCATCATCATTGGATATGTATATAAACTTAACAAGTATTGGCCAATTCCCAATGGCCATTTACAAAATGAATGAGTAACCATAATAGCCAACACTTTGGCTAACAAATATGACATAACAAAATGACCAAGTTCCTATACATGCCATACTCACAATAAATCAACTTAACTATACCAAAAGAATAGTTGATAGTGTGATCCGAACTCCGACGTCCTATGATCCCCGAGCTAGCTTGGCGATACTACAAGGAAAAGGGAAAAGAGAGGAGTAAGCATATAGCTTAGTAAGTTTGCATGAAATAAATAGCATCATTAAAACTTATAATAGCATCCATTCATCTCATCAAAAGATACAAAAATTCTCAAACACATCAACATAACTTACTCATGTATACCCTTACCAAATTACATATCACATATTGCATGCATTTCTCGTAAGTTACTCATGGGTACATGTATCACTTCATCACATAACTTTAGCACTTTTATACTCTTTAAACATAGACTTAACTCTTTGTCATCTTTACATTACTTAGCTCTTTGCCCGTTGAACTACTTAGAATATTGGAGGATACTCAATCTCATCATACATGTATCACGATGCCAATGCCATATGCTAGATATGGTCTTACATGGGATCACCTCTTGATGCCGATGCCATATCCCAGATATGGTCTTACACAAGATCTCATATCTCGATGTCGATGCCATATCCCAGATATGGTCTTATATGAGATCGTACATAGATGTCGATGCCATGTCCCAGACATGGTCTTACACGTGATTTTCCTTTGGTGTCGAGGCCATGTCCCAGACATGGTCTGATACGAGACCTTTCTTATCTCATGTTGTGACATAGGTATCCTTGTTATTCCGAATATTCAAGTGGGACTTCAACTTAACATATTCTCATCGTATTCTCATCGAGGCATCATTAGTCGATTTTCATAGAAATAATATTCATTTGTCATAATATCAAGCAATTAAAAATATAAAAACATTATGTAGCTTTAATTTCACACAAACTTACCTCAGTACTCAGAGTGTGTGTAGAAATTCGATTTAGTCCACAACGTTGTTCTTGCCTTAGTTTTGATCCGGGCTTCGTGTTTCTTGATCTATAATATCAGTTTCACTTGTTTAATACTCACATTGACTAAATTGACCCATGGATCATACTTTGGAAAAATTATGATTTTGCCCCTAAACTTTCACATAATTACCTTTTTTTCCCCTAGGCTCATAAAATGATTTTTATTCAACTTTCTTGTATTTTAAGCCTAGCCGAATCATATTCTTAACTATAATAGCCCCTAATTTCCACTATTTCACTCATGTACGACCATTTTATAACTTTTACAATTTGATCATTTTATGCATTTTTCATGAAAATCACTTAGAAAAAGATGTTTATCATACATCAAACTTTCATATTCTTCCATAAATAATAAAAATACATGCATGTCATACATGGGTAATTTTTGGAACATAAACCCTAGCTCAAAATATAATTAGAAATAGCTAAAACGAGCTACGAGGATATCAAAAATACAAAGAACATTAAAAACGGGGCTAGGATGCACTTACTATCAAGCTTGGAAGTTGAAGAAACCCTAGCTATGGTGCTCTTGTGATTTTCGACCAAGCTTAGAGAAGATCGACACCATTTTTGACTTATTTTTCCCTTTTAATTCATTAATTAACCAAATGACAAAAAGGCCTTTATGGCCCATTTCTTGAGATTTTTCCTTCCTATGTCTATTTTTGTCCATCTTGACATATAATGGTCTAATTGCTAAATAAGGACCTATAGTAATTTTTCTAATGCTATTTCATACTTAAATCTTCTAGAATCTCACATTTTCCACTTTTTGCAATTTAGTCCTAATGGACAAATTGTTCACTAATTAATAAAATTTCCTCATGAAATTTTCACATAATCATGCAAACATATCATAAGCCTCATAAAAATCATAAAACACATTTTTCTACTTTGGATTTGTGGTCTCACAACCACTATTCTGATTAGGCCCTAAATCGGGTTGTTACAATTCTCCCCCTAGGGATTTTCGTCCCCGAAAATCTTACCAGTAAAAGGGTTTGGATACTGGTTTCTCATAGCCTCCTCGGGCTCCCATGTAGCCTCTTCTACCCCATGTATTTGCCATAGTACTTTCACAAGGGCTATACTTTTGTTTCTTAATTGTTTAACTTCTCGTGCCAAAATCTTAACCAGTTCTTCACCATATGTCATGTTGGGTTGAATTTCAACCTCTGTCAGTGAAATCACATGTGAAGGATCTGATCGGTAATGACGTAACATCGACACATGGAACACATCATGAATCTTTTCCAATTCAAATGGCAAAGCCAATCAATAGACTGCCGGCCCTATCCTCTCAGTAATCTCATAAGGCCCAATAAAACACGGACTTAATTTGCCTTTCCAGCCAAATCTCAAAACTTTCTTCTATTGTGACACTTTTAAGAATACCTTTTCACCAATTTGAAACTCGATCTCTTTTCGTTTCAAGTTTGAGTAGGACTGTTGTCTATCAGAAGTAGCTTTTAAACAACCACGGATTATTTTTACCTTCTCTTCGGTTTCTCTAACCAGATCGACCCCGTGAATTTGATATTCCTTCAGTTCAGTCCAATACAAAGGCGTTTGGCACTTACACCCATACAATGCCTCATAAGGCGCCACTCTCAAACTTGACTGAAAACTATTATTGTATGCAAACTCTACCAACGGTAAGTACTTTTCCCAGCTGCCCTTAAACTCAAGAACACAACATCGGAGCATATCCTCAAGTATATGTATTAATCATTCTGACTATCCATCAGTTTGTGGGTGGAAAGCTATACTAAAACTCAACTTTGTGCCCAAAGCTTCTTGCAACTTTTTCCAAAAATGGGATGTGAATCTCGGATCTCTATCCGATATAATCGATAAAGGCACTCCATGTAGTCTTACAATCTCTGAAACATATAAGCCTGCCAACTTATTAAGTGAATAATCAATGCGTATAGGTATGAAATGGGTCGACTTCATAAGTCTATCTACCACAACCCATATGGCATCTTTCTTGCTAGGTGTCAATGGCAAACCAATTTTTAAGTCCATAGTAACACGGTCTCATTTCCACTTGGGAACCATAATAGGTTGAAGCAAACCCGAATGTACTTGGTGTTCAGCTTTCACTTGCTGACAAATCAAGCATTTTGATACAAACTTAGAAATATCTTTCTTTATACTCGGCCACCAATACCATTTCTTCAAATCATTATACATTTTTGTGCTGCTTGGATGGATAGATAGACATCCACTATGTGCCTCATGTAAAACTTTTTGAATGAGCTCATCATCTCTCAGTACACAGACTCTGTCTCTGAACATCAAGCATCCATCAGAATTAATTCAAAAGTCGGACTCAACAACCGACTCACACTAAACTCTTTTGGCTTGCAAGTCGTTCTCACCCTTTTGAGCTTCACAAATCTCTTGGTGAAACATCGGTCTAGCCCTCAACTCAGCTAGAATATAAACGTCACTCGATAAAGTCATCCATGTATTCATTGCCCTCAGTACGAACAAGGATTTTCTACTCAAAGCATCAACGACTACATTCGCCTTTCCCGGGTGGTAGTCAATCACTAGCTCATAATCCTTTATCAACTCTAACCAACTTCGTTGCCTCAAGTTCAATTCCTTTTGAGTCATCAAGTACTTTAGGCTCTTATGATCAGTGAATATCTGACATTTTTCACCATACAAATGGTGTCTCCATATCTTCGGTACAAACACAATGGCAGCCAACTCTAAATCATGTGTCAAGTAATTCTTCTCATACGGCTTTAACTATTTGGAGGCATATACTATCACCATGCCCTCTTGCATAAGCACACAGCCCAATCCATTCAAGGATGCATCACTATAAATCACAAATTCTTTTCCCGATTCAGGTTGCACTAGGACTGGAGCCTCGGTCAACAATGCCTTTAGTTTCTCGAAACTCTGTTGGCACTTTTCTGTCCATTCAAACTTCACATCTTTTTGTAACAACCTCGTCATTGGAGTCGTTATCATGGAAAATCCCCTGACAAACCGTCGGTAATAGCCTACTAGGCCCAGAAAACTTCTAACCTCTGATATGTTTCTCAGCGATTTCCAATCAACAATAGCTGAAATTTTACTCGGGTCAACTTGGATCCATCTCCCGAGACAATGTGCCCCCAAAATCCAACTTCTTTGGGCCAAAATTCACTTTTGCAAAACTTGCCATACAACTGATTATCTCGTAAAATATGTAAAATCATCCTCAAATGCTCGGCGTGCTTATCCTCATCATGAGAATAAATCAATATATCATCAATAAAAACCAGAACAAATTTATCTAAGTATGGTCGAAAGATGCAGTTTATTAAATCCCTAAACACAGTAGGGGCATTTGTTAACCCGAAAGGCATGACTAAAGATTCGTAGTGCCCATACCTCGTTCGAAATGCGGTTTTCGGCACATCTGAGTCTTTGAGCCTCAACTGGTAACAACCGGACCTCAAGTCTATCTTGGAAAACACAGTGGCTCCCTTCAATTGATCAAACAAGTCATTGATAAACCATAAAAGTAACACATTTTAATCCCATGCTTAGCGTGTTTTTGGATGTTTTATTATAAAATTTTATGAATTCGATGCTCCTAATCCTTTAAATTCATGTTTCTATACTTAGGAGAGCATAGGGAAGCAAAGGAACGAAAAATGGGCCAAAATTAGATAAAACGGGCCATCTTAAGGATCCGCACAGCCAAGCCCGTACCACACAGGTTGAGCACATGCTAGTGTGAACCACACGAGCTAGACACATGCCCGTGTACTAGCCCGTGTCGATCGCGAGCCACGCAAATTTGCACACGGCCTGGGCACTCTCACATGGGCTGATCATACGCCCGTGTCCCTGTCGCAGCCTATTTCATTTTCACGCAGAAAAAGCCAATTTTTATGGTTTCTAGGCATTCTAAAGTCTATAAATACACACCAGAAGAAGATCTAAAGAGAGCACACAGAGTAGAACAAAGAAATTACTCGAAGGAAGCCGTCAGAATCATCTCGAAAGTAATCCACTCCAAGATTGAAGATCTCCATCAAGTTCTTTAGAAGTTTTTGGGTTCTTTATGTCTTTTTGTTTTCTTGATTCTGAGATGTTTTCCTTTTACGTTATGAACTAAACTCCCTAAATACCTAGGGAGGATGAAACCAATGAAGAATCTTATTATTTAATTATTTGAATTACATGATAAATACTTGTTCTTGTTCTTAATTATGTGTTCTTAACCCTTGCTTTAATATTTTCAGGATATTAATTCAAGTTTGATGTGCTTATTCAGTGGAGCAAAAGTCCCTGTTTAAGAGTAGATCTAACATAATTAAGCGGAGATGATTGCAACCCTAGAAATAGGATGACATAAATCTGCCGGATTAAAGTCAAATCTAATAAGGGAATCCATAAATCGAGTTAATGTGACGATAGGGGTTTTAATTAGAAAGAGATTTCAATTAATCAACCTAAAGTCAGTTGTTCCTAGTCTCGAAAGAGATATTAACATAATTTAGGGATTTCTACGGATCAAGGCAAGTGAAAAAATTGTTTAATTCGGAGTTAGAATAGTAAGTGAAGTCTAGGTGGATTCTTCCTTGGGTATTGTCTTTATTCATTGGTTTATTCGATTACTTTCTTCACTCTCTGTCGCTTTCATAGTAAATTAGTTAGTTAAATTTTAGATTAAAACAAATCCCCTTAATTATTAGGCTAAATAATAGAAAGATAGTTATTGCTAGTACTTTTTGTAACACCCCAAACCCGGCCAATACGCTACGACCGAATCCGGAATGTCACAGGGAAAAATCGTTTTTACTTGCAAAACCAGTTGTTGTTTTAAATCGAAAAGAAAACGTTACATTTGTAAAAAAACGGAGTTAAGTTGGGTAGATTGTTAAAATCATGTCAAAGTCTGCTTAAAGGAAATTGAATTAAACCATTTGTTACTACATGCTTGTCATTTACCCGATGGTAATTTTTTTTTGAAAATCCCGTTAAGTTGTAGAAGTTTCGGAAAACATTCATTTTATTGGTTTTCTCCATTTTAGTCATGCTTTTATGATTAAACACAATTTCATAGTAATCAACAAAATAAATAATCCCGAACTAAAAATTTAGATTGCCTTATTACAACCAAAAACCAAATTTTAAAGTAAGCTAAATCCCAATTAATAATTTAAAACGAAAACCCGAACATCGTGCATGGCCACCTCGAGTCCGTCCCGGCTCCACATCCGTGGTCTAAGAATCATCTGAAAAATGTAAAAGAAGGGGGTGAGTCACCGAGACTCAGTCTATAAATCCCCATCCCGAAAATATAAGCTCTTACACAGTTTCATAAGTGCATATGTATATCATGCAACCCCCTAACCATCCGAAACTCCTGAATCTACCCCGTGTGGTCAAAACCACTGATGACCGAGGTCACAAATAATATACGTGTGGTCAAAACCACTGGTGACCGGAGTCACAAATAATATATGTGGTCAAAACCACTGGTGACTGGAGTCACAAATAATATGTGTGGGGCCAACCCACATTGTGGTCAAAACCACTGGTGACAATCCCGTATCGATATGTGGGGCCAACCTACGGTGGTGCCAGACCACAGGGACAAGTCACAAAGATAGGTACATATGTGGTCAAAACCACTGGTGGTCAAAACCACTGAGACTTAGTCACAATATCATAATAAGCGGGGCCAACCCACTGTGTGGTCAAAACCACTAGTGACAGTCTAAAATCATATCTTCCCCCTCCTCTCATCACCCATCTTTACGAACATGATTTTCATGGCAACATAATGATGCTTAATATTTATCAAAAATAGCATAACATTACATAAGCAGACTTAACCGAGGCATTTAACATTAACCAAATCAAGATGGACTTACCCGGAGTCCTCGCTTATACCCACAAGGGTAACACATCGCAACACATCGATTTCTGTCGTTATTCCGGCTTTTAACAGATCACAAAATATAATAACATGTTAACCTACGAAGTGTGTAAGTGTTACACACCTGATTACTCGTAATACGACGCTCTCTATGTCGACACTGTCGTTAACCGCCACTACCGCTATCTGTCTACTGCTTTGCTCAGATGCCGGCCCACACCCAGGTGGCCAATCGCGAACCGCAGATATAACCCTCTTCTTGAACTTAGGGGCTGAGGTCTCAGATCCAACCCCTCTTAACGTTCGGCTGACATTAGGGTCCATAACACCTTTGGTCACTAAATTGGATTAACACAGAGATTAACGATGAATAGAGATTTAACCCGAATGAATAGATACCTTACCTAGATTGATCAATTCCCGAAGATTCAATTACTTAGATCAAAACACTACTTGAATACTCAGTCGACTAACGCCAAGCCTTCCTTAACACCCTCAATCGGCCAAGATCTACAAGATTAGTTACTGCCTTCGGCATTTAATCACAATAGGAAATTATTGAATAGCAGAGACACTTACCATAGCACTAGCAAATCCGATTGGAAATAATGGCAATCCAACATTAAAGATCCACTGCAACAACAGTCCAACAAGAAAGTTTGAGTGCCAGAGATTTCGGCTATTCCCCACTCCAGGAATCGAAAATAGAGAAAGAAATAGGGGTGTAAGAGTACTAGGAAGATTCAGCCATACGAACAAAGAAAACAAGAAGAAAACAATGGAATCTTACCTGACTATGGGTTGAGATTCGGCTTTGAGAACCAAAGAAAAGATAGATTTTGACACCCAAGAAGATGAAGAGGAAGGGTATTCGGCCTTTGCAAGAAATAAAAAATGAGAAGAGAGTTACAGAGTTTCGGCTAACCAGAGAATGAGGAGATGAAAAGAAAAGAAAGAATGGCAATGTGGTTTCGGCTAGGTATGGCTTCAGAGGATTCAGCTAACAACACAAAAGAAACAAAGAGGAGAAAAGAAATGAGGAGAGATTTTTAGAAAAAGTTTCGGTGTTGGTTCCTGAGAGAAAGAAACAACCCTCCTAAGTTCAACTATAGAAATTTGGCACAAAAGAAAATGGGACAAAAAGAGTTCTAAATGCCCCTCCTAACCAGCCGAATATACTCACTCCCCAAAGCACATTCGGCCACCACCTAAAGCACCCAAAATCGAATGCTCCCCCTTGCTCAAACCACTTCAAAATTCGGCTAAACACACTCCCTTCTCAAACCCTTCTTTTTCTCCTTGTTTTTCTCCTAACCAACCATTCAAACGGGTTTGAATAATTCAAACCCCACAAGTTTCTCTCTTCCACTCAATTCAAATCTGTTGACTCAATCCACACTCATCCAACAAAGTCCATCCTGAGCACAACTCTCCCTTGTCCTGGCGTCAAAAAGAATAAGCAGAAAGGGATTTTTGCAACTCGAACCAAGGTCCTCCAGCATGCATGAGGCTTCACTCCCCTTGTGCTTAAGTGGCGCCTCCTTTGCCACTCTACCACTTGGTTTCTTGTGTCAAAACACACCAGTAATTTCCCTTAACAACTGACTTCTTCAGCTCTCCCTTCCAAGTACCCAAAAATAAAATTTTTGCTATGCCCCTAGCCTAACCCAGGCTCAAGCCTAGACCTTAAAATAGTCTAAACTAACATGACATCCATACCATAAACATGCAAACATATAAAATGCAAAGATCCCGATTTAAGGATGTTACAGTTCTACCCCCTTAAAATAATTTTGGCCCCGAAATTACCTGGTCAAAAGAGTTGAGGGTATTGCTGCCGCATCATATCCTCTGGTTCCCACGTAGCCTCTTCCGTTCTGTGATTCCGCCATAACACCTTCACTAAAGGAACTGACTTTCTACCCAATACTTTGACATCCCGATCCAGAATCTGTACTGGTTCCTCCTCAAAGGACAAATCTGGACTCACCTTAATCTCCTCTATTGGGACAACATGCGATGGATCTGATCGATAGCGCCTAAGCATTGAAACATGAAACACGTCATGGATCTGCCTCAATTCTGCTGGCAACTCGAGCTGATAAGCTACTGGTCCCACACGCTTCAATACCTTATACGGCCCGATGAACCTAGGGCTCAGCTTGCCCTTCCGACCAAACCTCAGCACCTTCTTCCACGGCGACACCCTTAGAAAGACCTTGTCACCCACTGCAAACTCTATATCCCTTCGCTTAAGATCGGCATAAGATTTCTGTCTGTCCGAAGCCTCCTTCAAATGAGCCCGAATCAGCTTAACCTTATCTTCAGTTTTTGCAACCAACTCTGGACCCAACAACTGACGCTCACCCAACTCTGTCCAACACATAGGAGTGCGACACTTCCACCCATACAGTGTTTCATACGGTGCCACCTGGATACTTGCCTGATAACTGTTGTTGTAAGCGAATTCTGCCAACGGTAGAATTTCTTCCCAACTACCTCTGAAATCCAAAACACAACCCCTCAGCATGTCCTCTAAAATTTGGATTACCCTCTCTGACTGCCCATCTGACTGCGGATGAAATGCCGTGCTGAAATCCAACCTTGTACCCAATGCCTGATGCAATGTTTTCCAAAACCTTGACGTGAACCTAGGGTCCCTATCTGAGATAATCGACACTGGCACTCCTTGCAATCTCACGATTTCCGTTACATACAACTTAGCCAACCTTTGAAGTGAGAATCTGTCCGAACTGGTATAAAATGAGCCGATTTTGTTAAACGATCCACAACCACCCAGACTGAATTCTTCTTGCTAGGCGTAAGAGGTAGCCCACTGACAAAATCCATCATAATTCTCTCCCACTTCCACTGCGGAATCATAACCGGCTGCAACAGACCCGAAGGTAACTGATGCTCAGCTTTGACTTGCTGACACGTCAGACGCTTACTGACAAATTCCGTTACTTCCCGCTTCAGACCCGGCCACCAAAATTGCTCCCTCAAATCCTGGTACATTTTACTACCTCCAGGATGCGTAGCGTATGGACTGCTATGAGCTTCCTGAAGAATCCTCTGTCTTAACTCAACATCTCTTGGCATACAAACTTTCCCTTGGAAACATAACACTCCATCACTACTCAAGCTATAACCCTCCAGTCCACCGTTCTGCACTTGCAAACACCAAGCACTTAAGACTTCATCCACTAGCTGTTTCTCCTTAACCTGACTTACCCACGTCGGCTTCACTTGCAATTCTGCTAGTAGACTTCCATCATCATACAGACTAAGATGGGCAAACATTGCTCTCAAGTTTGCTACCACCTTGCGGCTCAACGCGTCAACCACTACGTTAGCCTTACCCGGATAGTATTCAATCGAACAGTCGTAATCCTTCAATAACTCGATCCACCTTCGCTGCCTCAAATTCAATTCCTTCTGAGTCAAGAGGTACTTCAAAATATTGTGGTCCATGTAAACAATCGACTTCTCTTCGTACAAGTGATGCCTCCAAATTTTCCGGGCGAAAACCACTGCAGCCAACTCCAAATCATGCGTCGGGTAATTCACCTCGTGAGGTCTCAACTGCCGAGACGCATACGCCACTACTTTCCCCTCTTGCATCAGCACACATCCCAAACCAGTATGCGACGCATCACAGTAGACCGTAAATTCCTTCCCTGCCTCAGGCTGAATCAAAATCGGAGCTTCTGTCAGAATCCTCTTTAACTTGTCAAAACTTTCTTGCTGTTTGTCGGACCATACGAACGGAACTCCTTTCCTCAGCAACTTGGTCAACGGCACTGCAATCAAAGAAAACCCTTCTACAAACCTTCTGTAATATCCCGCTAAACCCAGAAAACTCCGAATCTCCGCTACCGACTTAGGTGGTTTCCAGTCCAATATCGCCTCAATCTTCCGAGGGTCTACCCTAATCCCCTCAGCTGGCACCACATGACCCAAGAAAGTTACCTCCTTCAACCAGAACTCGCATTTACTAAACTTTGCAAATAGCTGCTTCTCCCTCAGAATCTGTAAAACCACACGCAGATGCTCATCATGTTCCTCTTCCGATTTCGAGTACACCAAAATGTCGTCTATAAACACCACGACGAATCGGTCTAAGTACGGCTAGAAAACCCGATTCATCATGTCCATGAATGCTGCTGGCATGTTAGTCAATCCAAACGGCATTACCAAGAACTCGTAGTGCCCGTAATGAGTGCGAAACGCCATCTTATGGATATCAGCCTCCTTTACCTTAAGCTGGTGATACCCTGACCTCAAATCAATCTTAGAGAAAACTGATGCTCCCCTCAGTTGATCGAACAGGTCGTCTATCCTCGGCAACGGATACTTATTCTTAATCGTCAACTTATTCAGCTGACGGTAATCTATACACATCCGCATTGTTCCATCCTTCTTCTTGACAAAAAGCACAGGCGCTTCCCAAGGCGAAACACTCGGCCGGATAAAACCTTGATCCAGCAACTCCTGAATCTGCGCTTTCAGCTCCACTAATTCCTTTGGCGCCATTCTGTATGGAGCAATAGACACCGGTGCGGTTCCTGGTAACAGAACTATCCCAAACTCAACTTCACGATCTGGAGGCAAACCCGAAAGCTTTTCTGGGAATACATCGGTAAATTACTTCACCGTACGGACATTCCCTATCGTTGCTTCCTTAGCCCCCAATGCACAAACATGTACCATGAATGCCTCACAGCCTTTTCTCGCAATTTTCTCGGCTTTCAAAGCGGATACCACATTGGATAGATAATTCCTTCTATTACGTATCATCACCACCTCTTCACCCTCAACAGTTCTCAATACCATGCGCTTAGCTGCGCAGTCCAGACTTGCCTGGTACTCCACTAGCCAGTCTATCCCTAGGATCAAATCGAACTCCCCGAATGACAGTTCCATCAGATCAGCCGGAAACATTACCCCTTGAAGTTCTAGGGGTACACCCCTATATAGTTTGTTTACCTCCATAGAGTGGCCTAGAGGGCTAATTACAGTCATCTCCCTAGAAGAAATCTCATAAGCTAAGTCCATAGTTCCCACTATACTACTAGCAACATAGGAGTGTGTCGATCCCACATCTATCAAAGCAAGATAAGGCAGTCCAAAAATTAAAAACGTACCGGTTATGACGTCCGGTGCGTCACCCTCCTCTCGACGCCTCGCTGCATAGACCAACCCAGGCTGTCTTGCATCAGCATTCCCAGCACCTCGGCCCGATACTCCACGACCCTGACCAGAACTATTACCTCCCCTGGCCGGACGGTGACCCCTCTGTGGTTGCTGGCCATCCCTCCTGAATTGCACACGTCCTTGACCCTCAGACTGGATCCTAACCGATCTCCGCGGACAATCCCAGACTCGATGATTCATCGACCTACACTCAAAGCACCCTCTGTTACCAGTCCAACACTCCCCTGCATGGGACTTCCCACATCGAGCACACCGTGGCGGCCACTGAGTAATAGCAACAGGCTCTGTAGCTTGACTCGACCTGCCAAATCTAGCCCTTTTCTGCGAATTCCCGGCAGACCCTGATGACCTAGAACTCCTCTTACTCCAGCGTCTATCCTGATTCTGTCTCACTGACTGCTTCACCCCTTCAACTATCTTGGCCTTCTCTACTAAGACAACAAATTCTCTTTCCCTCTGCGGGGCAATCAACATTCGCAGCTTATCTCTCAGCCCATCCTCAAATTTGACACAACGCTCGTGTTCTGTAGCCACGATACCCCTAGCATAACGACTCAGTCAAAGGAACTCCGCCTCATACTCCGATACTGACTTACTCCCCTGGACCAAATTCAAGAACGCCTTGCGCTGCGCATCAATATAACTGGACCCAACGTACTTCCTTTGATAGGCTGCCTTAAAGAAATCCCAGGTGATGCCATCAGCTGTCGCACCATCCCGGACCATGAGCCACCACTGATAAGATTCATCCCGGAGAAGAGACACTAGCCCTTTCAGCTTTTCCTCAGTCGTAAAGTTTAAGTTGTCCATTATACGCTCCGTCGCCTCTAACCAGTACTCCGCTGTATTGGGAGCCACACTAGAAACACCCCGAAATACCTCTGCTCCATTGACTTAGAGTCGTTCAGACACAGATTTCCGAGCTCCCGTACCTCTACCTGCTCCAGCTACTCTTTCTAGAACCCGCAGTATCGCTTGTGACACCGCGTCGTCACCACCCGTCTGATCCTGAAACTCAGCGCCCACAGCTGGCGGCGGTGGTACCTTATTTTTCGACCCATGACCAAACCCTACTGGTTCAGACACGGTCATCCTACCCTTACCACGTCCACACGTGTTACGCCCACATCCTCGAGTGCTCATAACTACGATTCCCGAATTAATCTGATTTAAGAATTTTATGCATTAGCCTTCTTCCACTGTTTACTATAGCACAGTTTTATGAACAGTTCATTATAGAGTTGTTCTTGCAAGTTCACACAATCCTACAGGTTTCAGTCTCTAAGATGAAATCCTACTTCTAGCATCCATAACACAATTATTAAACAATAATAACAGCAGTGTAGAGGACTTACCGTTGCGGATTGGTGCCGGAGACTCAAGTGCCATGCTTTTCAAAACATGCAGTTTCCTTCAAAATCATTTTGTAAACCTTTTATTGAAAATGTTTTGGGCCTCGGGCCCACAGCCGAGCTTTTAAACCAGGCTCTGATACCAAAATTGTAACACCCCAAACCCAGCCAATACGCTACGACCGAATTCGGCATGTCACAGGGAAAAATCATTTTTACTTGCAAAACTAGTTGTTGTTTTAAATCGAAAAGAAAACGTTACATTTGTAAAAAAACGGAGTTAAGTTGGGTAGATTGTTAAAATCATGTCAAAGTCTGCTTAAAGGAAATTGAATTAAACCATTTGTTACCACATGCTTGCCATTTACCCGATGGTAATTTTTTTTGAAAATCCCGTTAAGTTGTAGAAGTTTTGGAAAACATTCATTTCATTGGTTTTCTCCATTTTAGTCATGCTTTTATGATTAAACACAATTTCATAGTAATCAACAAAATAAATAATCCCGAACTAAAAATTTAGATTGCCTTATTACAACCAAAAACCAAATTTTAAAGTAAGCTAAATCCCAATTAATAATTTAAAACGAAAACCCGAACATCATGCATGGCCACCTCGAGTCCGTCCCGGCTTCACATCCGCGGTCTAAGAATCATCTGCAAAATGTAAAGGAAGGGGGTGAGTCACCGAGACTCAGTGTATAAATCCCCATCCCGAAAATATAAGCTCTTACACAGTTTTATAAGTGCATATGTATATCATGCAACCCAAAGCCTAACCATCTGAAACTCCTGAATCTACCCCGTGTGGTCAAAACCACTGGTGGTCAAAACCGCTGGTGATCGAGGTCACAAATAATATACGTGTGGTCAAAACCACTGGTGACCGAAGTCACAAATAAGATATGTGGTCAAAACCACTGGTGACTGGAGTCACAAATAATATGTGTGGGGCCAACCCACATTGTGGTCAAAACCACTGGTGACAATCCCGTATCGATATGTGGGGCCAACCCACGGTGGTGCCAGACCACAGGGACGAGTCACAAAGATAGGTACATATGTGGTCAAAACCACTGGTGGTCAAAACCACTGAGACTTAGTCACAATATCATAATAAGCGGGGCCAACCCACTATGTGGTCAAAACCACTGGTGACAGTCTAAAATCATATCTTCCCCCTCCTCTCATCACCCATCTTTACGAACATGCTTTTCATGGCAACATAATCATGCTTAATATTTATCAAAAATAGCATAACATTACATAAGCAGACTTAACCAAGGCATTTAACATTAACCAAAACAAGATGGACTTACCCGGAGTCCTCGCTTATACCCACAAGGGTAACACATCGCAACACACCGATTTCTGTCGTTATTCCGGCTTTTGACAGATCACGAAATATAATAACATGTTAACCTACAAAGTGTGTAAGAGTTACACACCTGATTACTCGTAATAAGACGCTCTCTATGTCGACACTGTCGTTAACCGCCACTATCGCTATCTGTCTACTGCTTTGCTCAGATGCCGGCCCACACCCAGGTGGCCAATCGCGAACCACAGATACAGCCCTCTTCTTGAACTTAGGGGCTGTGATGTCAGATCCAATCCCTCCTAACGTTCGGCTGACATTAGGGTCCATAACACCTTTGGTCACTAAATTGGATTAACACAGAGATTAATGATGAATAGAGATTTAACCCGAATGAATAGATCCCTTACCTAGATTGATCAATTCCCAAAGATTCAATGACTTAGATTAAAGCACTACTTGAATACTCAGCCGACTAACGCCAAGCCTTCCTTAACACCTTCCAATCGGCCAAGATCTACAAGATTAGTTACTGCCTTCGGCATTTAATCACAATACAAAATTATTGAATAGCAGAGACACTTACCACAACACTAGCAAATCCGATTGGAAATAATGGCAATCCAACATTAAAGATCCACTGCAACAACAGTCCAACAAGAAAGTTTGAGTGCCAGAGATTTCGGCTATTCCCCACCCCAGCAACCAAAAATAGAGAAAGAAATAGGGGTGTAAGAGTACTAGGAAGATTCGGCCATACGAACAAAGAAAAGAAGAAGAAAACAATGGAAACTTACCTGACTATGGGTTGAGATTCAGCTTTGAGAACGAAAGAAAAGATAGATTTCGACGCCCAAGAAGATGAAGAGGAGACGCAAGAAGAGAAAGAACCTATGAGCAAGGGTATTCGACCTTTGCAAGAAATCGAAAATGAGAAGAGAGTTAGGGAGTTTCGGCTAACCAGAGAATGAGGAGATGAAAAGAAAAGAAAGAATGGCAATATGGTTTCGGCTAGGCATGGCTTTAGAGGATTCGGCTAACAACACAAAAGAAACAAAGAGGAGAAAAGAAATGAGGAGAGATTTTTAGAAAAAGTTTCAGTTTTGGTTCCTGAGAAAGAATGAAAACACACAAAGATGCTATGGGGTTTCGGCTTTGAGAAAAAGAAATGAAGCAAAAGAAACAACCCTCCTAAGTTCAACTATAGAAATTCGGCACAAAAGAAAATGGGACAAAAAGAGTTCTAAATGCCCCTCCTAACCAGCCGAATATACTCACTCCCCAAAGCACATTCGGCCACCACCTAAAGCACCCAAAATCGAATGCTCCCCTTGCCCAAACCACTTCAAAATTCGGCTAAACACAATCCCTTCTCAAACCCTTCTTTTTCTCCTTGTTTTTCTCCTGACCAACCATTCAAATAGGTTTGAATAATTCAAACCCCACAAGTTTCTCTCTTCCACTCAATTCAAATTTGTTGACTCAATCCACACTCATCCAACAAAGTCCATCCTGAGCACAACTCTCCCTTGTCCTGGCGTCAAAAAGAATAAGCAGAAAGGGATTTTTGCAACTCGAACCAAGGTCCTCTAGCATGCATGAGGCGTCACTCCCCTTGTGCTTAAGTGGCGCCTCCCTTGCCACTCTACCACTTGGTTTCTTGTGTCAAAACACACCAGTAATTTCCCTTAACAGCTGACTTCTTCAGCTCTCCCTTCCAAGTACCCAAAAATAAAATTTTTGCTATGCCCCTAGCCTAACCTAGGCTCAAGCCTAGACCCTAAAATAGTCTAAACTAACATGACATCCATACCATAAACATGCAAATAGATAAAATGGAAAGACCTCGATTTAAGGATGTTACACTTTTAGTCCTTGTGGATACGATATTCTGCACTCACCATAGCTATACTACTATTCGTTAGGTGCACTTGCCTTTGCCGAAAGATTAGTTAGTTTCGAGTCCATCAAGTTTTTGGCACATTGCCGTGGACTAGAATATTAAGAACGCTTAATTTTTATTACTTTATCCATTCTTATTTTTATTGCAATTTATTTTTGTTTTTATTTTAATTTACTAACTTTTCTTTTATTTACTTCTGGAAGGTATTTTTAGTTTTTGACTAGAAGGAACTCGTTAGGACCATTGCTTTTTGACACTGAGATTGAAAATACAATTCACAGAAACTGCAGAGAAATAAGGTGAAATCTACAGTATATAGAGGAAGAGTAAGAGGACGATACCAATATTACCGAGGAGATGGCTGTTAATAATTTGCTACCCCTTATGGTTGCCGCAAATCCTGCTCCTCGTACTATGTACGATTATGCTAAGCCCAATTAAACTGGGGCTGAATCGAGTATTGTTAGACCTGCTATTGCTGCAAATAATTCTGAACTAAAACCTAATACTATTCAAATGATTCAACAGTTTGTTCAGCTTGATGGTTTACAGGATGAGGACCCAAATACTCATTTGGCAACTTTCTAGAATTCTGTGACACCTTTAAGATTAATGGCATTTTTTATGATGCCATTCGCCTTCGGTTATTTCCTTTTTCCTTAAGAAATAAAGCTAAACAGTGGTTGAATTTGTTACCACGAGGTTCCATCACTACTTGGGAACAGATGACCGAGAAATGTTTATGAAAATATTTTCCACCAGCTAAAATGGTGAAGTTGAGGAATGATATCTCTTCTTTTGTGTAGATGGATTTAGAAACTCTATACGATGCATGGGAGAGGTATAAGGACTTATTGAGAAGGTGCCTTCACCATGGGTTACCTTTATGGCTACAGGTTCAAACCTTCTACAATGGTTTGAACCCCTCAACTAGGCAACTAATCGATGCAGCCGCCGATGGAACTCTAAATAACAAAACACATGAAGTAGCTTATGAGTTTATAGAAGAGATGTCACTGAATAACTATCAGTGGCTAGTCATGAGAACAAAGCCGACAAAAGCCGCTGGTGTTTTCAACCTCGTCGCGGTCACCATGTTATCAAACCAGGTAGAGCTCTTAAACAAAAAGTGTAACACCCCAAACCCAGCCTAGAAGTTAGACCCGAATCTGGCGTGTCACATTGGGGTGCTTTTCGAGAAGCCATGGTTCCAATTGAAAAACATTTCTTGACATTAAAACTAAAGTCCCAGTTTACGTTTGTTTATTATTAATCGACATTTATTAAAAAGTTATTACCTTAAAAAAATAAACTTTATTTGTTGCGGAAGCTTAATTAAAATGACTGACTTAGGAAAACGTGATGTTTACGACCTATTTGCAAAAGCGTAGTATTTTGAAAGCAGATATTATTTTGGAAAATCGTGATTCAAAGTTTAGCAGATTTAAAACATAATAAACTAAAAATCCAAAACTAAAACCAGAATTTAAGAGAGACTTTATTACAAAATTTTAACCCAAGTTAAAAATAAGAAAAATACTAGAGTCCAAAACTGCTCGTACTGTGGCTACCTCCGAGTCCTCCAGCACGTCGAACCTCCTACTGAGGATTTCCTGGGAAAAATATTAAAAAGAGGGGGGTAAGTTTACGAAAACTCAGTGTGTACAATCCCTCGTCAGTCATAAGCATGTATCAAAACAATCCGGGCTGAAGCCCATTACAATAACGGTGGCAATTGGGCCTTAGCCCAAAATAGCCTCGGTTGGGCCTTAACCCATATCAAAAGTCACATATCATATATAAATCTAGGCCTAATCCCAATCCAATATTAAAATCCATATATGCAATGCATTAATGTCCATACCAGCCCTGCACTCCGTCTCCTGTCCAACCCTACATCCTCTGGGGATTTAATCGACCCACCCATCCCTACACTCCTTATGTAACACCGGTTGTGGCATTACCTTAACGGTGCAGCATAGCTACTCAGTGACTGAAAAGCCTTCGATGGATCCACAGTCGTCAAGCGACCATGCGATCCTATTAGCACTTCCCCATTCAAATAATCCCAATCCCATACAACATAATAACACATGAATGCAACATAAAATAATAATCATACGATAACAATCATAAATCACATACAAGAATAATCATATAACATGTAGGGGCGTTTTCATCATTTTACCCTTTAGGGGCATATCGATCATTTTACCTATCGAGGGTATTTCAGTAATTTTACACCTACGATAGCCTTTCCAAAGGCCTAATGTCGCCTCAAGCGACTCAACTACCATTTTCGGTTGTACCGGACTATTGGGCCTAAAACTTGATTTCGGCCCATTCAGGCCCACACGCTCGTGTGGCCCACCTAACACAAATCTAGCCACGTATATGAGTTTCACCTAGTCTAGTTCACTATATACTACACCATCATGCATTTTATTCAATTGGGCCCACTTCAGCCCATCGTGGCCCAAGCAGCCTAACCCACAAGAATACTACTGATGGCCTCAACTCTCGCGTCGAAGCCCCACACGTGCGCTCGCACGCTCGTGTGGCTATTAACATCGTGTGACCGGCATTTTGACAATTTACCGCTCTACAACTAGAGTAGAGAAGTACATACCTAATAGGAATTCTGAAGCTGCTAAACCGCGCTCCGAATGCTCCTACGCCCAACGCCCACCAAGGTATATTTTCTCTCCATATAGAATGCTCTATATATATAGCTAGCTTCTCACCTTCCTTCTTTGTATCTTTCCTATGTGGGATCCCATCATCAGTAGAGTTTAAATTCAACTCAAACTCTTCCCATCCAATCCACAAAATAAATACTCCATTGCTTGTCATGAGATTCGAACCCAGGCTCCCTTGCAACATAATCCACGCCGCTAACCACTTGGACACAAGCTCCTCTTGTGTCTTAAACCATGCGCAACTAAATTTAAATCTATAGCCAAATTCTAAAGTCCATTTAAAAGGAAAACTAAAATGCAAGAGCCAAGACTTGAACCTTGGACCTCTTTCCTTCCTTGTGGCGTCACCCCCTTGTCTCTTATGTGGCGTCACTTTGCCACTACACCACACACTCCACTTGTGTTATTTTTCTCCACATTTTATTCTTAAAGCCTACCTACTAACTCCCAAGGTCTTATCTACCTAAAACCAAAATTTCCCTAAAGCCCAAGGACTTCATAGAAGCCCCCTAACCTTCCAAAATCACTCACCTAATAGGTCCAACTTGCCTTAGTGCCATTTTCTTATTCTTAAAAATTTTAAACGCTACCACGCCTAAGGCCCAATGGGCCCAATTCTACTAGGCCCAAATTTGGGGCGTTACAAATCTACCTCCCTTAAAGAAATTTCGTCCTCGAAATTTCCAACTATCTAATAGCCGCACACTACCGGTTATACCACTACGCTTCAGCTGCGCACATTATCACTTCGTGTATTATCGAAATTAGAAATTTTATGATTAAGCCCATAGTTCCAGTAATTAAACAAATGTTTTATGGAAGTAGTAGTTAAGAGTTGTTTTTGAAATCGCAAGCTTACTACAGTTTTTGTCTCCTACGAGCCTCAGTATAGTCTATCATCTAAAGTAAGCCCAGTAACTATCTACAATATAACAGTTTAAAGCAGATAGGAGAACTTAGTTGGTCCGACGCTGGAGACTTGGTGTGCCACACAAAAATCTTTCAAAACCACTTCAAAATCATTTGTAAACATCTTTGAAATAGAAACTAAAGCCTATCTCACAGCCCGAGTTTTGCAACTGGGCTCTAATACCACTAAATGTGACACCCAAACCCAGCCTAGAAGTTAGACCCGAATCTGGCGTGTCACATTGAGGTGCTTTTCGAGAAGCCATGGTTCCAATTGAAAAACATTTCTTGACATTAAAACTAAAGTCCCACTTTGCGTTTGTTTATTATTAATCGACATTTATTAAAAAGTTATTACCTTTAAAAAAATAAACTTTGTTTGTTGCGGAAGCTTAATTAAAATGACTGACTTATGAAAACGTGATGTTTACAACCTATTTGCGAAAGCGTAGTATTTTGAAAGCAGATATTATTTTGGAAAACCGTGATTCAAAGTTTAGCAGATTTAAAACATAATAAACTAAAAATCCAAAACTAAAACCATAATTTAAGAGAGACTTTATTACAAAATATTAACCCAAGTTAAAAATAAGAAAAATACTAGAGTCCTAAACTGCTCGTAGTGTGGCCACCTCCGAGACCTCCAGCACGTCGAACCGCCTACTGAGGATTTCCTGAGAAAAATATTAAAAAGAGGGGGTGAGTTTACGAAAACTCAGTGTGTACAATCCCTCGTCAGTCATAGAGCATGTATCAAAACAATCCGGGCGGAAGCCCATTACAATAGCAGTGGCAATTGGGCCTTAGCCCAAAATAGCCTCGGTTGGGCCTTAACCCATATCAAAAGTCACATATCATATATAAATCTGGGCCTAAGCCCAATCCAATATTAAAATCCATATATGCAATGCATTAATGCCCATACCAGCCCTGCACTTCGTCTCCTGTCCAACCCTACACCCCTGTGGGGATTTAATTGACCCACCCATCCCTACACTCCTTATGTAACACCGGTTGTGGCATTACCTTAACGATGCAGCATAGCTGCTCAATAGCTGAAAAGCCTTCTGTGGATCCACAGTCGTCAAGTGACCATGCGATCCTATTAGCACTTCCCCTTTCAAATAATCCCAATCCCATGCAACATAATAACACATGAATGCAACATAAAATAATAATCATACGATAACAATCATAAATCACATACAAGAATAATCATATAACATGTAGGGGCGTTTTCGTCATTTTACCCTTCAGGGGCATATCTGTCATTTTACCCATCGAGGGTATTTCAGTAATTTTGCACCTGCGATAGCCTTTCCAAAGGCCTAATGTCGCCTCAAGCGACTCAACTACCATTCCCGGTCGTACCGGACTATTGGGCCTAAAACCCGATTTCGCCCCATTCAGGCCCACACGTTTGTGTGGCCCACCTAACACAAATCTAGCCACGTATATGAGTTTCACCTAGTCCAGTTCACTATATACTACACCATCATGCATTTTATTCAATTGGGCCCACTTCGGCCCATCGTGGCCCAAGCAGCCTCAACCCACAAGAATACTACTGATGGCCTCAACTACCGCGTCGAAGCCCCACACGTGCGCTCGCATGCTCATGTGGCTATTAACACCGTGTGACCGGCATTTCGGTAATTTACCGCTCTACAACTAGAGTAGAGAAGTACACACCTGATAGGAATTTTAAAGCTGCTAAACCGCGCTCCGAATGCTCCTACGCCTAACGCCCACCAAGGTATGTTTTCTCTCCACATAGAATGCTCTATATATATAGCTAGCTTCTCACCTTCCTTTTTTGTATCTTTCCGATGTGGGATCCCTTCATCAGTAGAGTTTAAATTCAACTCAAACTCTTCCTGTCCAATCCACAAAATAAATACTCCATTGCTTGTCATGAGATTCGAACCCAGGCTCCCTTGCAACATAATCCACGCCGCTAACCACTTGGCCACAAGCTACTCTTGTGTCTTAAACTATGCGCAACTAAATTTAAATCTATAGCCAAATTCTAAAGTCCATTTAAAAAGAAAACTAAAATGCAAGAGCCAAGACTTGAACCTTGGACCTCCTTCCTTCCTTATGGCATCACCCCCTTGTCTCTTATGTGGCGTCACTTTGCCACTACACCACACACTCCACTTGTGGCATTTTTCTCCACATTTTATTCTTAAAGCATACCTACTAACTCCAGGGTTTTATCCACCTAAAACCAAAATTTCCCTAAAGCCCAAGGACTTCATAAAAGCCCCCTAACCTTCCAAAATCACTCACCTAATAGGTCCAACTTACCTTAGTGCCATTCTCTTGTTCTCAAAAATTTTAAACGCTACCACACCTAAGGCCCAATGGGCCCAATTCTAGTAGGCCCAAATTCAGGGCGTTACAAAAAGATTAATGGTTTACGTGTTTCTACGCAGGTACATCCGGTGATGCAATGCAACACAAATGGAGGAGGGATGAACACCACAAAATATCCATCCTACAACCTGAGACAAGAGAATGAATAGGTTTACTATATGGGTAACAATTCTAGTCAGAATAATCCCTATAGTAACACTTACAATGCAAGTTGGAGGAACCATCCCAATTTCTCATGGGGTGGTCAGGGAAATCAGAGACAACAACCCCCTCTAGGCTTTGAACAACAACCCTACCGACAAGAGAAGAAGCCGAACCTTGAGGAGATGCTAACAAAATTCATTTCGGTGTCAAAAACCCGTTTTCAAAACACCGAGACAGCACTTAAAAATTAGCAAGAGTCAATTAAAGGGATGGAGAACCAAATAGGTCAGCTTGCCAAGTTGATCTCAGAATGACCACAAGGTAGTTTGCTGAGTAACACCAAACCTAATCCAATGGAGTAACTCTATGCCGTCACTGTGCACGACAAAGAAGGGTTAGTAGAACCTAAACCAGAACTAAGGCAAGAACCTGTGGTAAGCAATGGTAAGCGTGATGTAAGCCGAAATAAGCAAGATTCAATTGGTAAGGAATATATACCTCGTGTGCCATATGCTAACGTGACGAAGAAAGACCATACCAATGAGCAATTTGGTAAATTTCTTAAACTCTTAAAAATGTTACATATTAACTTACCGTTTATTGAAGCTCTTTCGTAGATGCCCAACTCAGTTAAATTTTTAAAGGAGCTTTTAGCAAATAAACGGAAGTTAGATGATGCGTCGTACGTGGAGCTAAATGCAGTCTACTCAGCCATTTTATAGAATAAACTACCCAACAAATTAAAGAATCCAAGGAGTTTTACTTTTCCTTATTTAATTGGTAACTTAGATGTTAATAATGCCTTGGCTGATTTAGGGGTGGGTATTAATGTCATGCCCTATAAAATGTTTAAGCAATTAGGTCTTGGGAAACCTAAACAAACTAGGATGAGCATTCAACTAGCAGATAAAACTATTAGATTTCCTAGGGGTATTGTTGAGGATGTGCTTGTAAAAATCGATAAATTTATATTCCCAGCCGACTTTGTTGTTCTAGAAATGGATGAGGACGGTGACACACCTTTAATCTTAGGACGACCCTTTTTAGCAACTGCTAGAACTATCATTGATGTTGGCACAGGTGAATTGACACTTCGTGTAGGTGATGACACGATTAAACTCCAAGCTTGATTTTGTTAGGATATCTAGTGATCGAGATGATTTTAAGAGTTTTGCTAATGTGAGTAACGTTGTAGCTCAAACTTCTTTGTAGGATATCCCTAGGAAGAAAGTGATGGAGCCATATTCTATCCTGTGTGACAAACATAGAACGACTCATGAGGAGCGAATGCTTCAGATCGATGAACTAGACGAATGAAGGACACATGGCAAGGAGAAACCAAGAATACACGAAGCAAAACCGAAGCAACTACATGACGAGCTTAAAGGTGATACGAACCACTTCAAGGTTGGGGACTAGGTACTGTTAGATGAAACCGGCACTTGAATAACCACTTCAGAGCTAAATACAAATGGAGCGACCCCTTTTACGATACTCAATGTCTTCCTATACGGAACAGTCGAGGTAACTCATTCTAATTTAGGCACTTTTAAGATAAATACTACTCGACTCAAACCGTATGATGATAATAGAATTGATAGCAAGAAAGAGGAGTCTCGAGTTCGTGAATAGCCATAACCGAGCAAAAATAAGGTAAAACGAGCTTAGACTTTAAACAAGCGATTCTCGAGCGGCAACTTGAGCATTAACACTCCTAATTTAATAATTATATGATATTTTCAAAATTAATTAAATAAAATAAGTAATAAAATGGTGTTTTAAAACCCACATAGCCTGGACACACAGGCGTGTCCCTTGCCGTGTGGATCCTGGGACTTAGTTTTTTTTTTAATTTTAATGAAACTGACAGAGAGCTACATGGCTTTACAACATGACACAGCCTGAATACACGGGAGTGTCCTTGGCCGTGTGGATCCTGGCGCTTAAAATCCCCAAAAATTGACAGAGACACGGCCTGAATATAGTCCACACGGGCGTGCGACACGGCCGTGTGGACCACACAACCTGGACACATGGGCGTGTCTAAGGCCGTGTGAAATTAGAGCCTAATTCAAATTTAAAAATTCAAAACAAGTCAGGGGGCTCCATGGGCAATACACACGGCCGTGTGTGAGGTCACACGGGTGTGTGGAAATCTACACGGGTGTGGGAGAAGCGAAGGACTTCGCACACGGCCGTGCAATGCGGTCGTGTGCACCACACGGCCTGGACACACGGGCGTGTCTAAGGCCGTGTGAATTGTAAAACACTAAACCCATCCTAGAAGTAGGCTCGAATCTGGCGTGTCACATTGAAGTGTTTTTCGAAAACCATGTTTTTGTTGAAAACCCTTCTTAATATTTAAAAACTTCTTGCCATTTAAAACTTGTGTAAAGCCTCAGTATGCGTTCGTTTAATTTTAAAATAGGGTTCGTTGAAAAAGGTTGTTCACTTTTAAAACGTTATTGATTTCCTTCAAAATCCCTTTCAACTACGAAATCTTTTTAAAAACGTTGCAAAAACGTGATAACAAAACAGTTGTTGTAATGTAATGTTTTGAAAACAATAATCATTTTGGAAAACTGCGATTTACTTCTAATAGATATAAATTAAAATAAAACCAAACCTAAAATTTAAAATTTGAAAACTTGAAGAGGCCTTATTACAAACCAAACCAAAATAAAGTACTTATGAATAACTTAATAGAAAAATAGAAGTAGTTGTGTGGCCATCTCCGAGTCCCTCGCAGCTCCGATTCGTCTAAGGCTGGGATTACCTGCACAGTTAAAAACGGGGTGAGTTTACGAAAACTCAGTGTGTAATCCCCTAATATAAAAACTGCCAGTTAGATAAACAGAATACAGAAGCAGTCTGGGCCTGAGCCCTATTCAGTCACAGTACAGTTTCAGTGGGCCTAAGCCCATTGCCCTATCATTTAGGTCTGGGCCTATAACAGAACCGTTTGGGCCTAGCCCATATCAATATCGGATCTCATAAACAGAAATGCAATAGTGTAAGAATGCACCCCACCCCAATCCAGCCAGCACACCACCCGTATCAACCAACACACCATGTGGGGATAAAATCGACCCACCCAGCCTGCACACCAATGTTAGCACCGGTTGCAGTACTAACCGATATCGCAGCAGAGCTGCTAGAATATAAGCGGCTTAAAGCCATCGGTAGGTCCATAGTCATCTCGGACGACCCGTGCAACCCTAACAATCAAATCGGTGGGTCCACAGTCGTCTCGGGCAACCCGTGTAACCCTAACGGATCAATCACTTCCTCCAATTCCAAAATCCCAATCCCATGCAGTATGTCATGTATGCAAAGCACATATATATAAATCACATGGCATACTCTAGGAAGACAGACAAATCATAGCTCAGGTCAGTCAAAACATAGCATAAAACAATCATTTACCCACGAGGGCAAAATAGTCATTTTACCCTATAAGGGTATTTCAGTAATCCTACCCTTCAGGGGTATTTCGGTAATTCTACCCTACAAGGGTATTTCGGTAATTTTCCCCTACAGGGGTATTTCGGTAATTTTGCAAACCAGGCGTATTTTGGTAATTTTGTAAATTGGGGGTATTTCGATAATTTTACAAATCAGGGGTATTTCGATAATTTTGCAAATCGGGGGTATTTCGATAATTTTGCAAACTGGGGGTATTTTAGTAATTTTAAAAATCGAGGGTATTTCGATAATTTCACAAGTTAGAGGTATTTCAGTAATTTTTGCAAATCGGGGTCTCAACGACCCAACAGAAGGTCCATCGTCACTTCGCGCGACTTAAGTAACCTAAACAGTCACAACGATGTAAATGGGCCCAAGGCTCATTACTCGGCCCAAGTGGGCCCACTCACTCGTGTGGCCCAATTAGCCCAGAAATAGCCTCGGCTATACGAACAACACAGTTCAAACCAATAGAAACCATGTAACATGCATTTTATCCCCACACGGCCCATTGGCAAAAAACGACCCTAGCCATATGGACTGCACGGCTGGATCTAACATTTACCACAAATTGTAGATTTTATCCATGTGTAGCCCACGAGCCCATTGGTCCACATGGCCCATTTTGGCCCATCGAGGCCCATAATAGCCTCTACAGTCCTACGCCTAAGATTTGTAGGCTCGAATCACCACACGTGCGATCGCACGCTCGTGTAACATCAAACGTCGTATTTCAGCTTTTAACTTTTCAGCTTTTGCTGATCTACAGTCCAATCAATGTGGAATACACACCTGTTACGAGATCACACGAACAATCCAAGAACACCGCAACCTATATTCAATCAAGGCTTCCAATTAATCACTGACAAAAGATTAACAACTCCTTATACACTTATCACGAAATAAACACCAACTATTTACCTTGATTAAATGAGAAGAGATCTCCTACTTGAACCCTTATCCAAAACTAATAACGATTTCTCCTAAAGGGAATTCCTAAATTTCCAAACTCCACTCATGATACATAGCATACACACGAAGTTGAAATAAGGGCACTAGGATTTACTGAAACAGAAGAGAAACGATTGGCCTACAGCCTCACTAGAAAGAATACCCCTCACGACAGAAGTAAGGCTCCCTAGCCATTTAATCAACAATAACAACCAAGGTTAGACATAAGATTCCCAACCTGTGAAAGAGAGAATAGAGAAAGATCGAGTACTCACCGATTAATCAAAGAATATTTGCATACGACGAAAACCAGAAAAGAGGGGAAGAGCATTGAACTTCGGTCAATCAAACTATAAAGGAGAAGAGAAGGGAGAAGAAAAATAAATGATGAGGGAGGAAAAGAGGATGTAGTCGGCTAGAGTAGAAACAAAGTGCCAGAAAGAAATAATACTGAGAACAAGAAGGGAAAGAAAATTGGTTCAAAAGATGGTACTTGAGAAGGAGCAGAAAAAGCAAAGAACTGAAACGAACTGCCCAAATGGTCATAAAAGCAAAGCACCAACTTGCAAAAGAAGAGAGGGGAACCGAAACACAAAAAGAAAAGCCCGAAGTATCAAAAATAGAATTCAGCATCTACTCATACACAATTGCCGAAAATGCACACTCTAAAGCCCTCCCTTAGCTGAATTTTCCCAAAGAAGATGCACAAATCGGCTATAACACTCCAAGCCTTCAAATCCCTTGAAACTCTCCACATTTTCCTCCTCTAAATCCCCAACAACCATCATCCATATCCCATGATACTCTCCCCTTTTTACCAAGTCCTCAACCACTCCAAAGAGTTTGAATCCACCACAAACTCTTGCCATCCATGCTGCAAAATAAAACCTCCCTTGCTCCTCAAGAGACTTGAACCTCAGACCACAAGCTTCACTCCAAATGCCACTTGCCACTATGCCACAAGCCCTTTTGTGTCACAATTTAATCTTAATTGTTCTTAAGGCCTACATACCAATATCCAGGGTTTAATTTACCTAAAACCAAAATTGTTGCTGAAGCCCAGGTTTGAACCCAAGACTTCTCCAAGATCCCAAACACTCCAATATTGCTAACCCAACAGTACTAACATGCATTCGTGCCGTTTTCTTGCTCTCAAGAATTTTAGGTGCTCCCAAGCTGAAGGCCCAATTCTTCTAGGCCCAAAATTCGGGGCTTTACATGAATATTAGGCTTTTAAAATTTGCGACGAACACGGGCTGGGGGCTATATCACACGGGCGTGTGACACGGCCGTGTGACCCAACACGGGTCGTTACACGATCGTGTCACTTATAAAGTCCCCAATGTCCTTTTCTTCTTCTTCTTTTTCCCCCAAAACTCCCCCCAAACCCTAGCCGCCGCTCCCTAATTCCGGCCATCGTCGACCCCTCCTCCTTTCTCCTTTTTCCTTCTCCCCCAAACCGACACCCACCCCCTCCATTTTCTTCCCCTTTTCTCTCTTCTTCTTTCCCATTTTTCTTTCTTTTTCTCTTCAAAGCCGTCACCCAAACACCACCCAACCACCACTCCACACCCACACCAAGCACCACCGACCCCCTCTGATCGCTGGAATCAGAGTCTTAAAATTTATAAAGAGAATAATCGAACCTACAAACTAACTCCGACAACGATTAAAGGCAAGTGTACCTATTAAACAGTAGTATAGCTTAGGCAAGACCAGATTGTCGAACCCAAAGGAACTAAAAGTACTAATACTAACCTTTTTTTTATTATCTAGCCTAAAATAAGTGAAGTTGTTTAGACTTAACTACTACTAAGCTAAAGACGCAAAGACAAAAAGAATGAATTGAGAAATAACTTGAGGGAAGACTCAGTTGATTTAAGATGATACCCTCAGGAAGAATCCACCTAGACTTCACTTGTTATCTAACAGCGAACCATACGATTTATTCACTTGACTTGATCCGTAGGACTCCCCAACGTATATTAAACCCTCTCTCGAGGTGAATAACGTCTAGCCTTAGGTTAATTAACAGAAATATGTTTCTCACTTAATAACCCACTAGAATAGCAGTAAATCGATCTATGGATTCCCATATTAGGTTTCGCCCTAATCCGGCAAAATCTTGTCACCCTATCTCTAGGCGCGCAAACGACTCCGCTTTAATTATGCTAGATCTATTCTTAAGCAGGGACTTTTGCTCCTCCACCTAAGAACATCTGACTTGAGTCAATATCCCGGAAACATTAACACAAGAATTAAGTGCACATAATTAAGAACAAATCAAGTATTTATCTTATAGTTCAGAAAATAATAACAAGATTCATCTAGGTTTCATCTCCTTCAGGTATCTGAAGAGTTTAGTTCATAACAAATAAAGAAAACATCTTAGAAGAAAAGATAAAACAAAACATAAGAAATCCATAAAACTCCCTGAAGGAATTGAAGTAGAGATCCGCCGTCTTGAGTAGAATCCTGGCTTCTAGAGATGGATCAACTGGCTATCTTCGAGTGATTCCCACAATTTTGACCTTTTCGGCTTGGCTCCTTGGCCTAGCTAACCGCCCTCCTTTCAGGTAAAACTTAGGGGGTTTATATAGGCTCTTAGAATGTGTTTCTTCACCCCAAAGTATCCAAATCCGAATGAAATTACTTTTTGCCACGATAGGGACACGGCTATGTCACACGCCCGTGTGACTAGTCTTCAAGCCGTGTTCAGACTTCTTTAATGAGGTACGATAGTGTGACTTGGGGGTAAGGCCGTGTTCTAGATGATCAATGTGGCACGGCCGTGTGGGCTTAAGTCCAGGCTGTGTGGATTTCGTGATATGGCCCATTTACTCCGTTTTGGGCCCGTTTTATGTTCTTTTCGTCCTCGGGTGCTTTCCTGGGTATAAGACATGAAAAGAAAGGATTAAGAGCACCTTTTTATATCAATCGAGGCTTAAATCATCCAAAAGCATACTAAATGTGGGATTAAAATATGTTGCTTTTACGGTTTATCAAATACCCCCACACTTAAGCTTTTGCTTGTCCTCAAGCAAAATTCTCAACTTACAATTAAAAAAAAAACTTTCCATGATTCATAATTCCTATCAATAATGTCTCATCATAATTCATAGATAATTTATACATGGATGAGTTAACTCGAAGAGTCCTAAAGATTCAAACAGTCAAAGTCATATATTTGTAGCATAAAAATGTAGGTGTTTCCCCTTATCTAAATAATTACCTTTGATTCAAAATCGACAAGGATTGACATCCTCACTAAAGAGTCACTCAAATCACTCGAGGTGTTTAAGGTTCAAAATTAAGCTCTCAGAAGTCGAACCTAAAAAGTTAATCCCATAGGCTTGCCTGAAAATCAAATCTCCACCACTATAATATGAGATGATACACAAATCAAAAGGTCTTTAACAGGGTTGTAACGGGGCTAGGGTTAAAGGTGTGGATAAAGGCTGAATTAGAAGGTTAGAATCGAGACTGACTTGACAATTTGCCTAACTAAAAAAATTGAACTAATCCTAAATAATTACATCAATTAAAAACTAATAGTACGAGCTTTTTCCTCAAGATGTGGAATTTCAACATGTAAGCTCACTTAGTAGAACTAATACTGAATATACTTCGGGTTTTTTTTTTAAGATCAAATTATAAAAGATGAATTCAATTACTGAACTAATTTAATTAGGTAACTTAATCAAATCATATCTCGATAAAAGGGTAGTCAAAAGGAATGGTGATAACAAATACAAAGGGGTTTTGGGTTAATAGTAGCTGGTGAGTCAATAAAAAGGGTTGTTAGGATCAACGGGGCTCACTAGGGGTTAATTTATGGAGGTAGGCTTTTTAGTGGAGTGAGTAAGTTAAATCCTAGGTGCCTTTATCATCTCTATATATCAAATCATAGATGTGGTCTCAACATGTATAATCGAGGTAAGTTCTACAATAACAGTTCATAGTTGACACACTCATAATCAATAAAGTGAGCATGGAAAAGAATATATGCTCTAATAGGCTCAAAATCTCACAAAACTTATGGGTGTTTTGACATCAACCTTGTAAATTTCAAACTTCCAGATAATATTCAGATTCAGCTCAACAACCTAGCAAAGATTTTAATTCTGAAAAAATAGACTTATCATGCTCGATTCTCTAATATTCTTCTCATTTAATCATCAATGCACAATTAACTATGACTTAATTTAAAACATATCAATAAAAATCATAGACCATCAGAAATTTCATCCTAATTAGTAATATGAGGAAATTACTTCAAAACAAGACTAAATTCAGGGATTTGAGAATAATGAAGAAAGTTAGGCCGGATTTGAGAATAATGCAGAATGTTAGGCCCTTTCTTCAAATAAATATTCACCCCCCACACTTAAGATGTACATTGCCCTCAATGTACAAAGACATATATAAAATTTAAGAGAGAGGGAGAGGTGAAACTTCCTGAATTAAGGATGAGATCCTGGAGTTGGAGGAGTCGGTCTGGATGACGATCCTGAGCTAGATGAAGAAATTGGAGAGCTCATAAATAGTTAGCTAGGAGTTATTAAGACACTTTTAAAATAAACGAAATATATAACTAAAAACAAGAAAGAAAAAGGAAAGGAGGCTAAGAAGGAAAAGAAACTAAGACTGGAAGATAAAAGGGCTTGAGAATCATTATTGGTAGATGGTTCATGAGGTGGGTGTGACTTCTAAGGTGACGGAGGTACTGGCGGTGGTGGAAGTGGCGTGATTCCCAAGCAGCCTTTACAACC
This sequence comes from Gossypium australe, assembly GCA_005393395.2. Taxonomy (NCBI): domain Eukaryota; kingdom Viridiplantae; phylum Streptophyta; class Magnoliopsida; order Malvales; family Malvaceae; genus Gossypium; species Gossypium australe. The sequence goes on from CM016614.1 coordinate 82,018,688, forward strand.
TAACACTAAGAAATTAAAATATATTAAACTAGATTAAGCATAAGATTGTCAAGGAGAAGGAAATTGAAGTAAAAGAGAAAAGAAAAATAAAAACAAAATGGTCTCAAAGACCCTTGGCTTGTTGTTTGGATGAAGCGGCCGGCATGAGCTTATGTATAGGGGTGACCCTTGGTGAGATTATGCTTGGCTTCTCCCTCTTCTTCGGCATAGTTTTTGTGTAGCTCAAGGGTTGGAGAGACTTATAATGGAGGGGAAATTTGAGGATAGGGAATAAGAAAAGAGGTGGAAAGTAGAAGAATGGGAGGGGGCTGGTGTTTAAATAGAGGCTCACATCTGGTACGTTCCCACGCCCGTGGTGTGAGGGTGTGTCAATGCATACGACCACTAAGCACAGCCGTGTGTCTAGGCGTGTTGTTTCTCCATGCCTGTTTTTCAGCTGGCCACGCCCGTAGGGCACAAGTCAGTATGTTGGCACGGTTTTAAGGCACGGGCGTGTTCTGCCCGTGGCTTGCAAGTTAGTAGCTTCACACGGTCGTCAGGCATGGGCATGTCCAGCCCATGGTTGGCAAGTCAGTATCCTCACATAGTCGTCGGGCACGGCCGTGTTCTACCCGTGTTTAGGAAAATTTTATCTCTTGTCGTGCACGGCTATAGGTACGCCCGTGTTTCATCCCCTGGCTTCCACAGGGCCACGGGCATGCCCGTGTGCAAGGCCGTGTGGCCCTAAACCTGTACTTCATTGATATGGAGTTAGATGCTTAAAAGTAAAATGTTAGTAAATTAGTGCTCGGGTTGCCTCTCGAGAAGCGCTCGTTTATAGTCTTAAGCTAGACTTACCCTGTTGTCATTTTTAAAAGAAGGTTCACGGAGCTGAAGCTCCTCTCTCATATTCCTAAAATCTGCACCATTATAAATTTTTAGTCGGTGACCATTTACCTTGAATGTGCCCTTGGTGGGGTGAGTTACCTCGATTGTGCCATACAGAAAAATTGTTTTGATCATGAATGGGCTTGACCATCTTGATTTCAACTTCCCAGGGAATAGTTTAAGCCTTGAGTTGTATAGCAGGACCAAGTCCCCTACTTCGAATTGTTTTGATTTCTTGAGACAAGCATCATGGCATCGTTTTGCTGCCTCCTTGTATAGTTTTGAGTTCTCGTACGCCTCAGCTATCCATTCGGCTAGCTTGTTCATCTGCATCATTCGTTTCTTTCCTGCAGTTTTAAGATAAAATTTAAAAACTTTATGGCCCAAAAAGCTTTGTGTTCTAACTCGAATGGTAGATGACAGCTTTTCCCGTATACAAGTTTGTATGGGGACGTTCCCAGAGGGGTTTTAAATGTTGTTCTATAGGCCCATAAGGCATCATCTACTTTTAATGCCCAATCTTTCCTGTTTGATTCAACCGTGTTTTCTAGGATGCGTTTAAGTTCCCGGTTTGCTACTTCAACTTGCCCACTAGTTTGAGGGTGATATGGGGTAGCTATCCTGTGGTGTACTCCATACTTTTTTAAGGCTTTGTCAAATTGAGTATTACAGAAATGAGTGCCCCTATCACTAATGATAGCTCTAGGTGTTCCAAAACGAGAGAATAGTTTCTTTAGAAACTTAACTACTACCCTAGCATCATTGGTAGGTAAAGCTTCAGCTTCTACCCATTTTGACATGTAATCAACTGCCACTAGGATGTATTTATTTCGAAATGAACTAGGGAATGGTCCTATAAAATCAATACCCCATACATCAAATATTTCACATGATAACATATATGTTTGAGGCATTTCATCATGTTTAGAAATATTACCTATTCTTTGGCATTTATCACACGAGGTAACATACCTGTTGGCATCTTTAAATAGAGTGGGCCAATAAAAACCTGATTCAAGTATTTTGTGCGCTGTCTTGATGCCACTGTAGTGTCCTCCTAAAGGTTCTGAATGGAACTGTTCCAGGATTTTGCTTGCTTCTGCCTTTGTAACACATCTTCGAATGACCTGCTCTGCACATATGCGAAAAAGAAAGGGATCTTCCCAAAAATAATTTTCCGCATCAGCAAAGAATCGCTTCTTTTGGTGATGTGTTAGTCTTTTTGGCAAGATGTTAGCAGCTAAATAATATGATAGAGTCGTTCATCTCACTTTTATCGAGCTCTTCGATATGTGGATTCTCAAGTTTGGAGAGGCGATCTGTCGCAAGATTCTCAGCTTCCTTCTTATCTTGTATTTCTAAATCAAACTCCTGTAAAAGTAAAATCCATCATATGAGTCAAGGTTTTGCATCAGGTTTGGTTAAAAGATAACGGAGAGCTAAATGGTCAGTGTAAACGATAACTTTAGACAATATTAGATACTGCCTAAATTTGTCAAAAGCAAAAACTACAGCTAGCAATTCTTTCTCCGTGGTGGTGTAGTTTTCCTGTGCGGGTGTTAATGTTCTGCTAGCGTAGTAAATTGGCTGAAAATGCTTGTCTCTTCGTTGTCCCAAAACTGCACCTACTGCAAAATCACTTGCATCACACATTAGTTCAAAGGGTAAATTCCAATCAGGTGCAATTATAATCAGAGCATTTATTAATTTATCCTTAAGGACATTAAATGCATCTAAACATTCCTGATTGAAATTGAAAGGAACATCTTTTTCTAGTAATTTTGTTAAAAGCTTGGCTATTTTAGAAAAATCTTTAATAAATCCTCTTAAGAACCCTGCATGTCCTAAAAAGCTTCTAATAGCCTTAACAGAACTAGGGGGAGGTAATTTTTCTATGGTTTCAACTTTTGCTTTATCTACCTCAATCCCTTTACTAGAAATCTTATGTTCTAATACAATCCCTTCTCTAACCATTAAGTGACATTTTTCCCAATTCAAAACAAGGTTTGTTTCCTCACATCTTATTAGAACTCATTTTAAATTTTTAAGGCAAAGATGGAAAGAATTACCGAATACCGAGAAATCATCCATAAATACCTCCATAATGTCTTCCACAAGTTCCTCAAAGATTGCCAACATGCAACGCTGAAATGTAGCAGCAGCATTACATAATCCAAAAGGCATTCTACAATAAGCAAACGTACCGTATGGGCATGTAAATGTTGTCTTCTCTTGATCTTCAGGAGCTATTGGGATTTGGAAGTAGCCGGAGAGTCCGTCCAAGAAACAGTAGTACATATGCCCAGATAGTCTTTCTAACATTTGATCTATGAAGGGTAGAGGGAAGTGATCTTTTCTAGTGGCATCGTTCAGCTTTCTATAGTCTATACAGACTCTCCAACCTGTAACTATTCTTGTAGGGAGTAACTCATTATTTTCATTAGGCACTACAATAATGCCTCCTTTCTTTGGAAGTACTTGTACAGGACTTACCTAAGTACTGTCAGAAATAGGATAAATTATTCCTGCATCTAGAAGTTTAATTACCTCAGCCTTGACTACTTCTTTCATGTTGGGGTTTAAGCGTCTCTGAGGCTGCACACACGATTTGTATTCCTCTTCTATTAAAATTTTGTGGGTACAGAACGATGGGTTTATGCCCTTGATGTCAGAGATTTTCCAAGCTATGGCTTTTTTATGTTCTCTTAGTACCTGTATTAACTCCTCTTTTTCCTTGGGTTTTAGTTCTGAAGAGATAATAACCAGTAGCGTAGAATTGTCCACGAGGAATGCATACTCTAAGTGTTTTGGCAACTGTTTTAATTCCAATTTGGGCGGCTCATCGATGGAGGGTTTTTGTCTTAGTTCGTCATTGACTTTAATGCTTTCTTCTTGCGTTTGTCGAGGTGAAGACGTATTCAGCTCATCAGCTTCATCTTCTTCCCCCTCGTCTTGAGTCAGGCACAGTATCATCGTGTTATCATGTAAGATTTCCTGTAATGAGTTTTGAATGATATGATCAGTAGTATCAACAAAATAACAGGCATCATCTTATTCTCTAGAATATCGCATGGCATCATAAATTTGAAAAACAATTTCCTCATCGCCTATTCTTAATGCAAGTTTACCGTTACCTACATCGATAACAGCCCTAGAAGTAGCTAAAAAAGGACGCCCTAAAATTAAGGGAACATCAATGTCTTCATCCATGTCTAACACAAAAAAATCAACAGGGAAAATAAATTTATAAATTTTCACCAGGATATCTTCGATAACTCCTCTAGGATATTTAATAGATCTATCAGCTAATTGAATACTCATCCTAGTGGGTTTTGGTTCCCCAAGATCTAGTTGTTTAAACATTTTGTAAGGCATTAAATTAATACTGGCACCTAGATCAGCTAATGCCTTCTTAATATTTAAGCTACCAATTAAACAAGGAATAGTAAAACTTCCTGGGTCTTTTAATTTGGTTGGTAACTTGTTTTGGAGGATGGCTGAGCATTCTTCATTAACTTCCACCGTCGATACTTCTTCAAGCTTCCTTTTATTCGTTAGGAGTTCCTTTAAGAATTTTGCGTATTTTGGCATTTGTGAAATAGCTTCAACAAAAGGTAAGTTAATATGTATTTGTTTAAAAAGTTTGAGAAACTTACCGTATTGGGCATCTAATCGTTCTTTCTTCAATTTTGCTGGATATGGGATTGGTGGTTTACTTTCTTTGCGTACTGGATTTACGTCCTCAACTCTCTCATCCTTTGTTTTGTTATCTTCGTGTGGTCTCTTTGGTTTGACTAACTCCTTTCCACTTCTTATTGTGATTGCCTTTACCTGTTCTGTTTCTTTAGAAAGAATCTCTGCCCGTATTTCACAAATCATCTCAGTAAGTAGTCCAACTGACTTAGTGAGTTCCCTAATTGACTCAGTGAGTTCCCCAACTTGGTTCTTTGTCTCTTCAACTGATGTTTGTTGACTTTTAAGTGTTTTCTCAGTATCTTGGAGACGATTTTTTATGCTTTCCATGAATTTTGTCAGCATCTCTTCGAGGTTTGGTTTTTTCTCTTGTGGATATGGCTGATTTTGGAAATTTTGAGGAGGTTGTTTTCTTTGATTTCCTTGATTTCCTTGACCTCCCCATGAAAAATTTGGGTGCTGGATTGTAAGTATTACTATAAGGATTATTATTGGATCTAAAATTATTACCTATATAGTTCATCTGTTCGCTCTTTGCGCCCAGTTGGTAGGGTGGGTACTCAGGATTCGCCACAGTTCCATTTGCGTTGCATTGCATGACTGGGTGTACTTGCGAAGAACACAAACTATCAAGCTTTTTATTTATCATCTCTATCTATGTTGATAGTGTGGTCACTGCATCGAGGTTGTAAACTCCAGCTGATTTTGTCAGTTTAGTCCTTGTAACTTGCCACTGATAGTTATTCAATGACATCTCTTCAATGAACTCGTAGGCTGCTTCAAGAATTCTATTGTTCAGAGTTCCACCGGCGGCTGAATCAATTAATTGCCTCGTTGAGGGGTTTACACCATTGCAGAAAGTTTGGACTTGGAGCCATAAGGGTAAACCATGGTGTGGACACCTTCTCAAGAGATCTTTGTATCTCTCCCATGCGTCGTATAATGTCTCTAAATTCATCTGCACAAAAGAAGAGATACCATTCCGTAATTTGGCCGTTTTGGCCGGTGGGAAATATTTTAAAAGAAATTTTTCGGTCATTTGTTCCTATGTAGTGATTGACCCTCGTGGTAACGAGTTTAACCACTGTTTGGCTTTATTTCTTAGTGAAAAGGGAAATAACCGAAGACGTATGGCATCATCTGAAACGCCATTTATTTTGAAGGTATTACAGAATTCTAAAAAATTAGCTATATGAGTGTTTGGGTCTTCGTCTTGTGAACCATCAAATTGAACAAATTGTTGAATCATTTGTATTGTGTTAGGCTTTAATTCAAAATTATTAGCAGCTATAGCAGGCCTAACAATACTCGATTCTGCTCCTGTTAAATGCTGTTTAGCATAATCAAACATAGTACGTAGAGCATTGTTTTCTCCCACATCATGTGGTTGTGGATTATTCTCATCCATCCTTTCAGTAGGATTGGATCTGTCTTCTTGGTCTTCCTCTGTGTAATTTAGGGCTCGCCTGATTTCTCTGCGAGTCCTACGAACGGTAGCTTCAATTTCACTATCGTATACTAGTAGTCCTTTTGGGTTCCTTCTATTCATAAACTAGAGGTACCTGCTAGGAGAAGAAAGAAATAAAATTTAGTAAAATAAAAAATTTAACCTAAAAAAATAAAAATAAAAGTAAATTGCAAAAAATAAGAAATAATGGCTAAAGTAATAAAAATAAAGTTTTCTTAATATTTTAGTTCCTCGGCAACGGTGCCAAAAACTTGATCGCTGGAATCAGAGTCTTAAAATTTATAAAGAGAATGATCGAACCTGCAAACTAACTCTGACAACGATTAAAGGCAAGTGTACCTATCGAACAGTAGTATAGCTTAGGAACTAAAAGTAACTAATACTAACCTTCTTTTTATTATCTAGCCTAAAATAAGTGAAGTTGTTTAGACTTAACTACTACTAAGCTAAAGACGCAAAGACAAAAAGAATTAATTGGGAAATAACTTGAGGGAAGACTCAGTTGATTTAAGACGATACCCTCAGGAAGAATGCACCTAGACTTCACTTGTTATCTAACACTGAACCATACGATTTATTCACTTGACTTGATCCGTAGGACTACCTAACATATATTAAACCCTCTCTCGAGGCGAATAACGTCTAACCCTAGGTTAATTAATGGAAATCTCTTTCTCACTTAATAACCCCCTAAAATAGCAGTAAATCGATCTATGGATTCGCATATTAGGTTTCACCCTAATCCGGCAAAATCTCGTCACCCTATCTCTAGGCGCACGAACGACTCCGCTTTAATTATGCTAGATCTATTCTTAAGCAGGGACTTTTGCTCCTCCACCTAAGAACATCTGACTTGAGTCAATATCCCGGAAACATTAACACAAGAATTAAACACACATAATTAAGAACAAATCAAGTATTTATCTTATAGTTCAGAAAATAATAACAAGATTCATCTAGGTTTCATCCCCTTCAGGTATCTGAAGAGTTTAGTTCATAACAAATAAAGAAAACATCTCAGAAGAAAAGATAAAAAAAAACATAAAAAAATCCCTAAAACTTCCTGAAGGAATTGAAGGAGAGATCCGCCGTCTTGAGTAGAATCCTAGCTTCTAGAGATGGATCAACTGGCTATCTTCGAGTGATTCCCACAATTCTGACCTTTTCGGCTTGGCTCCTTGGCCTAGCTAACCGCCCTCCTTTTAGGTAACACTTGGGGGGTTTATATAGGCTCTTGAAATGTGTTTTTTCGCCCCAAAGTATCCAAATCCAAATGAAATTGCTTTTTGTCACGATAAGGACACGACCATGTCACACGCCCGTGTGATTAGTCTTCAAGCCGTATTCGGACTTCTTTAATGAGGCACGACCATGTGACTCAGGGGTAAGGCCGTGTTCTAGATGATCAATGTGGCACGGCCGTGTGGGCTTAAGTCCAGGCTGTGTGGATTTCGTGATATGGCCCATTTACTCCGTTTTGGGCCCGTTTTATGTTCTTTTCGTCCTCGGGTACTTTCTTGGGTATAAGACATGAAAAGAAAGGATTAAGAGCACCTTTTTATATCAATCGAGGCTTAAATCATCCAAAAGCATACTAAATGTGGGATTAAAATATGTTACTTTTACAGTTTATCACCCTCGCCGTCCCTCCCTGACCCGACACGCCGTTGCCCAGTCGACCGCCGCGCCTCCATCCACCACCCCACCGTCAGTCACCATTTTCTTTCCCTTCATTTTGTTTCATTCTTTTTATTTATTTTATTCTGTTATTTATTTTTATTTATATTTTTCTTTATTTTCTTTATTATTATTCTCTCTATTATTATTTCTATTTAGATTAGGCTTATTATTATTTTTATTATTTTTATTCTCTTTATTTAGTTATTTCACTCCTATTATTAATTCCTTAAATTATTTATTTATTCTTAGTATCTTGTTAGCTAGTTGATCTTTCTTTTCTCCATATATTTTCTATTTACTATTATTCTTTAGTAACTCATTGTTAATATTGATTTTTTAGTCATGATGCAAGCTTAGTGTATAGTTTCAATTTCTTTGCTTACTAGTTCTTAATTTATTAGGTTAAATGATATGTTCTTAGTTCTTGGCAATAGGATTGTTTATTTATATTTCTGATTTTTATTACTAGAATATAATGATTCTTTAATCTTTTAGTAGTACATTGCTATTTCGGACTAATGGGATCTTACATCCTTGACTTTGGTGATGCTTGATTTCTTTATTGAAAACCTTTTACATTTTCAGGTACATCATGAAAAATACTCGAGGCAAGACTAAGGTCGTCGTCCCCGCTTCGAAAAAGCGGAAGGGTCCTGGCGCGACCTCCTCTAATGTCTTTGCTGAAGTTCGCCATCCTTACCTCAGATTTTCGCGGACCCCCGGAGGACTTATTTCAACTCCTTCGCATACGACCACTTGGTTTGGGCTGATGCATTGACTGGGCCGCGTTGGAGCAGGTCCACCTCGCTGATGAGGTTCGTGCTTTCATCATCACAGCCCCATGGGACCGTTTCTTCAGTATCGTCGAGTCCATGTATATGGAGCTTACCTTGGAGTTTTGCTCAATGTTTCACCTTCAGCATGCCATGTCGGTCCAAGATGAGCCAGGCACCATCACTTTTCGCCTTGGTGGTTTGGTGCGTCGTATGAGCGTCCTAGAATTTAGCGCTGCTTTGGGACTATACACAGAGGAGTACATGAGCACCGAGGACTTTCTTCAGCTCCATTACCATATTCATCACTCGCCCTCGCGTTGTTGGACTGACCTAACGGACGGTCTGACCAACTATGATGCTAGTCTCTCAAAGGCGACTTCTCTCTCTCCAACTCTACGGTATATTCACGCCCTTTTAGCTCATAATTTGACAAGACGGAGAGAGAGCATCGGAGTGATGAATTATCGGTAACAAGAATCTATGATGCTAGTCTCTCAAAGGCGACTTGGGAGATAATTCTATCGGTATATTCACGCCCTTTTAGCTCACAGGACGGAGATAATTCTACCGAACCGGTAATTATTGCTTCAGACTTGGGACCCGATGAGAAAGATGAGCTAGTACAAGTACTAAAGGAGCATAAAAAAACCATAGCTTGGAAGATTTCTGACATTAAAGGGATTAGCCCGTCGTTTTGCACCCACGAAATTTTAATGGAATATGAATATAAACCGTGTGTGTAAGCTCAAAGACGATTAAATCCCAACATGAAGGAAGTTGTTAAAGTTGAGGTAATTAAACTTCTAGATGCTGGAGTTATTTATCCTATTTCTGACAGTACTTGGGTGAGTCCTGTGCAGGTTGTTCCAAAGAAGGGAGCCATGATGTTGTAGCCAACGAGAAGGATGAATTAATTCCAACAAGAACAGTCAGAGGATGGAGAGTTTGCATTGACTATAGGAAGTTGAATGATGCCACGAGAAAAGATCACATTCCCTTACCATTCATTGATCAGATGTTATAAAGATTATCCGGGCATATGTACTATTGCTTCCTAAACGGACTCTCTGGCTACTTCCAAATTCCAATAGTTCCTAAGGATCAAGAAAAGACAACATTTACATGTCAATATGGTACGTTTGCTTATCGAAGAATGCCTTTTGGATTATGTAATGCTCTTGCTACTTTTCAGCGCTGCATGCTAGCCATCTTTGATGAACTTGTGGAAGATATTATGGAGGTATTTATGGACAACTTCTCGGTATTCGGTAATTCTTTTCATCTTTGCCTTAAAAATTTAAAACAAGTTCTAATGAGATGTGAGGAGACGAACCTTGTGCTTAATTGGGAAAAGTGTCACTTCATGGTTCGAGAAGGGATTGTGTTAGGCCACAAAATTTCTGGTAAGGGGATTGAGGTTGATAAAGCAAAAATTGAAACCATAGAAAAATTACCTCCTCCTAGTTCAATTAAGGCTATTAGAAGTTTTTTAGGACATGCTAGATTTTACAGAATATTTATTAGAGATTTTTCAAAAATAGCTAAGCCTTTAACGAAACTACTAGAAAAAGATGTGCCTTTCAATTTTAATCAGGAATGTTTAGAAGCATTTAATACCCTCAAAGATAAATTAGTCAATGCTCCAATTATAATTGCACCTGATTGGAATTTACCTTTTGAACTAATGTGTGATGTGAGTGATTTTGTAGTAGGTGCAATTTTGGAACAGCGAAGAGACAAGCATTTTCAACCGATTTATTATGTTAGCAAGACATTGACGGCCGCAAAAGAAAATTACACCACCACAGAAAAAGAATTGCTAGCTGTGGTTTTTGCATTTGATAAATTTAGACAGTATTTGATATTATCTAAAGTTTTCATTTACACTGACCATTCAGCCCTTTGTTACCTCCTAACTAAATCTGATACAAAACCTAGACTAATAAGATGGATTTTACTTTTGCAGGAATTTGATTTGGAAATTCAGCATAAGAAATGGGCTGAAAATCTTGCGGCAGACCACCTTACTAGGCTTGAGAATCCACATCTTAAGGAGCTCGATGAGAGTGAGATAAATGACTCGTTTCTTGAAGAACAACTCTTGTGTATATCTGACTCCGAGATACCATGGTTTGCAGATATTGCTAATTACTTAGCTACTAACATTCTACCAAAAGGGTTGACACATCATCAAAAGAAACAATTCTTTGCTGATGTGAAAAAATATTTTTGGGAGGATCCTTTTCTTTTTCGTATATGTGCAGATCAAGTAATTTGGAGATGTGTTACAAAGTCAGAGGCAAGCAAAATCCTAGAACATTTGTAACACCCCAAACCCGGTCAAGACACCACGTCCGGATCTGGTATGTTACGGGGAAAAACGTACTTGAGAGGTTTAGATTTTTCATTCAAAAGCAGGGTGGAAATGAAGTGAATTTGAAGAGAATTAGAGTTGACTTGTTTGAAATCAAATGGTGTATTTGAAACTCGGACATTTTTGAAAACGTAACCAAAATGTGTAGTTAAAACGAGTTTATACCATTTAAACTTCAATAGTTTCTTAGTGTTACTTAAAACATTTTTTGACTTAGTAGAAAATGGAGTTCGATTTGAAAATCATTTGAATTTGCTTAATATAAAACATTGTGTAATACCCGATGGTATAATTTAAAACACATTGCGTCATAATTTTGAAAACATTGTCTTTCCAAGTTTTAGTAAAATTCATACCAAGTTACTTTGTTAAGGCATATTAAAATCTAACTAAAACATAAACATCATAAAACATAAAATAAAGGCCTTTTACAATTCCAAATTAAAACCCAAATAAAAGTAAATAAGCTAAAGTACCCAAATGCAATAGTCTGAGCAAAACTTTTATTAAAGCATGGCATGTGCACCCCGAGTCCATCCCGGCTCCATGTCCGCGTCTACGAGTCACCTGAAATGTCAAAGGAGAGGGTGAGTCAAATGACTCAGTGTATAATCCCGCTCCCGAGGAAACAACATGCTAACACACATCATTCATAGCAACATAATTAATGCAACCCGATCCTAACCATCCATATCGCCTTTTCTACCCCGTGTGGTACCAAACCACTGGTGGTGCCAAACCACTGGTGACATATAGTCACAATGTGTTACCAAAACACTGGTGTCCCAAAGACACAATATCCGTCAATGTGGTACCAAACCACTGGTGTCCCAAAGACACAATTGTGCTACCAAAGCACTGGTGACCGTAGTCACAAATCCAATGATGGGGCCAACCCATCGTGTGATACCAAATCACTAGCAGACGATCCCATATCTCAAGTGGGGCCAACCCACGGTGGTTAAACCACAGGGACAAGTCGCAATGAGGTGCCAAACCTCTGGTGTCCCAAAGACACAATGTGCTACCAAAGCACTGGTGACCGTAGTCACAAATCTGGTGATGGGGCCAACCCATCGTGTGATACCAAATCACTGGCGTCAATCCCGTATCTCACAAGTGGGGCCAACCCACGGTGGTGTTAACCACAGGGACGAGACGCTGAGGTACCAAACCTCTGGAGGTGCCAAACCTCTGGTGACCCAAAGTCACAAAGTGTGTTACCAAAACACTGGTGCTCGTCAGCACAAAATATCACTGCTCCCTCCACTAGTATCACCCATCAACATACCATACTCATGTAATCATGCATGTCATACAATCATGCATATCATGCTAACATGTCTAATCTCATATCCCATGTCACATATCCACAGCCATGGTATCATATAGATCATCATTAACTCATAATAATAATACTGACTTACCCGAGTCCAGAATCATACCCATTAGGGTATCATATCAATCATCACTGTTTCTTTAATCATCACACAGGTTATTAATCATATTACTAAACGGAAGTGTGTTAGTTTACACACCTGGTAAATACGAGTCTAGAACCCCAACGAAAACGATCTAAGTCCCTCGATTACTAACTCCTACAATCGGCCAAACATTAGGGGTTAGGCATCACTAGCATTCGGCCAACAACCATTAACCAAGGGATCAACATTAAGCCATTACCTTACACTTGCGAATGGTTTGGTTTCCAACCAAACCCCGAACCAGTAGTGGTTCCCTTTGACAATCGGCCTCCACCTAGAAAAAGAACCATTAATCCCTAATTACTTGGCTTAATGAGATAAAGGAATCAACTAATAGTACTGGCCCACACCAATACTTACCCACTTAGCTAATCAGAGAACGAAGGCTCCACTTGATTGCTTCAACCTCCTGAATATCCCAACAAGAAATCGGATTAACAAAGAAGAATAACACCCATCAATGGTTGCCATATTCGGCTCCTAAACAACCAACATCGACAAAGTTTAAGGAGAAAAAGGAGATGGCCATTCGGCCAAGGACTTACCAGTCTCCAAACGATTGAAGCAAAACCACAACACCAATAAGATTCGGCCAAGGTTTTTTTTTTGAGAAGAGGGAAGAAAGTGATTATGAGGTAGATGCTTTTCGGTTTTAAGGGAAAAATCGATATGAAATGGGAGCAAAGTTTCGGCAAGAATTGAGAAGGATGAATGGAAGAATCGGTTGGGAAGGAAATGGTAAGTTCGGCTCTTAAGAAAATGAAGAAACTATGTAAGGGAGAGAAGAGAGTATTCGGCTTACAAAGTAGAGGGAACCAAAGCAATTTCGGCTACCAAAAAATGTTGAGAGCACAAATGCACAATCGGCTAAGTGCAAAAGAAATGAGAAGAAAACGGCAATGTATGTTTGCTTTGGTCTTACGGTTTTCAAGAAGTAAAGAGGATAAGAAAGAAATTGAAGTTTCGGCTGGCTAGAAGACAAAAGAGAGAATTTGGTTTTACCAAGATAGTGACCGAAAATGCTAAGAAAATATGTCAAAAGAGATTCGGCACTACCCTTCCCACACACATACCAAAACCGGCCATACTCTCCCCACTCCCCCAACATCCAAGCCGTCACTTCCCCCCACTCCAAGCCCCAAAAATTCGGCCACAATCCCCAAACACACTCACCACCACTCATTTCAAATGAGTGGACCAAGTCACACTTCCCCTTTTTCCTCTCTTCCCACCACCTCATCACTTGACCAAGTCTTAAGCAGAGTTTGAACTGCCACAAACTCCTCCCTCCATGCCGTCCAAAATAAGTGACAAAAAGGGGACTCTGCTGCTTGAACTCTGGACCTCCCTCACAAGCAGATGACGCCACACCAAGCTCCTCCCTTGCCACTCTACCATCTCTTCACTTGTGCAATAAAACACCAAAGAAAACCCTTATACCCTAGCTCCCACAGCTCCCCTGACTTAACACCCAAAAATCAAAATTTTCCCATTCACTCAGGCACACTCCTAGCCTACAATTAAGCCCCTAAAACACCGAAATAGCAACACAGCACACCAAACACATGCAATAACATGCAACAACAAAATAGCCCCTAACCCGGGATATTACAACATTGCCATTCAGGACTGACAGGAGGACATTACAGTGGGACTAGGACAGCAAATAAAACACTCGAATCAGGTTTCTATTGGCCCACTCTGTTCAAGGATGCTAACAGGTATGTTACTTTGTGTGATAGATGTCAGAGAACCAGGTAATATCTCTAAACGCGATGAAATGCCTCAAACATATATGCTATCATGTGAAATATTTGATGTTTGGGGTATTAATTTTATGGGTCCATTCCCTAGTTCATTTGGGAATAAATACATCTTAGTAGTGGTTGATTATATGTCAAAATGGGTGGAAGCGCAAGCTTTACCTATTAATGATGCTAGAGTGGTAGTAAGATTTCTTAAGAAACTCTTCTATTGATCTGGAACACCTAGAGCAATTATTAGTGATAGGGGTACTCATTTTTGTAATGCTCAATTTGATAAAGTCCTAAAAAAATATGGAGTACACCACAGAACAGCTACCCCTTATCACCTTGAAACTAGTGGACATGTTGAAGTAGCCAACTGAGAGCTTAAGCGTATTCTATAGGAAACCGTAGAATCAAATAGGAAAGATTGGGCTATAAAAATAGACGACGATTTATGGGCCTATAGAACCGCTTTTAAAACTCCCATATGAACATCTCCATACAGACTTGTTTATGGGAAAAGTTGTCATTTACCATTTGAATTAGAGAACAAAACGTTTTGGGCTATAAAATTCCTAAACTATGATCTTAAACTTACAGGTGAGAAATGGTTGATGCAGTTGAATGAGCTAGATAAGTGGCGAGCGAATGCTTATGAGAACTCACGATTATATAAAGAAGCGACAAAGCGATGCCATGATGCTCATTTGAAGCAGCCTAAGCAATTTGCAGTTAGAGATCTTGTTTTGCTATACAATTCAATGCTCAAATTGTTCAATGGAAAGTTGAAATCAAGATGGTCAGGCCCATTCGTAACCCAAATCGTCTTTCCCTATGGCACAATAGAGGTAACTCACCCGACTTATGGCACATTCAAGGTAAACAGTCAACGACTTAAACTTTACAATGGTGAGGATTTTAGAGATATTAGAGAGGAGCTTCGACTCCGCGAACCACCATAACTGAGCGAAAACAAGATAAGTCAAGCTTAGACTCTAAGCAAGCGCTTCTCGAGAGGCAACCCGAGCATTAACATACCTAATTTACTAATTATATTATGATATTTTCACAAAAAAATGGTGTTTTAAAACCCATATGGCCTAGACACACGGGCGTGTCCCTGGCCGTGTGGATTCTGGGACTTAGTTTTTAAATTTCAAAAAAATCGACAGAGGGCTACACGGCCTGGCGACATGGCCGTGTCACTCACACGGCCTGAACACACGGGCATGTCCTTGGCCGTGTAGATCCTGAAGTTTAAAATTCCCAAAAATCGACAGAGACACAGCCTAAATATAGTCTACACGGGCGTGTCCAAGGCCGTGTGAAAACTGGAGCCTAATTTTTCAAAATTTAAATTTTAAAACAAGTCAGGGGCCTCCACGGGCAATAAACACGGCCATGTGTGAGGCCACACGGGTGTGGGAGAAGCGAAGGACTTCGCACACAACCGTGTGGACCACACAGCTTGCACACACGAGCGTGTCCAAGGCCGTGTGAATATTGGGCTTAAGAATTTTGCGATGAACATGGGCTAAATATAGGTCACACGGGCGTGTGACACGGGCGTGTGACCCAACACGGGCCGTTACACAACCATGTCACCTATTTAAAATAAAATTTTATTTTTATTTTCTTCTCCTTCCTTCTTTCCCAAACCCCCAAACCTTAGCCGCCGCTCCCCACCCCAGCTCCGCCGCACTTTCGGCCACCATCGACCCCTCATCTTTTCTCCTTTTCCCTTTTCCCTTCTTCCGCAAACCGAAACCCCCTCCCTTTTCTTCCCCTTTTCTCTCTTCTTTTTCCCCCCTTTTCCTTCTTTTTCTCTTCAAAACCGCCGCCCAAACACCACCCAACCACCACTCCATGCCCACACCAGCCACCACCGACCTGTCGCCTGTCGCACCCCCGACCCTAATCACCGCTGCCGTCCGTTCTTTATTCTTCTCCCTTGTCTTTTTATTTTATTATTATTATATTATTATTTCTTTATTTCTTTCTTTATTCTAATTATTTTATTTTTTTTAGTTTTACTGCTTTTATTTATTTATTCTTTTTTTTTTCAATTTTTTTACTGTTGATTTTGTGTTTCTTCTTAAGTTGTGGACATTTTTACTTTTTGATTTGATTAGATTTAATTTGATTTTCTTTTATTTTTCATTAAACAATATTATGCATGTAGTTTGTTTTAGCTAATTTTATTTTATTTTTATTTTTAGTCTTGCTTCTTCATTTTTATTATTGATCATTATTAGTTTTATTTATTCTTACTAGGTTTTTGATAGTAACTTTCTGATTATTAGTTTTATCATGTTCCAAGTCAATTTCTCTCTTAGTCCAATTGTTGAACTTCACTTAGATTTTTCATTCTTATTCGCATGCATCTATATATTGATTCATTCATTTATTTGATTGCTTTATTACAGATTCATTATAATGAATACTCGTGGCAAGACTAAGGTCGCCGTCCTCGCTTCGAAAAAGTGGAAGGGTGCTTGCGCGACCTCCTCAAGCGCTTCTGCTGAAGTTTGCCATCCTTACCTCAGATTTTTCGCAGACCCACCAGAGGACTTATTTCAGCTCCTTCGCGTACGACCCCTAGGTTTGGGCCGGTGCATTGATTGGGTCGCGTTAGAGCAGGTCCACCTCACTGATGAGGTTCGTGCGTTCATCATCACAGCCCCATGGGATCATTTCTTCATTATCGTTTAGCCCATATATATGGAGCTTACCTTGGAGTTTTGCTCGACGTTTCACCTTCAGCACGTCATGTCAGTCCATGATGAGCTAAGGACCATCACTTTTTGCCTTGGTGTTTTAGTGCGTCATATGAGCATCCCAGAATTTGGTCCTACTTTGGGACTATACACAGAGGAGTTCATGAGCGCAGAGGACTTTTCTCAGCTCCATCGCCATATTCATCACTTGCCCTCGCATTGTTGGACTGACCTCACGCGCGGCCTGACAAACTATAACGCTAGTAGCTCGAAGGCGACTTTTCTCTCTCCAGCTATACGGTATATTCACGCCCTTTTAGCTCATACTTTGACAAGACGGAGAGAGAGCACTGACGTCGTCACCACTCATGATGCCTATTTCCTATGGAGCATGGCACATGGCCATATATTTGATCTAGCGTATTTCATTGGTTTTGTAACACCCTGGTTCTAGGGGTTATGCATTTAGTGCATAACTCGAGTGATGATAGGCTTCTTGTGTGCTTGGGCAAGTTTTTAGGGGGTTTGGAGAACCCTGGAAGGTAGGGAGAGCCTTAGGAAATTTTTGATTTTCAGTGGTTAAAAGGGGAGCTTGGATAGAGGGGGCCTTAAGAGAAATTTTGATGAAGTTTAGGCACAAAGAATGGCTTGGCAGAGTGGCAAGGAGGCACCACTCTAGAGCTTGGAAGGTGACGCCACTTGAAGGAGGAAGGGGTCTCAGGTTCAAGCTGCAAAGGCAGCAGAGGGGGGCTTGTTTTTGCGTCAAGATGGTAGGGGGTTGGACGGTTTTGAATGCTTAAAAGATGGATAAGACTTGGTCTTCCTTTTTGAATTCGGCTAGGATATGGGTTGACTCATTCAAATCTTTTGAATGAGTGTTAGGGAGGTAAAGTAGGAAGAAAATTTGGGATTTTGGTGGAGGGTTGAGTAGTAGCCGGTTTTGGGGAGCTTGGGGGAGGGTATTTTCAGTTTTTGGAGGGTGTTAGGTGGGTGCCGTTCCTGGTAGTATAAATAGGGGGGAGGTGTTCACCTTTTTGTTTTTCCAATTCTCCATCTATTCTTCCCATTTCACCTGAGCCGAACCTCTCACCTTTCATCTCTCTTTTCTTCCATTTTGTTAAACCGAAAGTACACCCCCCACACTTTTCTTTCCCTCTTCTCAAACCTTTGGCCGAAACCCCTATTCCCTTTCCCTTGATTTTCTTTCATTGTTAGCCGAATCTACACCCCACCTATATGCCGTGTCTCTTTTCTTCAACTTAGTAGCACCTTGGCCGAATTTTAGAAGTGGTGTAGACCTCTTCGGGTTTCATTGTAATCGGTTGGTGGAAGTACTCTGGGATATTTCAAGGCATTCAGTCAACTTCAGTAGGCAGTCAGCTTGGTAAGTGATTTTGGGTAAGAAATATTTAGTAAGCTTAAATACTTAGTTTGTGATTTGGAGGGTTAACCCGTTTATCTGATTAAGTGTTTTGATGGAGGCAACAACCAGTCAGAGTGGGCAAGGAAAGGTCCCTATCCCGAAGTTCAAGAAGAGGGCTGTCTCGGCGGTTCGGGATTGGCCACCGGGGTGTGGGCCAGCAGCAGGTGATAGCTATAGGCAGATAGCTGTAGTTTCGTTGAGTGATAGCATAGGGATCGAAAGCTTAGAACTACAAGTGATAAGGTGCGTAATCATCGCACTATTTCCTTCAGTTAATTGCTTGCTAATGCTTATGTTGGATAATCGGATATCAGGTGAGTAAGTTGGTGATATTATGTTATTGTGTTACATATATATATTTGGTGTGGTAATGACATGAGCTGTATGCTTATTTATATGATGACTTAACGTGTGGCATTTACATACTTGCATGGGATTTGGATTGGATGGAGGAAGGAAGGGTGTACACATGATGTACGTGGTCTAATGTTAGCTCAGGCTACATTAGCGCTTGAGGGTTAGCTGTGTGCAACCTCGAGGGAGATGTTGGCTCGGTGCCCATCTCGGCGGTTGATGGCTATGTGCATCACCGTAGACGGAGCATGTTGTTGGGATCACTTTGGTTGATCGGTGGCTCAGCCACGGCCTTGAGCAGCGAGCTTGCCAAGGTAAGGTTCATGGATCACGATGTGATCAGTGGTGGGTTTGCCACGGCCTTAGGCAGGGGGAGTCTGCTAAGGTTGGTGTTACGGTGGGATTGTAGGTTGGGCTGAGAGGCATATTTGCATGACTTGTTATGAGAACGGTATGGTTATGGGCCAAGCCCATACGTGCGGAAATAAGTGTTGTGATTATGCACTGAGTCAGTGGACTCACTCTATTTTTCCTAACCATTTAGGTGATGCGTAGAATTGGACCAGGATCGGAGAGGACACATGGTGGCCCATGCAGAAAGAAGGGATTAAATATTTTTTTTAAGTTTATTTATATTAAGTATTTGGGATTTAAATATTGATGTAATAAGGGCCTTTTGATTTTTATTTACTTTGGGAATTATTTTATTATTATTTTAAGTTATGATTGGATTATATTAAGTTACTAAGTGGAAACGAATTTATTATGACAACTTATTTATTCAAAATTAGTCTTATATATTCGCTAAAGTTTACTTTTTGGCATTATATAATATTTATGTGATATCAAAGTTTTTCTCATACAATATCAAATAAACATGGATTTTCAAAGGTTAATAAATTTACTGTTTTAATTTAAGTCAAAAAGAATTTTCCACCTTTTTTTTCCGCAGTGACATAACCAGATTCGGTCGTAGTGAATGGGCCGGGTTTGGGGATGTTATAAATTGGTATCAGAGCCTGGTTCAAAACTCGGCTTTGAGGGTTTTGGGCCCAAAAATGTTTTCAAAATGGGCTTTTTGAAATGTGGTATAAAAAAAAAGTTTTCAGGTTATACTGGCATGGCACCTGTACCTCCGACCCGAAGTCCACCAGGTAAGTACTTCTAGCTCTTGAAATGTTTTGTTTGTATGATTGATTATGGGCTTAGTTTGGGCTCATAGATTAGAATATTAGGACTATTGGACCCTAGGATTAGTCTACTCAAACATTTGCATAAAACTTAAAGTTCTTAAACAAACCTATGAAGTAAGTCGCCGAGTTAAGGTGTGGTAACCACTGTACGCTTGTCTAGGAGTGGCATTCAGTAAGAGCTTGGTATTTAAGCAGTCCTAACGACTCACCTCCTCTTTACTTGAATCCTACCTGGTGCGTAGCTACAGTTCACCTTAACCAAGAGGACTTGTTCATAGGCTAAACCGGTTATTAAAACCCGAAAGGGAATTAGCCTTGCTGTTTTTAAAACCTTCTGTTTTAAAATTTTTCAAACTTACCCCTTTGGTTTATGAAACCCTAAATCTGATTTTGAAAGACGTTTGTCGATTTACAAAATTTCCCAAAATGCCCTAGTGGCGAAATTACAAAAATGCCCTTGTGTTGTAAAATTACCGTATTACCCTCAACTTTTGATAAAATGCTTTTTACTTTGCAAAATTCCAAAATCTCGAGTTTTCAAAATTTTAAGATACTCCGATTTGTGGAAATTTACGAAAGTACCCCTGGTTGATAAAATTACCGAAATGCCCTTGGTTTCTAAATTTTCAGATTTCTCTCGATTTTTACTAAAATATTCCTAGTTTACTAAATATCAAAAAATTATATTTTGTGAAATGTTGTGATATTCCGATTTGGAGAATTTACGAAAATTCCCATGATTTCCAAAATTATTGAAATAACCCCGATTTCTGAAATTTTTGCAACACATTTTGTTTGAAAAACAAAATTTTCAAGATGACCCCTGAAATTTTGTAAATTTTGAAGTATCTTTAAGTTGGAAAACTATTTTCAAAATTGACCCTGAGTTATTACCGAGATACCCCTTTAGGAAAAATGACGAAATTACCCTTGGGTTAAGAATGAAACTTTGATTGCTCGAAAGAACTACTCTCGAAAGCTTCTATTCATAAAATTTGCTCGTCGATAAACAGTGAAACAAACATTTCTAATGCATAAAACTTTCTAAACAAACTAAATCGAGGCGCTAGATATGAGTTCTAGGGGGTGTGGTCGCAATACTCGTGGACGTGGTAGAGGCAGGATGTCAGTATCGGAACCGGTTGGGTCTCGCCATGGGTCAGAGAGCGATGTACCGCCACCAGCTGTTGAGGTTGAACAGCAGGATTAGATTGGAGGAGACGACGCAGTATCGCAGGCTATGCTGCGGGTGCTTGAGCGAGTGGCAGGAGCCAATGGGGGCAGTGGGACTCGGAAGTCAGTGCCCGAAAGGCTTAGGGCGAATGGAGCTGAGGTATTCAGAGGAGTGTCTGGGGTAGCTCCAAATGTGGCAGAGTACTGGCTTGAGGTAGTGGAAAGGATTATGGACGACTTAGACTTAACTGCTGAGGAGAAGCTTAAGGGTGTTGTTTCGTTGCTGCGAGATGAGGCTTACCAGTGGTGGCTCACTGTTAAGGAAAGTACCCCTGCGGATCGAGTGGACTGGGGTTACTTTAAGATCAAGTTCGAGGGAAAGTATGTTGGAGCGAGCTATGTGGACGCTCAGAGGAAGGCGTTCCTTAATTTGGTGCAAGGTAGCAAGTCAATAGCGGAGTACGAAGCTGAGTTTCTGCGTTTGAGCCAGTATGCTCGGGGCATCGTAGCAACTGATTATGAGAGATGCGTCAGATTTGAAGATGGGCTACGGGATGAGCTGCGAGTTTTGATTGCTCCGCAACGGGAAAGAGACTTCGCCGTTTTAGTGGAGAAAGCTCGGATAGCTGAGGAGGTCAAGAAGGCTGAGAGGCACAACAGAGAAAGGAACCGTGATAAGAGAAGTGTTGGATCGCCAGAAGTGTTTGAGAGGGTTCAGAAAAGACCGAGAGTCGAGATTCCTGTTCGTATTGCTAAGCCAGCCGCCGGAAATCCAGATCGTCCGTGTGCGCAGTGCGGAAGGTATCATGTTGGCGAGTGCTGGAATCGTGTTCGAGAATGCTTCAGATGCAAGTCCAAGTCTCATCTGGTTAAGGATTGTCCCCAGGATTCGAATGGGACTCGGACAGAACGCCAAGGTTATGTGCAGCCAGGCAGAGGTGGTCAGCAAGCGGCAAGAGGTCGTGGTCCGAACCATGGAGGGAATGGTTCCGGCCGAGGTCGTGGAGCAGTAGGTCGCAGTAATGGTGGCACTGAGGCAAGACAACCAGGTCTGGTTTATGCAGTCCGTCGGAGGGAGGATAATAATGTGCCGGATGTGTCAGCGGGTAAGTATCTTATGTTTGGAATGTTCTCTGTTGTTTTGTTCATTTGGGTGGTTGTTTGTTTGGTTGCTCGTAAAATATTTGGAACCTTGAGTATGATAGATACTATGCCTAAAAGTATGTTAAGCTCTTTAGGATCAGAGTGCGCAGCCATAGCGTAGTGTGGGGAATTAGGATGTGGACCGTTAGTCTAGCCAAGTAATTTCGAGGACGAAATTATTCTAAGGAGGGTAGAATTGTAACACCCTGGATCTAGAGGTTATGCATTTAGTGCATAACTCGAGTGATGATAGGCTTCTTGTGTGCTTGGGCAAGTTTTTAGGGGGTTTGGAGAACCCTGGAAGGTAGGGAGAGCCTTAGGAAATTTTTGATTTTCAGTGGGATTAAATCATCCAAAAGCATACTAAATGTGGGATTAAAATATGTTGCTTTTACGGTTTATCAAATACCCCCACACTTAAGCTTTTGCTTGTCCTCAAGCAAAATTCTCAACTTACAATTAAAAAAAAAACTTTCCATGATTCATAATTCCTATCAATAATGTCTCATCATAATTCATAGATAATTTATACATGGATGAGTTAACTCGAAGAGTCCTAAAGATTCAAACAGTCAAAGTCATATATTTGTAGCATAAAAATGTAGGTGTTTCCCCTTATCTAAATAATTACCTTTGATTCAAAATCGACAAGGATTGACATCCTCACTAAAGAGTCACTCAAATCACTCGAGGTGTTTAAGGTTCAAAATTAAGCTCTCAGAAGTCGAACCTAAAAAGTTAATCCCATAGGCTTGCCTGAAAATCAAATCTCCACCACTATAATATGAGATGATACACAAATCAAAAGGTCTTTAACAGGGTTGTAACGGGGCTAGGGTTAAAGGTGTGGATAAAGGCTGAATTAGAAGGTTAGAATCGAGACTGACTTGACAATTTGCCTAACTAAAAAAATTGAACTAATCCTAAATAATTACATCAATTAAAAACTAATAGTACGAGCTTTTTCCTCAAGATGTGGAATTTCAACATGTAAGCTCACTTAGTAGAACTAATACTGAATATACTTCGGGTTTTTTTTTTTTAAGATCAAATTATAAAAGATGAATTCAATTACTGAACTAATTTAATTAGGTAACTTAATCAAATCATATCTCGATAAAAGGGTAGTCAAAAGGAATGGTGATAACAAATACAAAGGGGTTTTGGGTTAATAGTAGCTGGTGAGTCAATAAAAAGGGTTGTTAGGATCAACGGGGCTCACTAGGGGTTAATTTATGGAGGTAGGCTTTTTAGTGGAGTGAGTAAGTTAAATCCTAGGTGCCTTTATCATCTCTATATATCAAATCATAGATGTGGTCTCAACATGTATAATCGAGGTAAGTTCTACAATAACAGTTCATAGTTGACACACTCATAATCAATAAAGTGAGCATGGAAAAGAATATATGCTCTAATAGGCTCAAAATCTCACAAAACTTATGGGTGTTTTGACATCAACCTTGTAAATTTCAAACTTCCAGATAATATTCAGATTCAGCTCAACAACCTAGCAAAGATTTTAATTCTGAAAAAATAGACTTATCATGCTCGATTCTCTAATATTCTTCTCATTTAATCATCAATGCACAATTAACTATGACTTAATTTAAAACATATCAATAAAAATCATAGACCATCAGAAATTTCATCCTAATTAGTAATATGAGGAAATTACTTCAAAACAAGACTAAATTCAGGGATTTGAGAATAATGAAGAAAGTTAGGCCGGATTTGAGAATAATGCAGAATGTTAGGCCCTTTCTTCAAATAAATATTCACCCCCCACACTTAAGATGTACATTGCCCTCAATGTACAAAGACATATATAAAATTTAAGAGAGAGGGAGAGGTGAAACTTCCTGAATTAAGGATGAGATCCTGGAGTTGGAGGAGTCGGTCTGGATGACGATCCTGAGCTAGATGAAGAAATTGGAGAGCTCATAAATAGTTAGCTAGGAGTTATTAAGACACTTTTAAAATAAACGAAATATATAACTAAAAACAAGAAAGAAAAAGGAAAGGAGGCTAAGAAGGAAAAGAAACTAAGACTGGAAGATAAAAGGGCTTGAGAATCATTATTGGTAGATGGTTCATGAGGTGGGTGTGACTTCTAAGGTGACGGAGGTACTGGCGGTGGTGGAAGTGGCGTGATTCCCAAGCAGCCTTTACAACCTAACACTAAGAAATTAAAATATATTAAACTAGATTAAGCATAAGATTGTCAAGGAGAAGGAAATTGAAGTAAAAGAGAAAAGAAAAATAAAAACAAAATGGTCTCAAAGACCCTTGGCTTGTTGTTTGGATGAAGCGGCCGGCATGAGCTTATGTATAGGGGTGACCCTTGGTGAGATTATGCTTGGCTTCTCCCTCTTCTTCGGCATGGTTTTTGTGTAGCTCAAGGGTTGGAGAGACTTATAATGGAGGGGAAATTTGAGGATAGGGAATAAGAAAAGAGGTGGAAAGTAGAAGAATGGGAGGGGGCTGGTGTTTAAATAGAGGCTCACATCTGGTACGTTCCCACGCCCGTGGTGTGAGGGTGTGTCAATGCATACGACCACTAAGCACAGCCGTGTGTCTAGGCGTGTTGTTTCTCCATGCCTGTTTTTCAGCTGGCCACGCCCGTAGGGCACAAGTCAGTATGTTGGCACGGTTTTAAGGCACGGGCGTGTTCTGCCCGTGGCTTGCAAGTTAGTAGCTTCACACGGTCGTCAGGCATGGGCATGTCCAGCCCATGGTTGGCAAGTCAGTATCCTCACATAGTCGTCGGGCACGACCGTGTTCTACCCGTGTTTAGGAAAATTTTATCTCTTGTCGTGCACGGCTATAGGTACGCCCGTGTTTCATCCCCTGGCTTCCACAGGGCCACGGGCATGCCCGTGTGCAAGGCCGTGTGGCCCTAAACCTGTACTTCATTGATATGGAGTTAGATGCTTAAAAGTAAAATGTTAGTAAATTAGTGCTCGGGTTGCCTCTCGAGAAGCGCTCGTTTATAGTCTTAAGCTAGACTTACCCTGTTGTCATTTTTAAAAGAAGGTTCACGGAGCTGAAGCTCCTCTCTCATATTCCTAAAATCTGTACCATTATAAATTTTTAGTCGGTGACCATTTACCTTGAATGTGCCCTTGGTGGGGTGAGTTACCTCGATTGTGCCATACAGAAAAATTGTTTTGATCATGAATGGGCTTGACCATCTTGATTTCAACTTCCCAGGGAATAGTTTAAGCCTTGAGTTGTATAGCAGGACCAAGTCCCCTACTTCGAATTGTTTTGATTTCTTGAGACAAGCATCATGGCATCGTTTTGCTGCCTCCTTGTATAGTTTTGAGTTCTCGTACGCCTCAGCTATCCATTCGGCTAGCTTGTTCATCTGCATCATTCGTTTCTTTCCTGCAGTTTTAAGATAAAATTTAAAAACTTTATGGCCCAAAAAGCTTTGTGTTCTAACTCGAATGGTAGATGACAGCTTTTCCCGTATACAAGTTTGTATGGGGACGTTCCCAGAGGGGTTTTAAATGTTGTTCTATAGGCCCATAAGGCATCATCTACTTTTAATGCCCAATCTTTCCTGTTTGATTCAACCGTGTTTTCTAGGATGCGTTTAAGTTCCCGGTTTGCTACTTCAACTTGCCCACTAGTTTGAGGGTGATATGGGGTAGCTATCCTGTGGTGTACTCCATACTTTTTTAAGGCTTTGTCAAATTGAGTATTACAGAAATGAGTGCCCCTATCACTAATGATAGCTCTAGGTGTTCCAAAACGAGAGAATAGTTTCTTTAGAAACTTAACAACTACCCTAGCATCATTGGTAGGTAAAGCTTCAGCTTCTACCCATTTTGACATGTAATCAACTGCCACTAGGATGTATTTATTTCGAAATGAACTAGGGAATGGTCCTATAAAATCAATACCCCATACATCAAATATTTCACATGATAACATATATGTTTGAGGCATTTCATCATGTTTAGAAATATTACCTATTCTTTGGCATTTATCACACGAGGTAACATACCTGTTGGCATCTTTAAATAGAGTGGGCCAATAAAAACCTGATTCAAGTATTTTGTGCGCTGTCTTGATGCCACTGTAGTGTCCTCCTAAAGGTTCTGAATGGAACTGTTCCAGGATTTTGCTTGCTTCTGCCTTTGTAACACATCTTCGAATGACCTGCTCTGCACATATGCGAAAAAGAAAGGGATCTTCCCAAAAATAATTTTCCGCATCAGCAAAGAATCGCTTCTTTTGGTGATGTGTTAGTCTTTTTGGCAAGATGTTAGCAGCTAAATAATATGATAGAGTCGTTCATCTCACTTTCATCGAGCTCTTCGATATGTGGATTCTCAAGTTTGGAGAGGCGATCTGTCGCAAGATTCTCAGCTTCCTTCTTATCTTGTATTTCCAAATCAAACTCCTGTAAAAGTAAAATCCATCATATGAGTCAAGGTTTTGCATCAGGTTTGGTTAAAAGATAACGGAGAGCTAAATGGTCAGTGTAAACGATAACTTTAGACAATATTAGATACTGCCTAAATTTGTCAAAAGCAAAAACTACAGCTAGCAATTCTTTCTCCGTGGTGGTGTAGTTTTCCTGTGCGGGTGTTAATGTTCTGCTAGCGTAGTAAATTGGCTGAAAATGCTTGTCTCTTCGTTGTCCCAAAACTGCACCTACTGCAAAATCACTTGCATCACACATTAGTTCAAAGGGTAAATTCCAATCAGGTGCAATTATAATCAGAGCATTTATTAATTTATCCTTAAGGACATTAAATGCATCTAAACATTCCTGATTGAAATTGAAAGGAACATCTTTTTCTAGTAATTTTGTTAAAAGCTTGGCTATTTTAGAAAAATCTTTAATAAATCCTCTTAAGAACCCTGCATGTCCTAAAAAGCTTCTAATAGCCTTAACAGAACTAGGGGGAGGTAATTTTTCTATGGTTTCAACTTTTGCTTTATCTACCTCAATCCCTTTACTAGAAATCTTATGTTCTAATACAATCCCTTCTCTAACCATTAAGTGACATTTTTCCCAATTCAAAACAAGGTTTGTTTCCTCACATCTTATTAGAACTCATTTTAAATTTTTAAGGCAAAGATGGAAAGAATTACCGAATACCGAGAAATCATCCATAAATACCTCCATAATGTCTTCCACAAGTTCCTCAAAGATTGCCAACATGCAACGCTGAAATGTAGCAGCAGCATTACATAATCCAAAAGGCATTCTACAATAAGCAAACGTACCGTATGGGCATGTAAATGTTGTCTTCTCTTGATCTTCAGGAGCTATTGGGATTTGGAAGTAGCCGGAGAGTCCGTCCAAGAAACAGTAGTACATATGCCCAGATAGTCTTTCTAACATTTGATCTATGAAGGGTAGAGGGAAGTGATCTTTTCTAGTGGCATCGTTCAGCTTTCTATAGTCTATACAGACTCTCCAACCTGTAACTATTCTTGTAGGGAGTAACTCATTCTTTTCATTAGGCACTACAATAATGCCTCCTTTCTTTGGAAGTACTTGTACAGGACTTACCTAAGTACTGTCAGAAATAGGATAAATTATTCCTGCATCTAGAAGTTTAATTACCTCAGCCTTGACTACTTCTTTCATGTTGGGGTTTAAGCGTCTCTGAGGCTGCACACACGATTTGTATTCCTCTTCTATTAAAATTTTGTGGGTACAGAACGATGGGTTTATGCCCTTGATGTCAGAGATTTTCCAAGCTATGGCTTTTTTATGTTCTCTTAGTACCTGTATTAACTCCTCTTTTTCCTTGGGTTTTAGTTCTGAAGAGATAATAACCAGTAGCGTAGAATTGTCCACGAGGAATGCATACTCTAAGTGTTTTGGCAACTGTTTTAATTCCAATTTGGGCGGCTCATCAATGGAGGGTTTTTGTCTTAGTTCGTCATTGACTTTAATGCTTTCTTCTTGCGTTTGTCGAGGTGAAGACGTATTCAGCTCATCAGCTTCATCTTCTTCCCCCTCGTCTTGAGTCAGGCACAGTATCATCGTGTTATCATGTAAGATTTCCTGTAATGAGTTTTGAATGATATGATCAGTAGTATCAACAAAATAACAGGCATCATCTTATTCTCTAGAATATCGCATGGCATCATAAATTTGAAAAACAATTTCCTCATCGCCTATTCTTAATGCAAGTTTACCGTTACCTACATCGATAACAGCCCTAGAAGTAGCTAAAAAAGGACGCCCTAAAATTAAGGGAACATCAATGTCTTCATCCATGTCTAACACAAAAAAATCAACAGGGAAAATAAATTTATAAATTTTCACCAGGATATCTTCGATAACTCCTCTAGGATATTTAATAGATCTATCAGCTAATTGAATACTCATCCTAGTGGGTTTTGGTTCCCCAAGATCTAGTTGTTTAAACATTTTGTAAGGCATTAAATTAATACTGGCACCTAGATCAGCTAATGCCTTCTTAATATTTAAGCTACCAATTAAACAAGGAATAGTAAAACTTCCTGGGTCTTTTAATTTGGTTGGTAACTTGTTTTGGAGGATGGCTGAGCATTCTTCATTAACTTCCACCGTCGATACTTCTTCAAGCTTCCTTTTATTCGTTAGGAGTTCCTTTAAGAATTTTGCATATTTTGGCATTTGTGAAATAGCTTCAACAAAAGGTAAGTTAATATGTATTTGTTTAAAAAGTTTGAGAAACTTACCGTATTGGGCATCTAATCGTTCTTTCTTCAATTTTGCTGGATATGGGATTGGTGGTTTACTTTCTTTGCGTACTGGATTTACGTCCTCAACTCTCTCATCCTTTGTTTTGTTATCTTCGTGTGGTCTCTTTGGTTTGACTAACTCCTTTCCACTTCTTATTGTGATTGCCTTTACCTGTTCTGTTTCTTTAGAAAGAATCTCTGCCCGTATTTCACAAATCATCTCAGTAAGTAGTCCAACTGACTTAGTGAGTTCCCTAATTGACTCAGTGAGTTCCCCAACTTGGTTCTTTGTCTCTTCAACTGATGTTTGTTGACTTTTAAGTGTTTTCTCAGTATCTTGGAGACGATTTTTTATGCTTTCCATGAATTTTGTCAGCATCTCTTCGAGGTTTGGTTTTTTCTCTTGTGGATATGGCTGATTTTGGAAATTTTGAGGAGGTTGTTGTCTTTGATTTCCTTGATTTCCTTGACCTCCCCATGAAAAATTTGGGTGCTGGATTGTAAGTATTACTATAAGGATTATTATTGGATCTAAAATTATTACCTATATAGTTCATCTGTTCGCTCTCTGCGCCCAGTTGGTAGGGTGGGTACTCAGGATTCGCCACAGTTCCATTTGCGTTGCATTGCATGACTGGGTGTACTTGCGAAGAACACAAACTATCAAGCTTTTTATTTATCATCTCTATCTATGTTGATAGTGTGGTCACTGCATCGAGGTTGTAAACTCCAGCTGATTTTGTCAGTTTAGTCCTTGTAACTTGCCACTGATAGTTATTCAATGACATCTCTTCAATGAACTCGTAGGCTGCTTCAAGAATTCTATTGTTCAGAGTTCCACCGGCGGCTGAATCAATTAATTGCCTCGTTGAGGGGTTTACACCATTGCAGAAAGTTTGGACTTGGAGCCATAAGGGTAAACCATGGTGTGGACACCTTCTCAAGAGATCTTTGTATCTCTCCCATGCGTCGTATAATGTCTCTAAATTCATCTACACAAAAGAAGAGATACCATTCCGTAATTTGGCCGTTTTGGCCGGTGGGAAATATTTTAAAAGAAATTTTTCGGTCATTTGTTCCTATGTAGTGATTGACCCTCGTGGTAACGAGTTTAACCACTGTTTGGCTTTATTTCTTAGTGAAAAGGGAAATAACCGAAGACGTATGGCATCATCTGAAACGCCATTTATTTTGAAGGTATTACAGAATTCTAAAAAATTAGCTATATGAGTGTTTGGGTCTTCGTCTTGTGAACCATCAAATTGAACAAATTGTTGAATCATTTGTATTGTGTTAGGCTTTAATTCAAAATTATTAGCAGCTATAGCAGGCCTAACAATACTCGATTCTGCTCCTGTTAAATGCTGTTTAGCATAATCAAACATAGTACGTAGAGCATTGTTTTCTCCCACATCATGTGGTTGTGGATTATTCTCATCCATCCTTTCAGTAGGATTGGATCTGTCTTCTTGGTCTTCCTCTGTGTAATTTAGGGCTCGCCTGATTTCTCTGCGAGTCCTACGAACGGTAGCTTCAATTTCACTATCGTATACTAGTAGTCCTTTTGGGTTCCTTCTATTCATAAACTAGAGGTACCTGCTAGGAGAAGAAAGAAATAAAATTTAGTAAAATAAAAAATTTAACCTAAAAAAATAAAAATAAAAGTAAATTGCAAAAAATAAGAAATAATGGCTAAAGTAATAAAAATAAAGTTTTCTTAATATTTTAGTTCCTCGGCAACGGTGCCAAAAACTTGATCGCTGGAATCAGAGTCTTAAAATTTATAAAGAGAATGATCGAACCTGCAAACTAACTCTGACAACGATTAAAGGCAAGTGTACCTATCGAACAGTAGTATAGCTTAGGAACTAAAAGTAACTAATACTAACCTTCTTTTTATTATCTAGCCTAAAATAAGTGAAGTTGTTTAGACTTAACTACTACTAAGCTAAAGACGCAAAGACAAAAAGAATTAATTGGGAAATAACTTGAGGGAAGACTCAGTTGATTTAAGACGATACCCTCAGGAAGAATGCACCTAGACTTCACTTGTTATCTAACACTGAACCATACGATTTATTCACTTGACTTGATCCGTAGGACTACCTAACATATATTAAACCCTCTCTCGAGGCGAATAACGTCTAACCCTAGGTTAATTAATGGAAATCTCTTTCTCACTTAATAACCCCCTAAAATAGCAGTAAATCGATCTATGGATTCGCATATTAGGTTTCACCCTAATCCGGCAAAATCTCGTCACCCTATCTCTAGGCGCACGAACGACTCCGCTTTAATTATGCTAGATCTATTCTTAAGCAGGGACTTTTGCTCCTCCACCTAAGAACATCTGACTTGAGTCAATATCCCGGAA
The DNA here is from genome assembly GCA_005393395.2 of Gossypium australe. Lineage (NCBI taxonomy): Eukaryota > Viridiplantae > Streptophyta > Magnoliopsida > Malvales > Malvaceae > Gossypium > Gossypium australe. Next base: position 82,049,854 of record CM016614.1, read on the forward strand.
ACATTAACACAAGAATTAAACACACATAATTAAGAACAAATCAAGTATTTATCTTATAGTTCAGAAAATAATAACAAGATTCATCTAGGTTTCATCCCCTTCAGGTATCTGAAGAGTTTAGTTCATAACAAATAAAGAAAACATCTCAGAAGAAAAGATAAAAAAAAACATAAAAAAATCCCTAAAACTTCCTGAAGGAATTGAAGGAGAGATCCGCCGTCTTGAGTAGAATCCTGGCTTCTAGAGATGGATCAACTGGCTATCTTCGAGTGATTCCCACAATTCTGACCTTTTCGGCTTGGCTCCTTGGCCTAGCTAACCGCCCTCCTTTTAGGTAACACTTGGGGGGTTTATATAGGCTCTTGAAATGTGTTTTTTCGCCCCAAAGTATCCAAATCCAAATGAAATTGCTTTTTGTCACGATAAGGACACGACCATGTCACACGCCCGTGTGATTAGTCTTCAAGCCGTATTCGGACTTCTTTAATGAGGCACGACCATGTGACTCAGGGGTAAGGCCGTGTTCTAGATGATCAATGTGGCACGGCCGTGTGGGCTTAAGTCCAGGCTGTGTGGATTTCGTGATATGGCCCATTTACTCCGTTTTGGGCCCGTTTTATGTTCTTTTCGTCCTCGGGTACTTTCTTGGGTATAAGACATGAAAAGAAAGGATTAAGAGCACCTTTTTATATCAATCGAGGCTTAAATCATCCAAAAGCATACTAAATGTGGGATTAAAATATGTTACTTTTACAGTTTATCACCCTCGCCGTCCCTCCCTGACCCGACACGCCGTTGCCCAGTCGACCGCCGCGCCTCCATCCACCACCCCACCGTCAGTCACCATTTTCTTTCCCTTCATTTTGTTTCATTCTTTTTATTTATTTTATTCTGTTATTTATTTTTATTTATATTTTTCTTTATTTTCTTTATTATTATTCTCTCTATTATTATTTCTATTTAGATTAGGCTTATTATTATTTTTATTATTTTTATTCTCTTTATTTAGTTATTTCACTCCTATTATTAATTCCTTAAATTATTTATTTATTCTTAGTATCTTGTTAGCTAGTTGATCTTTCTTTTCTCCATATATTTTCTATTTACTATTATTCTTTAGTAACTCATTGTTAATATTGATTTTTTAGTCATGATGCAAGCTTAGTGTATAGTTTCAATTTCTTTGCTTACTAGTTCTTAATTTATTAGGTTAAATGATATGTTCTTAGTTCTTGGCAATAGGATTGTTTATTTATATTTCTGATTTTTATTACTAGAATATAATGATTCTTTAATCTTTTAGTAGTACATTGCTATTTCGGACTAATGGGATCTTACATCCTTGACTTTGGTGATGCTTGATTTCTTTATTGAAAACCTTTTACATTTTCAGGTACATCATGAAAAATACTCGAGGCAAGACTAAGGTCGTCGTCCCCGCTTCGAAAAAGCGGAAGGGTCCTGGCGCGACCTCCTCTAATGTCTTTGCTGAAGTTCGCCATCCTTACCTCAGATTTTCCGCGGACCCCCGGAGGACTTATTTCAACTCCTTCGCATACGACCACTTGGTTTGGGCTGATGCATTGACTGGGCCGCGTTGGAGCAGGTCCACCTCGCTGATGAGGTTCGTGCTTTCATCATCACAGCCCCATGGGACCGTTTCTTCAGTATCGTCGAGTCCATGTATATGGAGCTTACCTTGGAGTTTTGCTCAATGTTTCACCTTCAGCATGCCATGTCGGTCCAAGATGAGCCAGGCACCATCACTTTTCGCCTTGGTGGTTTGGTGCGTCGTATGAGCGTCCTAGAATTTAGCGCTGCTTTGGGACTATACACAGAGGAGTACATGAGCACCGAGGACTTTCTTCAGCTCCATTGCCATATTCATCACTCGCCCTCGCGTTGTTGGACTGACCTAACGGACGGTCTGACCAACTATGATGCTAGTCTCTCAAAGGCGACTTCTCTCTCTCCAACTCTACGGTATATTCACGCCCTTTTAGCTCATAATTTGACAAGACGGAGAGAGAGCATCGGAGTGATGAATTATCGGTAACAAGAATCTATGATGCTAGTCTCTCAAAGGCGACTTGGGAGATAATTCTATCGGTATATTCACGCCCTTTTAGCTCACAGGACGGAGATAATTCTACCGAACCGGTAATTATTGCTTCAGACTTGGGACCCGATGAGAAAGATGAGCTAGTACAAGTACTAAAGGAGCATAAAAAAACCATAGCTTGGAAGATTTCTGACATTAAAGGGATTAGCCCGTCGTTTTGCACCCACGAAATTTTAATGGAATATGAATATAAACCGTGTGTGTAAGCTCAAAGACGATTAAATCCCAACATGAAGGAAGTTGTTAAAGTTGAGGTAATTAAACTTCTAGATGCTGGAGTTATTTATCCTATTTCTGACAGTACTTGGGTGAGTCCTGTGCAGGTTGTTCCAAAGAAGGGAGCCATGATGTTGTAGCCAACGAGAAGGATGAATTAATTCCAACAAGAACAGTCAGAGGATGGAGAGTTTGCATTGACTATAGGAAGTTGAATGATGCCACGAGAAAAGATCACATTCCCTTACCATTCATTGATCAGATGTTATAAAGATTATCCGGGCATATGTACTATTGCTTCCTAAACGGACTCTCTGGCTACTTCCAAATTCCAATAGTTCCTAAGGATCAAGAAAAGACAACATTTACATGTCAATATGGTACGTTTGCTTATCGAAGAATGCCTTTTGGATTATGTAATGCTCTTGCTACTTTTCAGCGCTGCATGCTAGCCATCTTTGATGAACTTGTGGAAGATATTATGGAGGTATTTATGGACAACTTCTCGGTATTCGGTAATTCTTTTCATCTTTGCCTTAAAAATTTAAAACAAGTTCTAATGAGATGTGAGGAGACGAACCTTGTGCTTAATTGGGAAAAGTGTCACTTCATGGTTCGAGAAGGGATTGTGTTAGGCCACAAAATTTCTAGTAAGGGGATTGAGGTTGATAAAGCAAAAATTGAAACCATAGAAAAATTACCTCCTCCTAGTTCAATTAAGGCTATTAGAAGTTTTTTAGGACATGCTAGATTTTACAGAATATTTATTAGAGATTTTTCAAAAATAGCTAAGCCTTTAACGAAACTACTAGAAAAAGATGTGCCTTTCAATTTTAATCAGGAATGTTTAGAAGCATTTAATACCCTCAAAGATAAATTAGTCAATGCTCCAATTATAATTGCACCTGATTGGAATTTACCTTTTGAACTAATGTGTGATGTGAGTGATTTTGTAGTAGGTGCAATTTTGGAACAGCGAAGAGACAAGCATTTTCAACCGATTTATTATGTTAGCAAGACATTGACGGCCGCAAAAGAAAATTACACCACCACAGAAAAAGAATTGCTAGCTGTGGTTTTTGCATTTGATAAATTTAGACAGTATTTGATATTATCTAAAGTTTTCATTTACACTGACCATTCAGCCCTTTGTTACCTCCTAACTAAATCTGATACAAAACCTAGACTAATAAGATGGATTTTACTTTTGCAGGAATTTGATTTGGAAATTCAGCATAAGAAATGGGCTGAAAATCTTGCGGCAGACCACCTTACTAGGCTTGAGAATCCACATCTTAAGGAGCTCGATGAGAGTGAGATAAATGACTCGTTTCTTGAAGAACAACTCTTGTGTATATCTGACTCCGAGATACCATGGTTTGCAGATATTGCTAATTACTTAGCTACTAACATTCTACCAAAAGGGTTGACACATCATCAAAAGAAACAATTCTTTGCTGATGTGAAAAAATATTTTTGGGAGGATCCTTTTCTTTTTCGTATATGTGCAGATCAAGTAATTTGGAGATGTGTTACAAAGTCAGAGGCAAGCAAAATCCTAGAACATTTGTAACACCCCAAACCCGGTCAAGACACCACGTCCGGATCTGGTATGTTACGGGGAAAAACGTACTTGAGAGGTTTAGATTTTTCATTCAAAAGCAGGGTGGAAACGAAGTGAATTTGAAGAGAATTAGAGTTGACTTGTTTGAAATCAAATGGTGTATTTGAAACTCGGACATTTTTGAAAACGTAACCAAAATGTGTAGTTAAAACGAGTTTATACCATTTAAACTTCAATAGTTTCTTAGTGTTACTTAAAACATTTTTGACTTAGTAGAAAATGGAGTTCGATTTGAAAATCATTTGAATTTGCTTAATATAAAACATTGTGTAATACCCGATGGTATAATTTAAAACACATTGCGTCATAATTTTGAAAACATTGTCTTTCCAAGTTTTAGTAAAATTCATACCAAGTTACTTTGTTAAGGCATATTAAAATCTAACTAAAACATAAACATCATAAAACATAAAATAAAGGCCTTTTACAATTCCAAATTAAAACCCAAATAAAAGTAAATAAGCTAAAGTACCCAAATGCAATAGTCTGAGCAAAACTTTTATTAAAGCATGGCATGTGCACCCCGAGTCCATCCCGGCTCCATGTCCGCGTCTACGAGTCACCTGAAATGTCAAAGGAGAGGGTGAGTCGAATGACTCAGTGTATAATCCCGCTCCCGAGGAAACAACATGCTAACACACATCATTCATAGCAACATAATTAATGCAACCCGATCCTAACCATCCATATCGCCTTTTCTACCCCGTGTGGTACCAAACCACTGGTGGTGCCAAACCACTGGTGACATATAGTCACAATGTGTTACCAAAACACTGGTGTCCCAAAGACACAATATCCGTCAATGTGGTACCAAACCACTGGTGTCCCAAAGACACAATTGTGCTACCAAAGCACTGGTGACCGTAGTCACAAATCCAATGATGGGGCCAACCCATCGTGTGATACCAAATCACTAGCAGATGATCCCATATCTCAAGTGGGGCCAACCCACGGTGGTCAAACCACAGGGACAAGTCGCAATGAGGTGCCAAACCTCTGGTGTCCCAAAGACACAATGTGCTACCAAAGCACTGGTGACCGTAGTCACAAATCTGGTGATGGGGCCAACCCATCGTGTGATACCAAATCACTGGCGTCAATCCCGTATCTCACAAGTGGGGCCAACCCACGGTGGTGTTAACCACAGGGACGAGACGCTGAGGTACCAAACCTCTGGAGGTGCCAAACCTCTGGTGACCCAAAGTCACAAAGTGTGTTACCAAAACACTGGTGCTCGTCAGCACAAAATATCACTGCTCCCTCCACTAGTATCACCCATCAACATACCATACTCATGTAATCATGCATGTCATACAATCATGCATATCATGCTAACATGTCTAATCTCATATCCCATGTCACATATCCACAGCCATGGTATCATATAGATCATCATTAACTCATAATAATAATACTGACTTACCCGAGTCCAGAATCATACCCATTAGGGTATCATATCAATCATCACTGTTTCTTTAATCATCACACAGGTTATTAATCATATTACTAAACGGAAGTGTGTTAGTTTACACACCTGGTAAATACGAGTCTAGAACCCCAACGAAAACGATCTAAGTCCCTCGATTACTAACTCCTACAATCGGCCAAACATTAGGGGTTAGGCATCACTAGCATTCGGCCAACAACCATTAACCAAGGGATCAACATTAAGCCATTACCTTACACTTGCGAATGGTTTGGTTTCCAACCAAACCCCGAACCAGTAGTGGTTCCCTTTGACAATCGGCCTCCACCTAGAAAAAGAACCATTAATCCCTAATTACTTGGCTTAATGAGATAAAGGAATCAACTAATAGTACTGGCCCACACCAATACTTACCCACTTAGCTAATCAGAGAACGAAGGCTCCACTTGATTGCTTCAACCTCCTGAATATCCCAACAAGAAATCGGATTAACAAAGAAGAATAACACCCATCAATGGTTGCCATATTCGGCTCCTAAACAACCAACATCGACAAAGTTTAAGGAGAAAAAGGAGATGGCCATTCGGCCAAGGACTTACCAGTCTCCAAACGATTGAAGCAAAACCACAACACCAATAAGATTCGGCCAAGGTTTTTTTTTGAGAAGAGGGAAGAAAGTGATTATGAGGTAGATGCTTTTCGGTTTTAAGGGAAAAATCGATATGAAATGGGAGCAAAGTTTCGGCAAGAATTGAGAAGGATGAATGGAAGAATCGGTTGGGAAGGAAATGGTAAGTTCGGCTCTTAAGAAAATGAAGAAACTATGTAAGGGAGAGAAGAGAGTATTCGGCTTACAAAGTAGAGGGAACCAAAGCAATTTCGGCTACCAAAAAATGTTGAGAGCACAAATGCACAATCGGCTAAGTGCAAAAGAAATGAGAAGAAAACGGCAATGTATGTTTGCTTTGGTCTTACGGTTTTCAAGAAGTAAAGAGGATAAGAAAGAAATTGAAGTTTCGGCTGGCTAGAAGACAAAAGAGAGAATTTGGTTTTACCAAGATAGTGACCGAAAATGCTAAGAAAATATGTCAAAAGAGATTCGGCACTACCCTTCCCACACACATACCAAAACCGGCCATACTCTCCCCACTCCCCCAACATCCAAGCCGTCACTTCCCCCCACTCCAAGCCCCAAAAATTCGGCCACAATCCCCAAACACACTCACCACCACTCATTTCAAATGAGTGGACCAAGTCACACTTCCCCTTTTTCCTCTCTTCCCACCACCTCATCACTTGACCAAGTCTTAAGCAGAGTTTGAACTGCCACAAACTCCTCCCTCCATGCCGTCCAAAATAAGTGACAAAAAGGGGACTCTGCTGCTTGAACTCTGGACCTCCCTCACAAGCAGATGACGCCACACCAAGCTCCTCCCTTGCCACTCTGCCATCTCTTCACTTGTGCAATAAAACACCAAAGAAAACCCTTATACCCTAGCTCCCACAGCTCCCCTGACTTAACACCCAAAAATCAAAATTTTCCCATTCACTCAGGCACACTCCTAGCCTACAATTAAGCCCCTAAAAACCGAAATAGCAACACAGCACACCAAACACATGCAATAACATGCAACAACAAAATAGCCCCTAACCCGGGATATTACAACATTGCCATTCAGGACTGACAGGAGGACATTACAGTGGGACTAGGACAGCAAATAAAACACTCGAATCAGGTTTCTATTGGCCCACTCTGTTCAAGGATGCTAACAGGTATGTTACTTTGTGTGATAGATGTCAGAGAACCAGGTAATATCTCTAAACGCGATGAAATGCCTCAAACATATATGCTATCATGTGAAATATTTGATGTTTGGGGTATTAATTTATGGGTCCATTCCCTAGTTCATTTGGGAATAAATACATCTTAGTAGTGGTTGATTATATGTCAAAATGGGTGGAAGCGCAAGCTTTACCTATTAATGATGCTAGTGGTAGTAAGATTTCTTAAGAAACTCTTCTATTGATCTGGAACACCTAGAGCAATTATTAGTGATAGGGGTACTCATTTTTGTAATGCTCAATTTGATAAAGTCCTAAAAAAATATGGAGTACCACAGAACAGCTACCCCCCTTATCACCTGAGAGCTTAAGCGTATTCTATAGGAAACCGTAGAATCAAATAGGAAAGAAAGATTGGGCTATAAAATAGACGACGATTTATGGGCTAGAACCGCTTTAAAACTCCCATATGAACATCTCCATACAGACTTGTTTATGGGAAAAGTTGTCATTTACCATTTGAATTAGAGAACAAAACGTTTTGGGCTAAAAATTCCTAAACTATGATCTTAAACTTACAGGTGAGAAATGGTTGATATCGGACTTAGCTTGCCCTTCTTCCCGAAACTCAACATTCTTCCAAGGTGAGACCTTCAGAAACACTCGATCCCCCACAGCAAACTCTATATCTCTTCGCTTAAGATCGGCATAAGACTTCTGCCGGTCCGAAGCTTCCTTTAATCGAGCCTGAATAACTTAACCTTATCTTCTGTCTCAGCAACCAACTCGGGTCCCAACAACTGACGTTCACCCAACTCCGTCCAACACGTAGGTGAGCGACACTTCCTACCATACAACGCCTCATACGGTGCCATCTTGATGCTCGCTTGGTAACTGTTGTTGTAGGCAAAACTCAGCTAATGGTAGAAACTCCTCCCAACTACCTCTGAAATCTAGGACACAACCTCTCAGCATATCTTCCAAGATCTGAATGACCCTTTCTGATTGACCGTCAGACTGCGGGTGAAAAGCCGTGCTGAAATCCAAACGAGTACCCAGAGCCTGATGCAATGCTTTCCAGAACCTTGACGTAAATCTAGGATCCCTGTCCGAAATTATCGAGACTGGCACACCGTGCAACCTCACTATCTCTGACACATACAGCTTCGCTAGCTTCTGAAGTGAATAGTCAACCCTCACGGAATAAAGTGAGCTGATTTAGTCAGACGATCCACCACTACCCAAACTGAATCCTTCTTGCTTGGCGTAAGCGGTAACCCACTGACGAAATCCATGGTTATCCTTTCCCACTTCCACTGAGGAATCTTCACAGGCTGAAGCAAACCCGACGGCAACTGATGTTCAGCCTTGACCTGCTGACAAGTCAGACACTTCCCAACAAACTCTGTCACCTCTTTCTTCAAACCAGGCCACCAAAACTGCTCTCTAAGATCCCTATACATCTTGCTACCTCCAGGATGCATAGCATAAGGACTGCTATGTGCGTCCTGAAGAATCTTCTGCCTTAGCTCAACATCTTTAGGCATGCAAACCTTACCTTGGAAACACAGAACCTTATCACCAGACAAGCTGTAACCCTCCAAACCACATCCTGCACTTGCAACCTTCGCGCACTCAGAACCTCATCCAATAACTGTTTCTCTCTGATCTGCTCAACCCAAGTAGGCTTAACCTGCAGCTCTGCCAGAATACTCCCGTCGTCATACAAACTCAAATGGGCAAACAAAGCTCTTAAGTCCGAAACAACCTTACGGCTCAACGCGTCTGCCACCACGTTAGCCTTGCCCGGATGATACTCGATCGAACAGTCATAATCTTTTAGCAACTCAACCCTCTGCGCTGTCTCAAATTCAAATCCTTCTGAGTCAGAAGATACTTCAGACTCTTATGATCTGTGAAGACTGTCGATCTCTCTCGTACAAGTAGTGCCTCCAAATCTTTAAGGCGAAGACCACAGCCGCTAGCTCCAAATCGTGCGTCGGATAGTTGACCTCATGTGGCCCAGCTGTCGAGAAGCGTAAGCCACAACCTTACCTTCCTGCATTAGCACACAACCCAAGCCCGTATGTGATGCGTCGCAATAGACTGTGTATTCCTTACCAGCCTCAGGTTGAATTAAAACCGGAGCCTCAGTCAAAATCTTCTTTAACTTATCGAAGCTTTCCTGTTGCTTCTCAGTCCATACAAACGAACTTCTTTCCTCAGAACTTGGTCATCGGCGCTGCTATCAACGAAAAACCCTCACAAACCTTCGGTAGTATGGCCAAACCCAGAAAACTCGAATCTCCGCCACTGACCTAGGTGGCTTCCAATCCAAAACTGCCTCAATCTTACGAGGATCTACTCGAATCCCCTCAGCCGACACTACATGGCCCAAGAAAGTCACTTCTCTAAGCCAGAACTCGCACTTACTGAACTTAGCATAGAGTTGCTTCTCCCTCAGAATCTGCAGCACAACTCTCAAATGCTTATCATGCTCTTCCTCTGTTCTTGAATACACTAAGATGTCGTCTATGAAAACCACCACGAACTGATCCAGATACTGCTGAAAACCCTATTCATCATATCCATAAACGCTGCCGGTGCGTTAGTCAACCCGAACGGCATTACCAGAAATTCGTAGTGCCCATACCGAGTCCGAAACGCTGTTTTATGGATATCAGCCTCCTTAACCTTCAACTGGTGATACCCAGACCTCAAGTCGATCTTCGAGAATACCGCAGCACCCTTCAGCTGATCAAACAAGTCATCTATCCGTGGCAACGGATACTTGTTTTTAATCGTCAGCTTGTTCAACTGACGGTAGTCTATGCACATCCGCATTGTGCCATCTTTCTTCTTAACAAAAAGTACCGGCGCGCCCCATGGCGAAACACTTGGCCTGATGAAACCTCTATCCAATAACTCCTGGATCTGAGCCTTAAGCTCCACCAACTCCTTTGGCGCCATTCTATACGGAGCAATAGAAACTGGCGCAGTCCCGGGTAACAAATCAATCCCGAACTCTACCTCTCGATCTGGCGGCAGACCCGGAAGCTCCTCAGGAAACACATCAGCAAATTCCTTAACAGTACGAACCTTCTCAACAGCAGACTCTCTAGCCTCCAAGG
>CM016614.1:82063749-82146945 GCA_005393395.2 Gossypium australe
CTTGTCTCTTCGTTGTCCCAAAACTGCACCTACTGCAAAATCACTTGCATCACACATTAGTTCAAAGGGTAAATTCCAATCAGGTGCAATTATAATCAGAGCATTTATTAATTTATCCTTAAGGACATTAAATGCATCTAAACATTCCTGATTGAAATTGAAAGGAACATCTTTTTCTAGTAATTTTGTTAAAAGCTTGGCTATTTTAGAAAAATCTTTAATAAATCCTCTTAAGAACCCTGCATGTCCTAAAAAGCTTCTAATAGCCTTAACAGAACTAGGGGGAGGTAATTTTTCTATGGTTTCAACTTTTGCTTTATCTACCTCAATCCCTTTACTAGAAATCTTATGTTCTAATACAATCCCTTCTCTGACCATAAAGTGACATTTTTCCCAATTCAAAACAAGGTTTGTTTCCTCACATCTTATTAGAACTCATTTTAAATTTTTAGGCAAAGATGGAAAGAATTACCGAATACCGAGAAATCATCCATAAATACCTCCATAATGTCTTCCACAAGTTCCTCAAGATGCCAACATGCAACTGAAATGTAGCAGCAGCATTACATAATCCAAAAGGCATTCTACAATAAGCAAACGTACCGTATGGGCATGTAAATGTTGTCTTCTCTTGATCTTCAGGAGCTATTGGGGATTTGGAAGTAGCCGGAGAGTCCGTCCAAGAAACAGTAGTACATATGCCCAGATAGTCTTTCTAACATTTGATCTATGAAGGGTAGAGGGAAGTGATCTTTTCTAGTGGCATCGTTCAGCTTTCTATAGTCTATACAGACTCTCCAACCTGTAACTATTCTTGTAGGGAGTAACTCATTTTTTCATTAGGCACTACATAATGCCTCCTTTCTTTGGAAGTACTTGTACAGGACTTACCTAAGTACTGTCAGAAATAGGATAAATTATTCCTGCATCTAGAAGTTTAATTACCTCAGCCTTGACTACTTCTTTCATGTTGGGGTTTAAGCGTCTCTGAGGCTGCACACACGATTTGTATTCCTCTTCTATTAAAATTTTGTGGGTACAGAACGATGGGTTTATGCCCTTGATGTCAGAGATTTTCCAAGCTATGGCTTTTTATGTTCTCTTAGTACCTGTATTAACTCCTCTTTTTCCTTGGGTTTTAGTTCTGAAGAGATATAACCAGTAGCGTAGAATTGTCCACGAGGAATGCATACTCTAAGTGTTTGGCAACTGTTTTAATTCCAATTTGGGCGGCTCATCAATGGAGGGTTTTTGTCTTAGTTCGTCATTGACTTTAATGCTTTCTTCTTGCGTTTGTCGAGGTGAAGACGTATTCAGCTCATCAGCTTCATCTTCTTCCCCCTCGTCTTGAGTCAGGCACAGTATCATCGTGTTATCATGTAAGATTCCTGTAATGAGTTTTGAATGATATGATCAGTAGTATCAACAAATAACAGGCATCATCTTATTCTCTAGAATATCGCATGGCATCATTTTGAAAAACAATTTCCTCATCGCCTATTCTTAATGCAAGTTTACCGTTACCTACATCGATAACAGCCCTAGAAGTAGCTAAAAAAGGACGCCCTAAAATTAAGGGAACATCAATGTCTTCATCCATGTCTAACACAAAAAAATCAACAGGGAAAATAAATTTATAAATTTTCACCAGGATATCTTCGATAACTCTCTAGGATATTTAATAGATCTATCAGCTAATTGAATACTCATCCTAGTGGGTTTTGGTTCCCCAAGATCTAGTTGTTTAAACATTTTGTAAGGCATTAAATTAATACTGGCACCTAGATCAGCTAATGCCTTCTTAATATTTAAGCTACCAATTAAACAAGGAATAGTAAAACTTCCTGGGTCTTTTAATTTGGTTGGTAACTTGTTTTGGAGGATGGCTGAGCATTCTTCATTAACTTCCACCGTCGATACTTCTTCAAGCTTCCTTTTATTCGTTAGGAGTTCCTTTAAGAATTTTGCGTATTTTGGCATTTGTGAAATAGCTTCAACAAAAGGTAAGTTAATATGTATTTGTTTAAAAAGTTTGAGAAACTTACCGTATTGGGCATCTAATCGTTCTTTCTTCAATTTTGCTGGATATGGGATTGGTGGTTTACTTTCTTTGCGTACTGGATTTACGTCCTCAACTCTCTCATCCTTTGTTTTGTTATCTTCGTGTGGTCTCTTTGGTTTGACTAACTCCTTTCCACTTCTTATTGTGATTGCCTTTACCTGTTCTGTTTCTTTAGAAAGAATCTCTGCCCGTATTTCACAAATCATCTCAGTAAGTAGTCCAACTGACTTAGTGAGTTCCCTAATTGACTCAGTGAGTTCCCCAACTTGGTTCTTTGTCTCTTCAACTGATGTTTGTTGACTTTTAAGTGTTTTCTCAGTATCTTGGAGACGATTTTTTATGCTTTCCATGAATTTTGTCAGCATCTCTTCGAGGTTTGGTTTTTTCTCTTGTGGATATGGCTGATTTTGGAAATTTTGAGGAGGTTGTTGTCTTTGATTTCCTTGATTTCCTTGACCTCCCATGAAAAATTGGGTGCTGGATTGTAAGTATTACTATAAGGATTATTATTGGATCTAAAATTATTACCTATATAGTTCATCTGTTCGCTCTCTGCGCCCAGTTGGTAGGGTGGGTACTCAGGATTCGCCACAGTTCCATTTGCGTTGCATTGCATGACTGGGTGTACTTGCGAAGAACACAAACTATCAAGCTTTTTATTTATCATCTCTATCTATGTTGATAGTGTGGTCACTGCATCGAGGTTGTAAACTCCAGCTGATTTTGTCAGTTTAGTCCTTGTAACTTGCCACTGATAGTTATTCAATGACATCTCTTCAATGAACTCGTAGGCTGCTTCAAGAATTCTATTGTTCAGAGTTCCACCGGCGGCTGAATCAATTAATTGCCTCGTTGAGGGGTTTACACCATTGCAGAAAGTTTGGACTTGGAGCCATAAGGGTAAACCATGGTGTGGACACCTTCTCAAGAGATCTTTGTATCTCTCCCATGCGTCGTATAATGTCTCTAAATTCATCTGCACAAAAGAAGAGATACCATTCCGTAATTTGGCCGTTTTGGCCGGTGGGAAATATTTTAAAAGAAATTTTTCGGTCATTTGTTCCTATGTAGTGATTGACCCTCGTGGTAACGAGTTTAACCACTGTTTGGCTTTATTTCTTAGTGAAAAGGGAAATAACCGAAGACGTATGGCATCATCTGAAACGCCATTTATTTTGAAGGTATTACAGAATTCTAAAAAATTAGCTATATGAGTGTTTGGGTCTTCGTCTTGTGAACCATCAAATTGAACAAATTGTTGAATCATTTGTATTGTGTTAGGCTTTAATTCAAAATTATTAGCAGCTATAGCAGGCCTAACAATACTCGATTCTGCTCCTGTTAAATGCTGTTTAGCATAATCAAACATAGTACGTAGAGCATTGTTTTCTCCCACATCATGTGGTTGTGGATTATTCTCATCCATCCTTTCAGTAGGATTGGATCTGTCTTCTTGGTCTTCCTCTGTGTAATTTAGGGCTCGCCTGATTTCTCTGCGAGTCCTACGAACGGTAGCTTCAATTTCACTATCGTATACTAGTAGTCCTTTTGGGTTCCTTCTATTCATAAACTAGAGGTACCTGCTAGGAGAAGAAAGAAATAAAATTTAGTAAAATAAAAAATTTAACCTAAAAAAATAAAAATAAAAGTAAATTGCAAAAAATAAGAAATAATGGCTAAAGTAATAAAAATAAAGTTTTCTTAATATTTTAGTTCCTCGGCAACGGTGCCAAAAACTTGATCGCTGGAATCAGAGTCTTAAAATTTATAAAGAGAATGATCGAACCTGCAAACTAACTCTGACAACGATTAAAGGCAAGTGTACCTATCGAACAGTAGTATAGCTTAGGAACTAAAAGTAACTAATACTAACCTTCTTTTTATTATCTAGCCTAAAATAAGTGAAGTTGTTTAGACTTAACTACTACTAAGCTAAAGACGCAAAGACAAAAAGAATTAATTGGGAAATAACTTGAGGGAAGACTCAGTTGATTTAAGACGATACCCTCAGGAAGAATGCACCTAGACTTCACTTGTTATCTAACACTGAACCATACGATTTATTCACTTGACTTGATCCGTAGGACTACCTAACATATATTAAACCCTCTCTCGAGGCGAATAACGTCTAACCCTAGGTTAATTAATGGAAATCTCTTTCTCACTTAATAACCCCCTAAAATAGCAGTAAATCGATCTATGGATTCGCATATTAGGTTTCACCCTAATCCGGCAAAATCTCGTCACCCTATCTCTAGGCGCACGAACGACTCCGCTTTAATTATGCTAGATCTATTCTTAAGCAGGGACTTTTGCTCCTCCACCTAAGAACATCTGACTTGAGTCAATATCCCGGAAACATTAACACAAGAATTAAACACACATAATTAAGAACAAATCAAGTATTTATCTTATAGTTCAGAAAATAATAACAAGATTCATCTAGGTTTCATCCCCTTCAGGTATCTGAAGAGTTTAGTTCATAACAAATAAAGAAAACATCTCAGAAGAAAAGATAAAAAAAAACATAAAAAAATCCCTAAAACTTCCTGAAGGAATTGAAGGAGAGATCCGCCGTCTTGAGTAGAATCCTGGCTTCTAGAGATGGATCAACTGGCTATCTTCGAGTGATTCCCACAATTCTGACCTTTTCGGCTTGGCTCCTTGGCCTAGCTAACCGCCCTCCTTTTAGGTAACACTTGGGGGGTTTATATAGGCTCTTGAAATGTGTTTTTTCGCCCCAAAGTATCCAAATCCAAATGAAATTGCTTTTTGTCACGATAAGGACACGACCATGTCACACGCCCGTGTGATTAGTCTTCAAGCCGTATTCGGACTTCTTTAATGAGGCACGACCATGTGACTCAGGGGTAAGGCCGTGTTCTAGATGATCAATGTGGCACGGCCGTGTGGGCTTAAGTCCAGGCTGTGTGGATTTCGTGATATGGCCCATTTACTCCGTTTTGGGCCCGTTTTATGTTCTTTTCGTCCTCGGGTACTTTCTTGGGTATAAGACATGAAAAGAAAGGATTAAGAGCACCTTTTTATATCAATCGAGGCTTAAATCATCCAAAAGCATACTAAATGTGGGATTAAAATATGTTACTTTTACAGTTTATCACCCTCGCCGTCCCTCCCTGACCCGACACGCCGTTGCCCAGTCGACCGCCGCGCCTCCATCCACCACCCCACCGTCAGTCACCATTTTCTTTCCCTTCATTTTGTTTCATTCTTTTTATTTATTTTATTCTGTTATTTATTTTTATTTATATTTTTCTTTATTTTCTTTATTATTATTCTCTCTATTATTATTTCTATTTAGATTAGGCTTATTATTATTTTTATTATTTTTATTCTCTTTATTTAGTTATTTCACTCCTATTATTAATTCCTTAAATTATTTATTTATTCTTAGTATCTTGTTAGCTAGTTGATCTTTCTTTTCTCCATATATTTTCTATTTACTATTATTCTTTAGTAACTCATTGTTAATATTGATTTTTTAGTCATGATGCAAGCTTAGTGTATAGTTTCAATTTCTTTGCTTACTAGTTCTTAATTTATTAGGTTAAATGATATGTTCTTAGTTCTTGGCAATAGGATTGTTTATTTATATTTCTGATTTTTATTACTAGAATATAATGATTCTTTAATCTTTTAGTAGTACATTGCTATTTCGGACTAATGGGATCTTACATCCTTGACTTTGGTGATGCTTGATTTCTTTATTGAAAACCTTTTACATTTTCAGGTACATCATGAAAAATACTCGAGGCAAGACTAAGGTCGTCGTCCCCGCTTCGAAAAAGCGGAAGGGTCCTGGCGCGACCTCCTCTAATGTCTTTGCTGAAGTTCGCCATCCTTACCTCAGATTTTCGCGGACCCCCGGAGGACTTATTTCAACTCCTTCGCATACGACCACTTGGTTTGGGCTGATGCATTGACTGGGCCGCGTTGGAGCAGGTCCACCTCGCTGATGAGGTTCGTGCTTTCATCATCACAGCCCCATGGGACCGTTTCTTCAGTATCGTCGAGTCCATGTATATGGAGCTTACCTTGGAGTTTTGCTCAATGTTTCACCTTCAGCATGCCATGTCGGTCCAAGATGAGCCAGGCACCATCACTTTTCGCCTTGGTGGTTTGGTGCGTCGTATGAGCGTCCTAGAATTTAGCGCTGCTTTGGGACTATACACAGAGGAGTACATGAGCACCGAGGACTTTCTTCAGCTCCATTGCCATATTCATCACTCGCCCTCGCGTTGTTGGACTGACCTAACGGACGGTCTGACCAACTATGATGCTAGTCTCTCAAAGGCGACTTCTCTCTCTCCAACTCTACGGTATATTCACGCCCTTTTAGCTCATAATTTGACAAGACGGAGAGAGAGCATCGGAGTGATGAATTATCGGTAACAAGAATCTATGATGCTAGTCTCTCAAAGGCGACTTGGGAGATAATTCTATCGGTATATTCACGCCCTTTTAGCTCACAGGACGGAGATAATTCTACCGAACCGGTAATTATTGCTTCAGACTTGGGACCCGATGAGAAAGATGAGCTAGTACAAGTACTAAAGGAGCATAAAAAAACCATAGCTTGGAAGATTTCTGACATTAAAGGGATTAGCCCGTCGTTTTGCACCCACGAAATTTTAATGGAATATGAATATAAACCGTGTGTGTAAGCTCAAAGACGATTAAATCCCAACATGAAGGAAGTTGTTAAAGTTGAGGTAATTAAACTTCTAGATGCTGGAGTTATTTATCCTATTTCTGACAGTACTTGGGT
Source organism: Gossypium australe (assembly GCA_005393395.2). NCBI lineage: Eukaryota > Viridiplantae > Streptophyta > Magnoliopsida > Malvales > Malvaceae > Gossypium > Gossypium australe. Next base: position 82,070,601 of record CM016614.1, read on the forward strand.
GAGTCCTGTGCAGGTTGTTCCAAAGAAGGGAGCCATGATGTTGTAGCCAACGAGAAGGATGAATTAATTCCAACAAGAACAGTCAGAGGATGGAGAGTTTGCATTGACTATAGGAAGTTGAATGATGCCACGAGAAAAGATCACATTCCCTTACCATTCATTGATCAGATGTTATAAAGATTATCCGGGCATATGTACTATTGCTTCCTAAACGGACTCTCTGGCTACTTCCAAATTCCAATAGTTCCTAAGGATCAAGAAAAGACAACATTTACATGTCAATATGGTACGTTTGCTTATCGAAGAATGCCTTTTGGATTATGTAATGCTCTTGCTACTTTTCAGCGCTGCATGCTAGCCATCTTTGATGAACTTGTGGAAGATATTATGGAGGTATTTATGGACAACTTCTCGGTATTCGGTAATTCTTTTCATCTTTGCCTTAAAAATTTAAAACAAGTTCTAATGAGATGTGAGGAGACGAACCTTGTGCTTAATTGGGAAAAGTGTCACTTCATGGTTCGAGAAGGGATTGTGTTAGGCCACAAAATTTCTGGTAAGGGGATTGAGGTTGATAAAGCAAAAATTGAAACCATAGAAAAATTACCTCCTCCTAGTTCAATTAAGGCTATTAGAAGTTTTTTAGGACATGCTAGATTTTACAGAATATTTATTAGAGATTTTTCAAAAATAGCTAAGCCTTTAACGAAACTACTAGAAAAAGATGTGCCTTTCAATTTTAATCAGGAATGTTTAGAAGCATTTAATACCCTCAAAGATAAATTAGTCAATGCTCCAATTATAATTGCACCTGATTGGAATTTACCTTTTGAACTAATGTGTGATGTGAGTGATTTTGTAGTAGGTGCAATTTTGGAACAGCGAAGAGACAAGCATTTTCAACCGATTTATTATGTTAGCAAGACATTGACGGCCGCAAAAGAAAATTACACCACCACAGAAAAAGAATTGCTAGCTGTGGTTTTTGCATTTGATAAATTTAGACAGTATTTGATATTATCTAAAGTTTTCATTTACACTGACCATTCAGCCCTTTGTTACCTCCTAACTAAATCTGATACAAAACCTAGACTAATAAGATGGATTTTACTTTTGCAGGAATTTGATTTGGAAATTCAGCATAAGAAATGGGCTGAAAATCTTGCGGCAGACCACCTTACTAGGCTTGAGAATCCACATCTTAAGGAGCTCGATGAGAGTGAGATAAATGACTCGTTTCTTGAAGAACAACTCTTGTGTATATCTGACTCCGAGATACCATGGTTTGCAGATATTGCTAATTACTTAGCTACTAACATTCTACCAAAAGGGTTGACACATCATCAAAAGAAACAATTCTTTGCTGATGTGAAAAAATATTTTTGGGAGGATCCTTTTCTTTTTCGTATATGTGCAGATCAAGTAATTTGGAGATGTGTTACAAAGTCAGAGGCAAGCAAAATCCTAGAACATTTGTAACACCCCAAACCCGGTCAAGACACCACGTCCGGATCTGGTATGTTACGGGGAAAAACGTACTTGAGAGGTTTAGATTTTTCATTCAAAAGCAGGGTGGAAACGAAGTGAATTTGAAGAGAATTAGAGTTGACTTGTTTGAAATCAAATGGTGTATTTGAAACTCGGACATTTTTGAAAACGTAACCAAAATGTGTAGTTAAAACGAGTTTATACCATTTAAACTTCAATAGTTTCTTAGTGTTACTTAAAACATTTTTTGACTTAGTAGAAAATGGAGTTCGATTTGAAAATCATTTGAATTTGCTTAATATAAAACATTGTGTAATACCCGATGGTATAATTTAAAACACATTGCGTCATAATTTTGAAAACATTGTCTTTCCAAGTTTTAGTAAAATTCATACCAAGTTACTTTGTTAAGGCATATTAAAATCTAACTAAAACATAAACATCATAAAACATAAAATAAAGGCCTTTTACAATTCCAAATTAAAACCCAAATAAAAGTAAATAAGCTAAAGTACCCAAATGCAATAGTCTGAGCAAAACTTTTATTAAAGCATGGCATGTGCACCCCGAGTCCATCCCGGCTCCATGTCCGCGTCTACGAGTCACCTGAAATGTCAAAGGAGAGGGTGAGTCGAATGACTCAGTGTATAATCCCGCTCCCGAGGAAACAACATGCTAACACACATCATTCATAGCAACATAATTAATGCAACCCGATCCTAACCATCCATATCGCCTTTTCTACCCCGTGTGGTACCAAACCACTGGTGGTGCCAAACCACTGGTGACATATAGTCACAATGTGTTACCAAAACACTGGTGTCCCAAAGACACAATATCCGTCAATGTGGTACCAAACCACTGGTGTCCCAAAGACACAATTGTGCTACCAAAGCACTGGTGACCGTAGTCACAAATCCAATGATGGGGCCAACCCATCGTGTGATACCAAATCACTAGCAGATGATCCCATATCTCAAGTGGGGCCAACCCACGGTGGTCAAACCACAGGGACAAGTCGCAATGAGGTGCCAAACCTCTGGTGTCCCAAAGACACAATGTGCTACCAAAGCACTGGTGACCGTAGTCACAAATCTGGTGATGGGGCCAACCCATCGTGTGATACCAAATCACTGGCGTCAATCCCGTATCTCACAAGTGGGGCCAACCCACGGTGGTGTTAACCACAGGGACGAGACGCTGAGGTACCAAACCTCTGGAGGTGCCAAACCTCTGGTGACCCAAAGTCACAAAGTGTGTTACCAAAACACTGGTGCTCGTCAGCACAAAATATCACTGCTCCCTCCACTAGTATCACCCATCAACATACCATACTCATGTAATCATGCATGTCATACAATCATGCATATCATGCTAACATGTCTAATCTCATATCCCATGTCACATATCCACAGCCATGGTATCATATAGATCATCATTAACTCATAATAATAATACTGACTTACCCGAGTCCAGAATCATACCCATTAGGGTATCATATCAATCATCACTGTTTCTTTAATCATCACACAGGTTATTAATCATATTACTAAACGGAAGTGTGTTAGTTTACACACCTGGTAAATACGAGTCTAGAACCCCAACGAAAACGATCTAAGTCCCTCGATTACTAACTCCTACAATCGGCCAAACATTAGGGGTTAGGCATCACTAGCATTCGGCCAACAACCATTAACCAAGGGATCAACATTAAGCCATTACCTTACACTTGCGAATGGTTTGGTTTCCAACCAAACCCCGAACCAGTAGTGGTTCCCTTTGACAATCGGCCTCCACCTAGAAAAAGAACCATTAATCCCTAATTACTTGGCTTAATGAGATAAAGGAATCAACTAATAGTACTGGCCCACACCAATACTTACCCACTTAGCTAATCAGAGAACGAAGGCTCCACTTGATTGCTTCAACCTCCTGAATATCCCAACAAGAAATCGGATTAACAAAGAAGAATAACACCCATCAATGGTTGCCATATTCGGCTCCTAAACAACCAACATCGACAAAGTTTAAGGAGAAAAAGGAGATGGCCATTCGGCCAAGGACTTACCAGTCTCCAAACGATTGAAGCAAAACCACAACACCAATAAGATTCGGCCAAGGTTTTTTTTTTGAGAAGAGGGAAGAAAGTGATTATGAGGTAGATGCTTTTCGGTTTTAAGGGAAAAATCGATATGAAATGGGAGCAAAGTTTCGGCAAGAATTGAGAAGGATGAATGGAAGAATCGGTTGGGAAGGAAATGGTAAGTTCGGCTCTTAAGAAAATGAAGAAACTATGTAAGGGAGAGAAGAGAGTATTCGGCTTACAAAGTAGAGGGAACCAAAGCAATTTCGGCTACCAAAAAATGTTGAGAGCACAAATGCACAATCGGCTAAGTGCAAAAGAAATGAGAAGAAAACGGCAATGTATGTTTGCTTTGGTCTTACGGTTTTCAAGAAGTAAAGAGGATAAGAAAGAAATTGAAGTTTCGGCTGGCTAGAAGACAAAAGAGAGAATTTGGTTTTACCAAGATAGTGACCGAAAATGCTAAGAAAATATGTCAAAAGAGATTCGGCACTACCCTTCCCACACACATACCAAAACCGGCCATACTCTCCCCACTCCCCCAACATCCAAGCCGTCACTTCCCCCCACTCCAAGCCCCAAAAATTCGGCCACAATCCCCAAACACACTCACCACCACTCATTTCAAATGAGTGGACCAAGTCACACTTCCCCTTTTTCCTCTCTTCCCACCACCTCATCACTTGACCAAGTCTTAAGCAGAGTTTGAACTGCCACAAACTCCTCCCTCCATGCCGTCCAAAATAAGTGACAAAAAGGGGACTCTGCTGCTTGAACTCTGGACCTCCCTCACAAGCAGATGACGCCACACCAAGCTCCTCCCTTGCCACTCTGCCATCTCTTCACTTGTGCAATAAAACACCAAAGAAAACCCTTATACCCTAGCTCCCACAGCTCCCCTGACTTAACACCCAAAAATCAAAATTTTCCCATTCACTCAGGCACACTCCTAGCCTACAATTAAGCCCCTAAAACACCGAAATAGCAACACAGCACACCAAACACATGCAATAACATGCAACAACAAAATAGCCCCTAACCCGGGATATTACAACATTGCCATTCAGGACTGACAGGAGGACATTACAGTGGGACTAGGACAGCAAATAAAACACTCGAATCAGGTTTCTATTGGCCCACTCTGTTCAAGGATGCTAACAGGTATGTTACTTTGTGTGATAGATGTCAGAGAACCAGGTAATATCTCTAAACGCGATGAAATGCCTCAAACATATATGCTATCATGTGAAATATTTGATGTTTGGGGTATTAATTTTATGGGTCCATTCCCTAGTTCATTTGGGAATAAATACATCTTAGTAGTGGTTGATTATATGTCAAAATGGGTGGAAGCGCAAGCTTTACCTATTAATGATGCTAGAGTGGTAGTAAGATTTCTTAAGAAACTCTTCTATTGATCTGGAACACCTAGAGCAATTATTAGTGATAGGGGTACTCATTTTTGTAATGCTCAATTTGATAAAGTCCTAAAAAAATATGGAGTGCACCACAGAACAGCTACCCCTTATCACCTTGAAACTAGTGGACATGTTGAAGTAGCCAACTGAGAGCTTAAGCGTATTCTATAGGAAACCGTAGAATCAAATAGGAAAGATTGGGCTATAAAAATAGACGACGATTTATGGGCCTATAGAACCGCTTTTAAAACTCCCATATGAACATCTCCATACAGACTTGTTTATGGGAAAAGTTGTCATTTACCATTTGAATTAGAGAACAAAACGTTTTGGGCTATAAAATTCCTAAACTATGATCTTAAACTTACAGGTGAGAAATGGTTGATGCAGTTGAATGAGCTAGATAAGTGGCGAGCGAATGCTTATGAGAACTCACGATTATATAAAGAAGCGACAAAGCGATGCCATGATGCTCATTTGAAGCAGCCTAAGCAATTTGCAGTTAGAGATCTTGTTTTGCTATACAATTCAATGCTCAAATTGTTCAATGGAAAGTTGAAATCAAGATGGTCAGGCCCATTCGTAACCCAAATCGTCTTTCCCTATGGCACAATAGAGGTAACTCACCCGACTTATGGCACATTCAAGGTAAACAGTCAACGACTTAAACTTTACAATGGTGAGGATTTTAGAGATATTAGAGAGGAGCTTCGACTCCGCGAACCACCATAACTGAGCGAAAACAAGATAAGTCAAGCTTAGACTCTAAGCAAGCGCTTCTCGAGAGGCAACCCGAGCATTAACATACCTAATTTACTAATTATATTATGATATTTTCACAAAAAAATGGTGTTTTAAAACCCATATGGCCTAGACACACGGGCGTGTCCCTGGCCGTGTGGATTCTGGGACTTAGTTTTTAAATTTCAAAAAAATCGACAGAGGGCTACACGGCCTGGCGACATGGCCGTGTCACTCACACGGCCTGAACACACGGGCATGTCCTTGGCCGTGTAGATCCTGAAGTTTAAAATTCCCAAAAATCGACAGAGACACAGCCTAAATATAGTCTACACGGGCGTGTCCAAGGCCGTGTGAAAACTGGAGCCTAATTTTTCAAAATTTAAATTTTAAAACAAGTCAGGGGCCTCCACGGGCAATAAACACGGCCATGTGTGAGGCCACACGGGTGTGGGAGAAGCGAAGGACTTCGCACACAACCGTGTGGACCACACAGCTTGCACACACGAGCGTGTCCAAGGCCGTGTGAATATTGGGCTTAAGAATTTTGCGATGAACATGGGCTAAATATAGGTCACACGGGCGTGTGACACGGGCGTGTGACCCAACACGGGCCGTTACACAACCATGTCACCTATTTAAAATAAAATTTTATTTTTATTTTCTTCTCCTTCCTTCTTTCCCAAACCCCCAAACCTTAGCCGCCGCTCCCCACCCCAGCTCCGCCGCACTTTCGGCCACCATCGACCCCTCATCTTTTCTCCTTTTCCCTTTTCCCTTCTTCCGCAAACCGAAACCCCCTCCCTTTTCTTCCCCTTTTCTCTCTTCTTTTTCCCCCCTTTTCCTTCTTTTTCTCTTCAAAACCGCCGCCCAAACACCACCCAACCACCACTCCATGCCCACACCAGCCACCACCGACCTGTCGCCTGTCGCACCCCCGACCCTAATCACCGCTGCCGTCCGTTCTTTATTCTTCTCCCTTGTCTTTTTATTTTATTATTATTATATTATTATTTCTTTATTTCTTTCTTTATTCTAATTATTTTATTTTTTTTAGTTTTACTGCTTTTATTTATTTATTCTTTTTTTTTCAATTTTTTTACTGTTGATTTTGTGTTTCTTCTTAAGTTGTGGACATTTTTACTTTTTGATTTGATTAGATTTAATTTGATTTTCTTTTATTTTTCATTAAACAATATTATGCATGTAGTTTGTTTTAGCTAATTTTATTTTATTTTTATTTTTAGTCTTGCTTCTTCATTTTTATTATTGATCATTATTAGTTTTATTTATTCTTACTAGGTTTTTGATAGTAACTTTCTGATTATTAGTTTTATCATGTTCCAAGTCAATTTCTCTCTTAGTCCAATTGTTGAACTTCACTTAGATTTTTCATTCTTATTCGCATGCATCTATATATTGATTCATTCATTTATTTGATTGCTTTATTACAGATTCATTATAATGAATACTCGTGGCAAGACTAAGGTCGCCGTCCTCGCTTCGAAAAAGTGGAAGGGTGCTTGCGCGACCTCCTCAAGCGCTTCTGCTGAAGTTTGCCATCCTTACCTCAGATTTTTCGCAGACCCACCAGAGGACTTATTTCAGCTCCTTCGCGTACGACCCCTAGGTTTGGGCCGGTGCAATGATTGGGTCGCGTTAGAGCAGGTCCACCTCACTGATGAGGTTCGTGCGTTCATCATCACAGCCCCATGGGATCATTTCTTCATTATCGTTTAGCCCATATATATGGAGCTTACCTTGGAGTTTTGCTCGACGTTTCACCTTCAGCACGTCATGTCAGTCCATGATGAGCTAAGGACCATCACTTTTTGCCTTGGTGTTTTAGTGCGTCATATGAGCATCCCAGAATTTGGTCCTACTTTGGGACTATACACAGAGGAGTTCATGAGCGCAGAGGACTTTTCTCAGCTCCATCGCCATATTCATCACTTGCCCTCGCATTGTTGGACTGACCTCACGCGCGGCCTGACAAACTATAACGCTAGTAGCTCGAAGGCGACTTTTCTCTCTCCAGCTATACGGTATATTCACGCCCTTTTAGCTCATACTTTGACAAGACGGAGAGAGAGCACTGACGTCGTCACCACTCATGATGCCTATTTCCTATGGAGCATGGCACATGGCCATATATTTGATCTAGCGTATTTCATTGGTTTTGTAACACCCTGGTTCTAGGGGTTATGCATTTAGTGCATAACTCGAGTGATGATAGGCTTCTTGTGTGCTTGGGCAAGTTTTTAGGGGGTTTGGAGAACCCTGGAAGGTAGGGAGAGCCTTAGGAAATTTTTGATTTTCAGTGGTTAAAAGGGGAGCTTGGATAGAGGGGGCCTTAAGAGAAATTTTGATGAAGTTTAGGCACAAAGAATGGCTTGGCAGAGTGGCAAGGAGGCACCACTCTAGAGCTTGGAAGGTGACGCCACTTGAAGGAGGAAGGGGTCTCAGGTTCAAGCTGCAAAGGCAGCAGAGGGGGGCTTGTTTTTGCGTCAAGATGGTAGGGGGTTGGACGGTTTTGAATGCTTAAAAGATGGATAAGACTTGGTCTTCCTTTTTGAATTCGGCTAGGATATGGGTTGACTCATTCAAATCTTTTGAATGAGTGTTAGGGAGGTAAAGTAGGAAGAAAATTTGGGATTTTGGTGGAGGGTTGAGTAGTAGCCGGTTTTGGGGAGCTTGGGGGAGGGTATTTTCAGTTTTTGGAGGGTGTTAGGTGGGTGCCGTTCCTGGTAGTATAAATAGGGGGGAGGTGTTCACCTTTTTGTTTTTCCAATTCTCCATCTATTCTTCCCATTTCACCTGAGCCGAACCTCTCACCTTTCATCTCTCTTTTCTTCCATTTTGTTAAACCGAAAGTACACCCCCCACACTTTTCTTTCCCTCTTCTCAAACCTTTGGCCGAAACCCCTATTCCCTTTCCCTTGATTTTCTTTCATTGTTAGCCGAATCTACACCCCACCTATATGCCGTGTCTCTTTTCTTCAACTTAGTAGCACCTTGGCCGAATTTTAGAAGTGGTGTAGACCTCTTCGGGTTTCATTGTAATCGGTTGGTGGAAGTACTCTGGGATATTTCAAGGCATTCAGTCAACTTCAGTAGGCAGTCAGCTTGGTAAGTGATTTTGGGTAAGAAATATTTAGTAAGCTTAAATACTTAGTTTGTGATTTGGAGGGTTAACCCGTTTATCTGATTAAGTGTTTTGATGGAGGCAACAACCAGTCAGAGTGGGCAAGGAAAGGTCCCTATCCCGAAGTTCAAGAAGAGGGCTGTCTCGGCGGTTCGGGATTGGCCACCGGGGTGTGGGCCAGCAGCAGGTGATAGCTATAGGCAGATAGCTGTAGTTTCGTTGAGTGATAGCATAGGGATCGAAAGCTTAGAACTACAAGTGATAAGGTGCGTAATCATCGCACTATTTCCTTCAGTTAATTGCTTGCTAATGCTTATGTTGGATAATCGGATATCAGGTGAGTAAGTTGGTGATATTATGTTATTGTGTTACATATATATATTTGGTGTGGTAATGACATGAGCTGTATGCTTATTTATATGATGACTTAACGTGTGGCATTTACATACTTGCATGGGATTTGGATTGGATGGAGGAAGGAAGGGTGTACACATGATGTACGTGGTCTAATGTTAGCTCAGGCTACATTAGCGCTTGAGGGTTAGCTGTGTGCAACCTCGAGGGAGATGTTGGCTCGGTGCCCATCTCGGCGGTTGATGGCTATGTGCATCACCGTAGACGGAGCATGTTGTTGGGATCACTTTGGTTGATCGGTGGCTCAGCCACGGCCTTGAGCAGCGAGCTTGCCAAGGTAAGGTTCATGGATCACGATGTGATCAGTGGTGGGTTTGCCACGGCCTTAGGCAGGGGGAGTCTGCTAAGGTTGGTGTTACGGTGGGATTGTAGGTTGGGCTGAGAGGCATATTTGCATGACTTGTTATGAGAACGGTATGGTTATGGGCCAAGCCCATACGTGCGGAAATAAGTGTTGTGATTATGCACTGAGTCAGTGGACTCACTCTATTTTTCCTAACCATTTAGGTGATGCGTAGAATTGGACCAGGATCGGAGAGGACACATGGTGGCCCATGCAGAAAGAAGGGATTAAATATTTTTTTTAAGTTTATTTATATTAAGTATTTGGGATTTAAATATTGATGTAATAAGGGCCTTTTGATTTTTATTTACTTTGGGAATTATTTTATTATTATTTTAAGTTATGATTGGATTATATTAAGTTACTAAGTGGAAACGAATTTATTATGACAACTTATTTATTCAAAATTAGTCTTATATATTCGCTAAAGTTTACTTTTTGGCATTATATAATATTTATGTGATATCAAAGTTTTTCTCATACAATATCAAATAAACATGGATTTTCAAAGGTTAATAAATTTACTGTTTTAATTTAAGTCAAAAAGAATTTTCCACCTTTTTTTTCCGCAGTGACATAACCAGATTCGGTCGTAGTGAATGGGCCGGGTTTGGGGATGTTATAAATTGGTATCAGAGCCCGGTTCAAAACTCGGCTTTGAGGGTTTTGGGCCCAAAAATGTTTTCAAAATGGGCTTTTTGAAATGTGGTATAAAAAAAAAGTTTTCAGGTTATACTGGCATGGCACCTGTACCTCCGACCCGAAGTCCACCAGGTAAGTACTTCTAGCTCTTGAAATGTTTTGTTTGTATGATTGATTATGGGCTTAGTTTGGGCTCATAGATTAGAATATTAGGACTATTGGACCCTAGGATTAGTCTACTCAAACATTTGCATAAAACTTAAAGTTCTTAAACAAACCTATGAAGTAAGTCGCCGAGTTAAGGTGTGGTAACCACTGTACGCTTGTCTAGGAGTGGCATTCAGTAAGAGCTTGGTATTTAAGCAGTCCTAACGACTCACCTCCTCTTTACTTGAATCCTACCTGGTGCGTAGCTACAGTTCACCTTAACCAAGAGGACTTGTTCATAGGCTAAACCGGTTATTAAAACCCGAAAGGGAATTAGCCTTGCTGTTTTTAAAACCTTCTGTTTTAAAATTTTTCAAACTTACCCCTTTGGTTTATGAAACCCTAAATCTGATTTTGAAAGACGTTTGTCGATTTACAAAATTTCCCAAAATGCCCTAGTGGCGAAATTACAAAAATGCCCTTGTGTTGTAAAATTACCGTATTACCCTCAACTTTTGATAAAATGCTTTTTACTTTGCAAAATTCCAAAATCTCGAGTTTTCAAAATTTTAAGATACTCCGATTTGTGGAAATTTACGAAAGTACCCCTGGTTGATAAAATTACCGAAATGCCCTTGGTTTCTAAATTTTCAGATTTCTCTCGATTTTTACTAAAATATTCCTAGTTTACTAAATATCAAAAAATTATATTTTGTGAAATGTTGTGATATTCCGATTTGGAGAATTTACGAAAATTCCCATGATTTCCAAAATTATTGAAATAACCCCGATTTCTGAAATTTTTGCAACACATTTTGTTTGAAAAACAAAATTTTCAAGATGACCCCTGAAATTTTGTAAATTTTGAAGTATCTTTAAGTTGGAAAACTATTTTCAAAATTGACCCTGAGTTATTACCGAGATACCCCTTTAGGAAAAATGACGAAATTACCCTTGGGTTAAGAATGAAACTTTGATTGCTCGAAAGAACTACTCTCGAAAGCTTCTATTCATAAAATTTGCTCGTCGATAAACAGTGAAACAAACATTTCTAATGCATAAAACTTTCTAAACAAACTAAATCGAGGCGCTAGATATGAGTTCTAGGGGGTGTGGTCGCAATACTCGTGGACGTGGTAGAGGCAGGATGTCAGTATCGGAACCGGTTGGGTCTCGCCATGGGTCAGAGAGCGATGTACCGCCACCAGCTGTTGAGGTTGAACAGCAGGATTAGATTGGAGGAGACGACGCAGTATCGCAGGCTATGCTGCGGGTGCTTGAGCGAGTGGCAGGAGCCAATGGGGGCAGTGGGACTCGGAAGTCAGTGCCCGAAAGGCTTAGGGCGAATGGAGCTGAGGTATTCAGAGGAGTGTCTGGGGTAGCTCCAAATGTGGCAGAGTACTGGCTTGAGGTAGTGGAAAGGATTATGGACGACTTAGACTTAACTGCTGAGGAGAAGCTTAAGGGTGTTGTTTCGTTGCTGCGAGATGAGGCTTACCAGTGGTGGCTCACTGTTAAGGAAAGTACCCCTGCGGATCGAGTGGACTGGGGTTACTTTAAGATCAAGTTCGAGGGAAAGTATGTTGGAGCGAGCTATGTGGACGCTCAGAGGAAGGCGTTCCTTAATTTGGTGCAAGGTAGCAAGTCAATAGCGGAGTACGAAGCTGAGTTTCTGCGTTTGAGCCAGTATGCTCGGGGCATCGTAGCAACTGATTATGAGAGATGCGTCAGATTTGAAGATGGGCTACGGGATGAGCTGCGAGTTTTGATTGCTCCGCAACGGGAAAGAGACTTCGCCGTTTTAGTGGAGAAAGCTCGGATAGCTGAGGAGGTCAAGAAGGCTGAGAGGCACAACAGAGAAAGGAACCGTGATAAGAGAAGTGTTGGATCGCCAGAAGTGTTTGAGAGGGTTCAGAAAAGACCGAGAGTCGAGATTCCTGTTCGTATTGCTAAGCCAGCCGCCGGAAATCCAGATCGTCCGTGTGCGCAGTGCGGAAGGTATCATGTTGGCGAGTGCTGGAATCGTGTTCGAGAATGCTTCAGATGCAAGTCCAAGTCTCATCTGGTTAAGGATTGTCCCCAGGATTCGAATGGGACTCGGACAGAACGCCAAGGTTATGTGCAGCCAGGCAGAGGTGGTCAGCAAGCGGCAAGAGGTCGTGGTCCGAACCATGGAGGGAATGGTTCCGGCCGAGGTCGTGGAGCAGTAGGTCGCAGTAATGGTGGCACTGAGGCAAGACAACCAGGTCTGGTTTATGCAGTCCGTCGGAGGGAGGATAATAATGTGCCGGATGTGTCAGCGGGTAAGTATCTTATGTTTGGAATGTTCTCTGTTGTTTTGTTCATTTGGGTGGTTGTTTGTTTGGTTGCTCGTAAAATATTTGGAACCTTGAGTATGATAGATACTATGCCTAAAAGTATGTTAAGCTCTTTAGGATCAGAGTGCGCAGCCATAGCGTAGTGTGGGGAATTAGGATGTGGACCGTTAGTCTAGCCAAGTAATTTCGAGGACGAAATTATTCTAAGGAGGGTAGAATTGTAACACCATGGATCTAGAGGTTATGCATTTAGTGCATAACTCGAGTGATGATAGGCTTCTTGTGTGCTTGGGCAAGTTTTTAGGGGGTTTGGAGAACCCTGGAAGGTAGGGAGAGCCTTAGGAAATTTTTGATTTTCAGTGGTTAAAAGGGGAGCTTGGATAGAGGGGGCCTTAAGAGAAATTTTGGTGAAGTTTAGGCACAAAGAATGGCTTGGCAGAGTGGCAAGGAGGCGCCACTCTAGAGCTTGGAAGGTGACGCCACTTGAAGGAGGAAGGGGTCTCAGGTTCAACCTGCAAAGGCAGCAGAGGGGGGCTTGTTTTTGCGTCAAGATGGTAGGGGGTTGGACGGTTTTGAATGCTTAAAAGATGGATAAGACTTGGTCTTCCTTTTTGAATTCGGCTAGGATATGGGTTGACTCATTCAAATCTTTTGAATGAGTGTTAGGGAGGTAAAGTAGGAAGAAAATTTGGGATTTTGGTGGAGGGTTGAGTAGTGGCCGGTTTTGGGGAGCTTGGGGGAGGGTATTTTCGATTTTGGAGGATGTTAGGTGGGTGCCGTTCCTGGTAGTATAAATAGGGGGGAGGTGTTCACCTTTTTGTTTTTCCAATTCTCCATCTATTCTTCCCATTTCACCTGAGCCGAACCTCTCACCTTTCATCTCTCTTTTCTTCCATTTTGTTAAACCGAAAGTACACCCCCCACACTTTTCTTTCCCTCTTCTCAAACCTTTGGCCGAAACCCCTATTCCCTTTCCCTTGATTTTCTTTCATTGTTAGCCGAATCTACACCCCACCTATATGCCGTGTCTCCTTTCTTCAACTTAGTAGCACCTTGGCCGAATATTAGAAGTGGTGTAGACCTCTTCGGGTTTCGTTGTAATCGGTTGGTGGAAGTACTCTGGGATATTTCAAGGCATTCAGTCAACTTCAGTAGGCAGTCAGCTTGGTAAGTGATTTTGGGTAAGAAATATTTAGTAAGCTTAAATACTTAGTTTGTGATTTGGAGGGTTAACCCGTTTATCTAATTAAGTGTGTTGATGGAGGCAACAACCAGTCAGAGTGGGCAAGGAAAGGTCCCTATCCCGAAGTTCAAGAAGAGGGCTGTCTCGGCGGTTCGGGATTGGCCACCGGGGTGTGGGCCAGTAGCAGGTGATAGCTATAGGCAGATAGCTGTAGTTTCGTTGAGTGATAGCATAACTACAAGTTATAAGGTGCGTAATCATCGCACTATTTCCTTCAGTTAATTGCTTGCTAATGCTTATGTTGGATAATCGGATATCAGGTGAGTAAGTTGGTGATATTATGTTATTGTGTTACATATATATATTTGGTGTGGTAATGACATGAGCTGTATGCTTATTTATATGATGACTTAACGTGTGGCATTTACATACTTGCATGGGATTTGGATTGGATGGAGGAAGGAAGGGTGTACACATGATGTACGTGGTCTAATGTTAGCTCAGGCTACATTAGCGCTTGAGGGTTAGCTGTGTGCAACCTCGAGGGAGATGTTGGCTCGGTGCCCATCTCGGCAGTTGATGGCTATGTGCATCACCGTAGACGGAGCATGTTGTTGGGATCACTTTGGTTGATCGGTGGCTCAGCCACGGCCTTGAGCAGCGAGCTTGCCAAGGTAAGGTTCATGGATCACGATGTGATCAGTGGTGGGTTTGCCACGGCCTTAGGCAGGGGGAGTCTGCTAAGGTTGGTGTTACGGTGGGATTGTAGGTTGGGCTGAGAGGCATATTTGCATGACTTGTTATGAGAACGGTATGGTTATGGGCCAAGCCCATACGTGCGGAAATAAGTGTTGTGATTATGCACTGAGTCAGTGGACTCACTCTATTTTTCCTAACCATTTCAGGTGATGCGTAGAATTGGACCAGGATCGGAGAGGACACATGGTGGCCCATGCAGAAAGAAGGGATTAAATATTTTTTTTAAGTTTATTTATATTAAGTATTTGGTATTTAAATATTGATGTAATAAGGGCCTTTTGATTTTTATTTACTTTGGGAATTATTTTATTATTATTTTAAGTTATGATTGGATTATATTAAGTTACTAAGTGGAAACGAATTTATTATGACAACTTATTTATTCAAAATTAGTCTTATATATTCGCTAAAGTTTACTTTTTGGCATTATATAATATTTATGTGATATCAAAGTTTTTCTCATACAATATCAAATAAACATGGATTTTCAAAGGTTAATAAATTTACTGTTTTAATTTAAGTCAAAAAGAATTTTCCACCTTTTTTTTCCGCAGTGACATAACCAGATTCGGTCGTAGTGAATGGGCCGGGTTTGGGGATGTTACAGGTTTATCCTTCCGCCATCAGACTGATCGCCACAGGAAGGGCCCCATCTGCTGAGGCTCTTACGTGACTCGCCTCACTCGACACTTTGGTCTCCTCGACAAATCGGAGCAGTCCTCTACACTCACAGTTGTTGGCCAGATGTCCCCTCAAGGTATCTTGAGCATGCTAGACATGAGGATGATCGAGCGGCGTCATGGATTTGATCCTCCTCAGTATCGATTGTCTCGTTCTGGTGATCAGGATGATCCCGAGGACATCAATCATGATGTTCCTCTCACTCACGAGGATCCACCTCATCCTCCACCTCTGAGTCACTGACCCCTTCTTCTGCTCCTAGTTTGATAGACATATCCGAGCATCTCACTCACTTCGAGTAACAGTGTTTTCAACGGTTTGACAGTCTCGAGGCCACATTGCAGCAGATCTGCCACCATCTCCATATTTCATCTTCGGTGCCGACGACTCACAACGCGCCTAACGATGAGGACCTTTGAGTCCATTTATTTTATTTTATTTTTATCTTTATTTTTATTTTTATTTTTTTTTTTTTTTTTATTTTTATTTTTATTTTTATTTTTATTTTTATTTTTATTTTTATTTTATTTTTATTTTTATTTTTATTTTTATTTTATTTTATTTTTATTTTTATGTTTTGTCTATTTTCCTTTTATGTTTATTATAATCTTTTCAAAGATTTGTCTTTTATCTTTTGAACTCTATTTTAGTTTTTATAAATGTTCCTAATCGAGTAATCCCTTAATCTTCTTCCACAATTGTGTTTATTTTCTTAATAGTTGCTCAGAATCATGCACTTCACTCAGCTATATCCACAATTCCGCTTTCACTATTTCACGAATCTCATCCAAAAATTCAGGAAGTTTCAATTCTCTCCCTCTCTTATTATATTCTCATTATATTGTTATTATCTATTTTGGTACATTGAGGACAATGTACATCTTAAGTGTGGGGAGGTTAATTATATTATTATCAAAAAAACCCTGAATTATGTCTTTTCTTAAGTAATTTTCTCATATTACTATTAGAATGAAATTTTTATTGATTTATGGTTTTTATTGATATGTTTTAGATTAAGTAATAGGTAATTGTGCATTGATTGTTTGAACTTTAAGACATTAGAGAATCAAGCATGAAAAGACTATTTTTAGAATTAAAAATTTGTTCAGTTGTTTTCCATGAATTTAAATATTACCTTGAAGTTTGAAATTTGTGAGATTGACATCAAAAACCATAATTTTTTGTAAGATTTGGAGCCTTTAGAGCATACACTTTTCTTGCTCACTTTATTATTGGTTATGAGTGTGTCAATATTGATTTGTTATTCTAGAACTTGCTTCGATTATGCATGTTGAAGCCACACCGTTGATTTGATATACTGAGATGATAAAGGCACCTAGGTTTTAACTCACTTATTCCATTAAAAGCCTACCTTCATAATTAACCCTTAGTGAACCCCTTTGAGCCTAATAAACTGTTTCTTGACTCACCCACTAATATTAACCCAAAACTCATTTTTTGATTCGTTGTTCCCATTTTATTGACTCCCTTTTTTATCGAGGTTTGATTTGGTTAGTTGCCTAACTATGTTCTTTTATTTTAGTTGTTAAATTCTTTCTTATAAAAAAAAGTGGAAATATATAGTTATTATTAGTCCTTTAAGTTTGAGCTTAAAGAATTAATTGTCTGAGAAGAAGCTTGTGATTTGCTTTAATTATTTTGATTGATGTACTTTTTTAGTATTAGTTCATTTTTTTTCTAGTAGGTAATTTTTCAATTCGATCTCGATTCTAACCTTATTTTTCAGCCTTTATCCACACCTTTAACCTAAAGCCCCATTACAACCCTTTACAGACCTTTCGATTTGTGTATCATCTCAATTTATAGTGGTGAAGATTTGATTTTCGTGCAAGCCTATGGTAATAACTTTTCATGTTTGACTTTTGAGTGCTTAATTGTTGAACCTTAAACACTTTGAGTGATTTGAGCGAATCTTTAATGAGGATGTCAAATCTTGTCGATTTTGAATTAAAGGTAATTATTTAGATAAGGGGAAACATGTAACACCCCAAACCTGGCCCATTCACTCCGACCGAATTTGGAATGCCACTACGGAACACTTTCAAAAATATTCTTACTTAATAGTAAAAACCGTGGAAAATTTGTTTCCTTTAATAAAACATTTTCGTGACTTAAAATATTCTAAGTAATAATTAAAGCTTGTTATAAAAACACCGGATTCAAGCTTTGTTACACATACTTAAGAAAATAGAATCATTTGCGATCAACATTTAAATTATCAATCGTAATAGAACATAATAATAAAGATACTTAATAAACATACTTTAAATACTTTAATGGGCCTTTTTACATTAAACACTTAATCAAAATACCTAATATTAAAATGCATAATATAATGAAAACATCTTCTTGTGCATGGGCCACCTCGTATCCTCTCCAACCCGGTCCAAGCTTTATGCGCCACCTGAAAGGTTTAGAAAAATTGGGTGAGTCACCAAGACTCAGTGCATAGTTAATACACATGTCCCCACATATGGGCTTGGCCCATATCCACACAGTCCATACACATGAATATGCAATTATGAAGCCCAACCCATCCTAAGTCCATCCGCTACTCCTACCTTAGCAGACTCCCTGCTCAAGGCCGTGGCTAACCCACCGATCACATAGTGATCCACATATCTTACCTTGGCAGACTTACTGCTCAAGGCCGTGGCCAAGCCACCGATCCCATAGGGATCCCACGTATCAATCAGTCCACAGTGATGCACACAGCTATCAACCGTCGAGATGGGCACCTAGCCAACACCTTCCTTGATGAAGCACATAGCTAACATCAAGCGCTAATGTAGCACGAGGCTAGCATTAAACCACGCACATAGCGTACACCCTTTCCTCCAATAGTCACATCCCAAGTCCCATGCATATATATATATATATATGTACCATGGCAACATATTTCTCGAAACAAATATACATCACATGCCATCACATTTTTATACATTCATCAATAATCATTTAATATTGCAAATCACTGAAAGGTTAATACCACAACCACTAACCTGATTATTCGATCACCCACCTTGGGTATCCATCATCTTAGCCCTTATTTCGGCTAACATGCACAACATATACATTTACATATAACACATATAACAAGCAAGAGAACAGTGCGATAACTACGCACCTGATCACTAACAGCGAGATCATGATCTATCGAATCTAACAAAATCTAAAATCTCGAAACTTGTCCTACTGCTGTCGATTTGCCTAGCTTAATTCGATCCCGAAACACCACTTGTTCCTGTCGATTTGCTCCTAAGGACCCTAATACACAAACGGTTATCATCAAAACCCAAAATATAGCCTATGGCCGAAAGTCATACTTCCCTACCTTGCTTATCCAAAACCTGAATACTTGCTTGCTCCCAAAGTTATCGAAATCCCTTGATTATTCAAATCCCGAAGGCTCCTTAGTGCTCCCTTCCTTCAACACTCTTACATTGCTTGAAGAGAAACCAAAAGCAATTAGCCGACAACCCCCCTCCTTCCTTAGAGATTCGGCTTTGAGCACAACAAAGGTGGTTCGGCACTTAATGGAGAAGAAGAAAATGCAACAATGGAGAGGGTTTTTAAGCTTGAAGATTTTGGTAACAAAAGTAATGGTAGATGCAATACTCGACTATCACTCTTAGTGACAAAGGCATTAGGCTTTCAAAGAAATAGAGAGGAATTTGGGTAGAGAGAACATAAAGAAGAAGAGGAGCATAGTAGAGGATTTTCAGCAAAGAGGATGAATGCCTAGACTAAGTGAATTTCTGCACTTAACCTCTCCCTTTTCAAAACCGAAAATACAAGTCCTTGGAGTCCCCCTTATTCGGTCAAGGCAAAAAGGCAAGACAAACCAAACAAGGAGTTTCGGCGAAGAAGAATTTGGAAGGAAAGGAAAGGCAAAACAAGAATTTCGGCCAAGCTCTCTATGCTACACACAAGGCCGACCAAGGGAGTCCCCCCCCCAAGCATGCTTCAAACGGCCATGCTTCCTTCCCCAAGTACAAGACCCATCACCATTGGAAAAGAAAAATTTCATTGTTTAAACACCTTCCCATCACTACCCCATCACCATCAATAATTAAAAATA
This sequence comes from Gossypium australe, assembly GCA_005393395.2. Lineage (NCBI taxonomy): Eukaryota > Viridiplantae > Streptophyta > Magnoliopsida > Malvales > Malvaceae > Gossypium > Gossypium australe. The sequence continues at coordinate 82,090,065 of CM016614.1, forward strand.
AAACTATAAATAATTCCCATACCTCATGCATATAATAATAATAAAATAAAATAATAACCATCCCATCTTCCATGCATTAAAAATATTAAAACACAATAAAATAAACCACCCCATCTTTTAATCCCATACTTGCAGCAGAGGAATAAAAATAAAAGCAACATGCCTTCATCTAAAATTGAGCCCATGCGCAGGCCATTAAGCTCCTCATGCCGGCCTAAAATAAAAACAAACCCCCAGGTGTGCCCCCAAATTCTCGAACCCGAGACCTGAGGAAGTATCTCCTCGCCTTCTGCCACTCGGCCATTGCGCATTTCATGCCAATAAACGCGTCGAAATTTCTTTTAAACCCTCATTCGCTAGCTTCCTTCGCCGAAATGCCAAAACCAAAAATAACAACACCCGCGCGCCTCCATCAGGACTCGAACGCGAGACCTCTCTACCAAAGTCACCAACACGACCCGCGCCACTTTACCAACTGGACTTTCATGTCCATTTATGCTCACTAAATTCTTTTAAAGCCTCCTTAGCCCATCACACCATACAACGCAAAAATAAAAACCTATGCGCCCAGCGTTACTCGAACCCCTGACCTGCTTTGGCGCCAATCCCAAGCCTTAAGTGGCGCATGGAAGCCACTTTACCAGGGCATTTCATATGTCATAACCTGCCAAAATTTATTCTTAAGGCCTCCTTGCCTATTTTCCTCTTTTATCTTGAAATTTCCAAAAATTTCCAAAACACTCCCTTTTCAATCCTAGAGTTTTAGGAACTCCTAAAACACACCCAAACCCCATTTAAAGCCTACCAACACTAGGGTTATGCTCCAAACGCACAACCCCTAATTCAGGATGTTACAAAACACCTATGCTTTCATGCTATAAAAATGTGTGACTTGGATTGTTTGAATCTTTAGTGCTCTTTTAGTTAAATTATCAATGTGTGATTAGTTGTGAATTATGATAAGACATTATTGATGAGAATTATGAATTGAGGAAGTTTAATTTTAATTGTGAGTTGAGGATTTTGCTTGAGGACAAGCAAACGCTTAAGTGTGGGGATATTTGATAAACCATAAAAGTAACACATTTTAATCCCACGCTTATCGTGTTTTTGGATGTTTTATTATACAATTTTATGAATTCGATGATCTTAATCCTTTAAATTCATGTTTCTATACTTAGGAGAGCATAGGGAAGCGAAAGGAACGGAAAACGGGCCAAAATCAGATAAAACGAACCATCTTAAGGATCCACATGGCCAAGCTCGTACCACACGGGCTGAGCACATACCCGTGTGAACCACACGGGCTGGACACACACCCGTGTGCCAGCCCGTGTTAATCAAGAGCCATACAAATTTGCACACTGCCTGGGCCTTCTCACACGAGCTGATCACATGCCCATGTCCCTATCGCACCCTACCTTGTTTTCACGCGGAAAAAGCCAAATTTTAGGGTTTCTAGGCATTCTAAAGTCTATAAATACACACCAGAAGAAGACCTAAGGGAGGATGCAGAGTAGAACGAAGAAATTACTCGAAGGAAGCCGTCAAAATCATCTCGGAAGCAGATCCACTCCAAGATTGAAGATCTCCAGTCGAATTTCCTTTGAAGTTTTATTGGGTTTTTCATGTCTTGTTGTTTTCTTTATTTTGAGATGTTTTCCTCTATGAGTATGAACTAAAACTCCCTAAATACCTAGGGAGGATGAAACCTATGATGAATCTTATTATTTAATTATCTGAATTACATGATAAATACTTGTTCTTGTTCTTAATTATGTGTTCTTAACCCTTGCTTTAATATTTTTAGGATATTAATCCAAGTTTGATGTGCTTAATTAGTGGAGCAAAAGTCCCTGTTTAAGAGTAGATCTAGCATAATTAAGCGGAGTTGATTGCAATCTTAGAAAAAAGATGACATAAATCTGCTGGATTAGAGTCAAATCTAATAAGGGAATCCATAGATTGAATTAATGCGACAATAGGGGTTTTAATTAGAAAGAGATTTCAATTAATCAACCTAGAGTCGGTTGTTCCTAGTTTCAAAAGAGATATTAACATAATTTAGGGATTTCTACGGATCAAGGCAAGTGAATAAATCGTTTAATTCAAAATCATAATAATAAGTGAAATCTAGGTGGATTTCTCCTTGGGTATTGTCTCTCTCTCATTGATTTTCTTTGAATATTTTCCCAATTTTATCTCTGTCGCGCTCATAGTTAATTAGTTAGTTTTACATTAAAAACAAGTCCCCTTAAGTATTAGGCTAAACAATAGAAAGATAGTTATTACTAGTACTTTTAGTCCTTGTGGATACGATATTTTGGACTCACCATAGCTATACTACTGTTCGATAGGTGCGCTTGCCTTTGTCGTAATTATTAGTTAGTTTCGAGACCATCAAGTTTTTCGATTCTTGGCAACGGGTACTTGTTCTACATGGTTACCCTATTAAGCTGTCGATAATCTATACACAACTTCATAGAACCATCCTTCTTTTTCGCAAATAATACTGGAGCACCCCATGGAGAATAACTCGGCCTTGCAAAACCTTTGTCCGTCAACTCTTGTAACTGTGCCTTCAATTCCTTCAACTCAGTTGGAGCCATTCTGTAAGGAGTAATCGATATAGGTGCAGTACCAGGAGCTAACTTGATGCCAAATTCAACCTCTCTATCTGGAGGTAATCCTGGCAATTCTTCAGGGAATACATCTGGATACTCATATACTATCGGCATTGATTCAATTCTTAACTCAGTCTCTTTAGCATTCATCATAAAGGAAAGATATGCTTCATATCCCTTTCTTATATATTTCTGCGCAGACATATAAGAAATCACTATAGGCAATCTGTCCTGTTCATCTGATTCAACACGAAGAGTGTCCCCGTTTTCACATCTCAATTCAATGTATTTCTTTCCACAATTTACTGTCACATCATGAGTGGTTAACCAGTCCATACCAAGAATTATATCGAATTCATCAAATGGCAATAGCATGAGATTCGCCTTAAAAATAATGACCTCTAATCATCAATGGGCAATCTTTGCATACCGTATCAACTAATACACATTTGCCTAAGGGATTGGACACTTTTATCACGAATTCTGTAGACTCTACAGGCATGCTCATACTAGATACTAATTCATGCAAATGTATGAGTGGGTAGATCCCGAATCAATTAAAGCAACAACATGAGTATCATGGAGGGAAAATGTACCCGTAATTGCATCAGGGGATGACGCCCCTTTACGAACGCGAATGGCATAAGTCCTCGCAGGCGCTCTACCTTCAGATCTCGCAGCCTGCTCTCTGGGTGTACTCTTACTACTCGTTCCACTTCCTGGGTTTCTCTGTTGTCTCCCTCTAGTAGTGCTTCCCAATCTTGCACTCTGAATTTTCTCCTTTTCAACCATCTCAAGGCATTCTCTAATAAAATGATCTTGGGAACCACACTTAAAACACGCTCTCTTATGTGCTCGGTACTCACTAGGGTGACGTCTGCCACACTATGGACATTCTGATCTACTAGGTCGAGTGTTCCCAACACTAGCAATTGAAGTAGTCTGAGCTTTAATACCCGAGTACTGTTTACCCTTACTTCTATTTGAAAACCCGACTGAAGTTGCTAATCGGGTAGGGAAGTCTCTTGACTTCTTAGATGAGGATTGAAACGACTTGTTCAGTTGTCTCTTTCTTGAGTCATGAGACTTCATTTCAGCTTTTCTTTTCTCCTTAACCAACTCCTCAGCTTTGCAAGCTCGGTCCACTAACACAACAAATTCCTTTAATTCCAAAACACCAACAAACAATCGGATATCTTCATTTAATCCATCCTCAAAACGTTTACACATAATGGCTTCAGTGGACACACATTCTCCAGCGTATTTGCTGAGCCTTACAAACTCACGCTCATACTCAGTTACTCTCATCCTACCTTGTTTCAGTTCAAGGAATTCCTTTCTTTTCTGGTCGATAAACCTTTGGCTAATGTACTTCTTTTGGAATTCTTCTTGGAAAAACTCCCATGTGATCTTTTCCCCTGGTACAACCAACACAAGGGTGTTCCACCACTGGTAAGCGAAATCTCTTAAGAGAGACACCACACATTTCATGCACTCTTTAGGTGTGCAAGATAATTCATCAAATACCCTGATGGTATTTTCAAGCCAAAGTTCTGCCCTCTTCAGATCATCATCTTTACTAGCTCGAAATTCCTCGGCTCCTTATTTTCGGATTCTATCGACCGGAGGCCTTTCTCTCCTTACCACTTCTACCACTTGGGGAGTTACAGGGGTAGGCTGAGGAATAGGTGGGGGTGGAGGGGTTGTGCATTCGGGTTTGTACGAACGAACTCCATATATCATGCATTCATCATGTGGAGAAAGGCTTCCCTAGCCTCTTCTCCTCCTCTCTGACTCATAGTCGTTGGTCTATTCTCATTTTCATTCGGCACCGTCCCTTTAGCATGAGCCAGCGCATTACTTTCTACATCACCCGCCACAGCTCTATCGGGATCCATTTACTATATGAAAACACAATTTAAATCGTCAGGAGTCGTCACACTATCATTATGTAAATACTCATATGTATGGCATGTATAGCTAGACTCATGCTTACGCTACGTTAGTCCGAGAATCGACTAGACTGTAGCTCTGATACCACTAAATGTAACACCCCTTACCTGTATTCAACGCCAGAATCAGATACGAGACATTACTAAACTTAACTTGCTCAAACATATAACATCGAGTATTACCCGTATTCAACGCCCGTGTCTATGGCCCATGTCCCTCACACGGCCTAGACATGCCCGTGTGTAATAATATGACGTCAGCAAACTCTTAAGGCTCACGGCCTAGTCACACGCCCGTGTGCTGGCCCGTGTGATGAATCGAATTCTTACAATTCTGATGCAGGGGACACACGGCCTATCAACACACCCATGGGGTTGACCGTGTGTCACACACGGCCTAGACACACGCCCGTGTGTCTACCCGTGTGGACAACCAGAAGGCTATTTACCAAGCCAATTGTCACCCAGAAAAACAAACACACTTATACCACCACAAGCAACATAAACATAGCCATAATGCACTATAAAGAATAACTAATTTATCATGCATACACTTCACATTTTACCCAATCAATTACACGAACTTGCACATCATGAACATCATCATCATCATTGGATATGTATATAAACTTAACAAGTATTGGCCAATTCCCAATGTCCATTTACAAAATGAATGAGTAACCATAATAGCCAACACTTTGGCTAACAAATATGACATAACAAACTGACCAAGTTCCTGTACATGCCATACTCACAATAAATCAACTTTACTATACCAAAAGAATAGTTGATAGTGTGATCCGAACTCCGTCGTCCTATGATCTCAGAGCTAGCTTGGCGATACTACAAGGAAAATGGAAAAGAGAGGAGTAACCATATAGCTTAGTAAGTTTGCATGAAATAAATAGCATCATTAAAACTTATAATAACATCCATTCATCTCATCAAAAGATACAAAAATTCTCAAACACATCAACATAACTTACTCATGTATACCCTTACCAAATTACATATCACATATTGCATGCATTTCTCGTAAGTTACTCATGGGTACTTGTATCACTTCATCACATAACTTTAACACTTTTATACTCTTTAAACATAGCCTTAACTCTTTGTCATCTTTACATAACTTAGCTCTTTTCTCGTTGAACTACTCGGAATATTGGAGGATACTCAATCTCATCATACATGTATCACGATGCCAATGCCATATCCCAGATATGGTCTTACATGGGATCACCTCTTGATGCCGATGCCATATCCCAGATATGGTCTTACACAGGATCTCATATCTCGATGTCGATGCCATATCCCAGATATGGTCTTATACGAGATCATACATAGATGTTGATGCCATGTCCCAGACATGGTCTTACACGAGATCTTCCTTTGGTGCCGAGGCTATGTCCCAGACACGGTCTTATACGAGACCTTCCTTATCTCATGTTGTGACATAGGTATCCTTGTTATTCCGAATATTCAACCGAGACTTCAACTTAACATATTCTCATCGTATTCTCATCGAGGCATCATTAGTCGATTTTCATAGAAATAATATTCACTTGTCATAATATCAAGCAATTAAAAATATAAAAACATTATGTAGCTTTAATTTCACACAAACTTACCTCGGTACTCAAAGTGTGTGTAGATATTCGATTTAGTCCACAACCTTGTTCTTGCCTCGGTTTCGGTCTGGGCTTCGTGTTTTTTGATCTATAATAACAATTTCACTTGTTTAATACTCACATTGACTAAATTGACCCATGAATCATACTTTGGAAAAATTATGATTTTTCCCCTAAACTTTCACATAATTACACTTTTGCCCCTATACTCGTAAAATGATTTTTATTCAACTTTCTTGTATTTTAAGCCTAGCTGAATCATATTCTTAACTACAACAGCCCCCAATTTCCACTATTTCACTCATGTATGACCATTTTTATAACTTTTACAATTTGGTCCTTTTATGTATTTTTCATTAAAATCACTTAGAAAAAGATGTTTATCATACATCAAACTTTCATATTCTTCCATAAATCATCAAAATACATGCATGTCATACATGGGTAATATTTTGAACATAAACCCTAGCTCAAAATATAGTAAGAAATAGCTAAATCGAGCTACGAGGATCTCAAAAATACGAAGAACGTTAAAAACGGGACTAGGATGCACTTACTATCAAGCTTGGAAGTTGAAGAAACCCTAGCTATGGTGCTCTTGTGATTTTCGGCCAAGCTTAGAGAAGATGGACACCATTTTTGACTTATTTTTCCCTTTTAATTCATTAATTAACCAAATAACAAAAATGCCCTTAAGGCCCATTTCTTGAGATTTTTCCTTCCTATGTCTATTTTTGTCCATCTTGACATATAATGGTCTAATTCCTAAATAAGGACCTCTAGTAATTTTTCTAATGCTATTTCATACTTAAATCTTCTAGAATCTCACATTTTCCACTTTTTGCAATTTAGTCCTAATGGACAAATTGTTCACTAATTAATAAAATTTCCTCATGAAATTTTCACAAAACCATGCAAACAGGGTTACTCAATGGATCACTTGTTTGGGAAAGGAAGAACGTGAAACAAACCCTAGGCTCGACAACCTCAGGAAGTCATCAAGGTGGGAATTAACCCAAAATTGGTATTGCCCATTCATGAACACCTTTACCCTAAGCCAGTCTGGAATGTGAGGTCAGAAAATAAGTAGTTCTTGCTGACTCGTTATGTTAGTGGAAGATTGGAATATCTTGTTAGGGTAGCGATTAGTTGATTGATAAGGAACTTGAGATGACAATTGGTTGGGATTTCTAAAGTGAGCTAATTATCTAGTAGTTCTTTATATCTCTTGAATTTCAATTCTTTTATGTTATTTTATTTTATTTAAGAAACCCTAAAATTATCTCTTATTTTGCTTTCGTACTATAACTGACTCAAAGTATTAATTATATCTTTAATTGTTTAGGTTAATATTGGTTTAGTACTCGCCTCCTTGGGTACGATCCTTAGAGTACTCACCTACTTCATGGTAAAATCTATATTACAACTTGACCCGTATACTTGTGGATACCGCCTCATAACTCTCTATTTTATTGCAGTATTCACACTCTGGACGTTAGTACGTTTGGAGGTGATCAGTTGGTAATGGTCTGGAGATGGTTTGACATGAAAATGACGATGAAAATACGATGAAGTTAGAAACGTGAACCGATACAGTAGCAAAAGATCGTGGTGGCAACATTAAAGATCGAGAGCATGCTTTATGGTGAATTTCGTAATTTTATAATTTTATTAATTTTCTAGGATAGAATCATGGAAACTTTGGCTAGTCAAAGTCATTTAAATTTTATGCTTTTATATTTATGAGAAAAGCATGATGATATTTATATGACTAAAAATGTATTTTCATGCATATATGATAGAAGCATGCCATATAGATCAGGGAAGAATGCCACATGTACTTGTCATGCATATATTGATCTTTCATGATTTAAACCAAAAATTAAAAAATGTTGCATGTTCTTTAAAATATTGAGTCGGAGAAGGTCCCTAAATAGGACCTATGACCTCTATCAATGGTATCTTGTGATGACATGAAACAGATCTGCCCTAAGGTAGACATTGTCATGTGGATCTCATTGAGGAGATTTCTTGAAAGTAAGCAGAATTTTCTTCTGACTGTACGATAGTTTGATCGACCTCTATGGTAGGTATTATCATGTGATACATCAAAAAATTATGTCTTCAAAGAGGACAACTAGTTACAGCATGCTACTCGGTGAGATTGTCCCAAGATAACTCATTTGTGGTGCATGATGTGATAGGTGTTGAGTTGATGGTTATACATTCAAGATCATCTAGTTAAGTAACCCCCCAAGGAGCTATGGTTAAGTTAGATTGATGGCCAAACATTACACGATTATTAATACGTGTGAATGCCTAAGGAATTAGGTTCATGTACTAATTGGATGGAAATCTATGTTCTTACTAGTTGATCATGATCACCCCAATGTGACTTGATTCAATGGGTGTAGGAATTATCGTTGCAACGCCTTACAAATGTTTTCAAGGATTAATGTAAGACGCATACATCATCCTAATGCATATCATAATGTTGCAAAACATTTTCAAACACTTTCTTAATACAAAGATATTAATATATGAATTTTTTATTTTCAGTTTGAAAATGGCACCAACTCCCTTATTGAACCAACTCGCTTATTGAACATACTCACTAAAAACAAATTGAGCAAAAATAACTATAAGGAATGGAAAAAGAAACTGATAATTGTCTTGAGCTATGAGAAACTTAAAATAGTTCTTAATAATAAGTGTCCATTACCCACTCAAGCTGAGCCTAGAAAATGCTGAGAAGAGTCGTATGAGATAACTCGTAGCTATATTCTGGCAAGCGTAACCAATACACTATATAAGCAGTTGGAGAGCTGTAAGACTATTAAAGTAATTCTAGATCAACTAGAAGACATGTTCGGAGGTCAAGTTGTATTGGCTCGACACTATACTATAACTAGCTTGATGAATGCCCAGCAAAAACTCGACACTTCGGTTAAAGACCATATGATTACTTTTATGGGATATGTAACGCCCTCCACTCGACCCAATTCACCAAGTCCAGGTTTCGGATATTACTTCACAGAAAACTTAACAAAATTTTCAAAATAGTCAACAAAAAATTATTATTGAAAACATTTCTGATTAATTTGATTAAAAAATCTGTATTTAAATAATAAAGGGAAATATTTGCAAATAACATATTGTATCAGTCTTGCTAAAATTTCATTACAACACATAAATCATAAAAGACAAACTCTAAGGGCATAGCCCAACTAAATGCCAGTTCTTCCTACGCCCACTATACACATAGTATCCCCCTTATGCTACTTCTCTAGCACAATCCTGACATCGTCTCCTCAAGTACTTACACTGACACAACAATACATGAAACATAAACATAACACTAGTAAGTTCAAATGAACTTAATGAGTTATGAACACAGCTTACCTTTTTAACTTTTCGTGAAATTCTTCATCCTGAATAATTAGACTTTCCTGTATCTATCTTTGATGAATACCTTCCTATTTTCAATTGTATACATTCATACTAATACACCTCTCATCATTCATACCATGTCCTCATTCATTCAACTACTTGGCTAGTTCTAGGTCTCAACATTCGAACACCACACTTTTCATTTACCTTCAAACAAATTTCAACAGTTATTGTCGAACAATTAATCACAAGCACTATCCTTGGCGGATATCACTTACTGATCATATTTTGGCGGATACCCTTACTGATCTTGATAAATCAAATCATAATTCAAACCGAACCTTGATTTAGCTTAGCAAATAACCATACAGATGAGAGTTTGTCCAGATTGTTCAAAAGAATTATATACATCTTTGTAACGGACACTAGATATCCAATATATCAAACATCAGATTCTAACAGAGTTTAGAGCAAGACATAATTCTAACCAAATATGCCAGATAGCTCTGAATTTTACCATAGTAGTTCTAACTCGAATTAATGGACTCTTGTACCGAATACACTCATATACTAGGTTTGCAGATAACCACAACAGATATCTCAATGAACATGCTAAATCATACTTCGTTTAAGACTTATTCATATTTATCAAAAACTTCACATATTAAAGCTTCAGATATAACATATTCTTGTTACAGATTTACCATAGCACGTCGCTAGGGTCAGACAGAAGACGCCACAAAGGCAATTTACAGACGATGCCACAAATGCCATATCAGAATACCACGGAGGCTAATAGAATGCCACAAAGGCCATATCAAAATACCATGGAGGCTAATAGAATGCCACAAAGCCATACCAACGTACCACAAAGGCTAATAGAATCCCACAAAGGTTATATAAAAGTTAGCCATAAAGGCTAGCAGAATGCCACCTAGGCACTCCATAACTTCTGTGTTTGTGATATGGATTTGCCTAAACTCACATCGTGTGAGGTTTGTCCATCACCGCCCTGAGACACGTAGAGAACCCCAGTCAATAATTATGGCTCATTTGCCCTTTCAAATATGTGCATTGACATGGACTTCTTTTAGAAATTACATATCAGAATTCATGCTTACTGTCTCGACGGACTTCTTCATATACCACAGCGATTGCCAAACTCACAACTCAACCTCTCCACACTCATAGACACCCCCATTTCCCAAAACAAATTCTAATCATATATAACATATTCAAGTAGACTAACTCATCTTCTTATCCAAAGAATACTTCATTATATACTACACACACATCATCACAATCATATCTCACAATACACATTCCAAACGTATACACTTAGTTGCTCCACAGAATCATATTCACCCATACACACAGTTCATTATGTTCTAGACTCATAGGGACAATATCAAATATACATACTTATTTTCAGCAATCATTCATTTACACATTCATCGTTTCTGAGACATCAATCACAGAAGACTTTTCTATAAAGTCCTGTAGGAATAAATATTAGGGACTCACCTGAAACTCATCTACTTTAGCTACCGGCTTCAAACTCAAACATCTAGTTTGAATCGGTAGCAACAACTGCTTAAAGAACATGAATTCATCATAAACTCATTTACAAACATATTGCTAGCATTTCAATTACAGAAAATCCCCATGCAGGGCTTCTCATTCGTAACTTACTACCCATATACTTCATAGCATACTTATTCTTAACATGCAAAGTAACTAGACTTACTAAGAGATGGAACACCTTAATATTGTTCAAGAATCCTTAGGTTCTAGATCACATAAGAAGAGCAACTAGAAATAACATTTAATACTTATGAACAAAAAAAAAATAAAGAATTACTCTGAAGAAAGAAGAAATGTAACGCCCCGAATTTGGGCCTAGTAGAATTGGGCCCATTGGGCTTTGGGCACGGGAGCGTTTAAAAATTTTTGAGAACAAGAGAATGACTTTAATGCAAGTTGGATCTATTAGGTGAGTGATTTTGGAAGGTTAGAGGGCTTCTATGAAGTCCCGGGTTCAAACTTTGGCTTTAGGGAAATTTTGGTTTTAGGTGAATAAAACCCTGGGAGTTAGTAGTAGGCTTTAAGAATAAAATGTGGAGAAAAATGACACAAGGAAGGGAGTGGTCTAGTGGCAAGGCGTCATTAAGGGGATAAGTGAGTGCTTGGGTTCAAGTCTTGGCTTGCATTTCATTTTGATTTATTTTTAAGTGAACTTAGACTTTGGCCCATAGGTTTATATTTAGTTGCGCATACTTTAAGACACAAGAGGAGCTTGTGGCCTAGTGGCTACCGGCGTAGATTATGCTACATGGGAGCCTAGGTTCGAATCTCATTAGTAGCAAAAAAGGGATATTTATTTTGCTAAGTTGGGGCGGCAAGAGTTTGTGTTGGATTTAAACTCTACTGAAGGAGGGATCCCACATCGGAAAACTAGCAAGAGGGAAGGTGAGAAGCTGGCTATAAATGGAGCTGCCTATAAGGAGGGGAAGCATACCTGGTTGGCGTTGGGAATAGGAGCATTCGAAGCACTGATTAGCTTCAGACTCCTATCAGGTGTGTATTTCGCCCTACTCTAGCTGTAAAGCGACAAATGGAGAAATACCGGTCACACGACAATGGTAGCCACACGAGCGTGCGAGCGCATGTGTGGGAGCTTCGACGCGATAGTTGAGGCCACCATGAGTATTCTTGTGGGTTGATGTTGTTTGGGCCACGATGGGCCCAATGGGCTCGTGGGCCCATATGATTAGGTTGTACGATTGTGTAGTGGATGTTGGATTAGACTATGTGAACCTCATATATGTGGCTAGATTTGGGTTAAATGGGCCACACGAGCGTGTGGGCCATTTGGGCTGAGAATGGACCCTAGGCCCATTCATATCATTATCTCTGTTTAGAATACCCTTGGTTTACAAAATTATTGAAAATCCCTCAGTTTGCGAAATTACCGAAGTACCCCCGGTTTGTAAAATTACCAAAATACCCCCAATTCGCAAAATTACCAAAATACCTCAATTTGTAGAATTACTGAAATACCCCTGATTTGTAAAATTACCAAAATACCCCCGATTCGCAAAATTACCAAAATACCCTCGATTTACAAAATTACCAAAATACCCCTGATTTGTAAAATTACCAAAATACCCCTGATTCGTAAAATTACCAAAATACCCTCGATTTGTAAAATTACTGAAATACCTCTAATTTGTAAAATTACCAAAATACCCTCGATTCACAAAATTACCAAAATACCCTCAGTTTACAAAATTACTGAAATACCCTCGGTTTGCGAAATTACTGAAATACCCTTGGTGGGTAAAATTACTAAAATACCCTTGGTGGGTAAAATTACTGAAATATCCTTGGTGGGTAAATTACTGAAATACCCTCGTTGGGTAAAATTACTGAAATACCCTCGATGGGTAAAATGACTGATATGCCCCTAAAGGACAAAATGACGAAAACGCCCTTACATGTTATATGGTTATTCTTGTATGCGATTTATGATTGTTATCGTATTATTATTTTATGTTGCATTCATGTGTTATTATGTTGCATGGGGATGGGATTGTTAATACGAAGGAAGTGCTAATAGGATCGTATGGTCGCTTGACGATTGTGGATCCACCGAAGGCTTTTTAGCCACCGAGCAGCCATGCTGCACTGATAAGTTAGTGCCACAACCGGTGCTACACACGGAGTGTAAGGATGGGTGGGTCGATTAAATCCCCACAGGACTGTATGGTTGGACAAGAGGCGGAGTGCAGGGTTGGTATGGGCATTAATGCATTGCATATTTGGGTTATGATATTGAGATGGGTTTAGGCCCAGATATATATGATGTGTGACATTTGATATGGGTTAAGGCCCAACTGAGGCTATTATGGGCCAGGGCCCAAATGCAGCCGTTCTGTAATGGGCTTCGACCCGGATTGTTGTGATGCATATTCTTACTGATGAGGTTGTACACACTGAGTTTTCGTAAACTCACCCCATCTTTTTAATTTTTCCAGGTAACCCTCAATAGGCGGTTCGACATACTGGAGGACTCGGAGGTGGCTACATTACGAGCAGTTTCAAACTTTCGTATTCTACTTATTTTTATTTTATTTTGGGTTCATATTTTGTAATAAGGCCTCTCCTAAATTTCAGTTTTTAGTTTTGGATTTTTAGTTTATTATGTTTTAAATCTGCTAAACATTGAATCACGGTTTTCCAAAATAATATCTATTTTCAAAATTCTACTCTTTCACAACTGAGTTGTAAATATCACGTTTTCATAAGTCAATTGTTTTAAATTAAGCTTCCGCATCGAACAAGGTTTTGAAAGTAATGACTTATTAATAAATGTCGATTATAATAACAATCGCAAACTGGGACTTTAGTTTTTGAACATCAAGAAGGGTTTTCAATGAAAATGCAATTTTTGAAAAACACCTCAATGTGACACGCCAGATCCAGGCCTAACTTCTATGCCGGGTGTGGGGTGTTACATTTAGTAGTATCAGAGCCCGATTGCAAAATTCGGGCTTTGAAGTGGGCTTTAGTTTCTATTTTAAAGATGTTTACAAGTGATTTTGAAGTGGTTTTAGAAGGTTTTTGTGTGGCACACCGAGTCTCCGGCGTCGGACCAAGTAAGTTCTCCTATCTGTTTTAAACTGTTATGCTGTAGATAGTTACTAGGCTTACTTTAGATGATAAACTATACTGAGGCCCGTAGGAGACTAAAACTGTAGTGGGCTTGCGATTTAAAAACAACTCTTAACTACTACTTCCATAAAACATTTGTTTAATTACTGGAACTATGGGCTTATTCATAAAATTTCTAATTCAGATAATACGCGAAGTGATAATGAGCTATTTGCCTAATTTGCAATTAGGACTAGAGTGCGCAGCAGAAGCGTAGTGGTATAACCGGTAGTGTGCAGCTATTAGATAGTTGGAAATTTCAAGGATGAAATTTCTTTAAGGGAGGTAGATTTGTAACGCCCCGAATTTGGGCCTAGTAGAATTGGGCCCATTAGGCTTTGGGCACGGGAGCGTTTAAAAATTTTTAAGAACAAGAGAACGGCTTTAATGCAAGTTGGATCTATTAGGTGAGTGATTTTGGAAGGTTAGAGAGCTTCTATGAATTCCCGGGTTCAAACTTTGGCTTTAGGGAAATTTTGGTTTTAGGTGAATAAAACCCTGGGAGTTAGTAGTAGGCTTTAAGAATAAAATGTGGAGAAAAATGACACAAGGAAGGGAGTGTTCTAGTGGCAAGGCGTCATTAAGGGAATAAGTGAGTGCTTGGGTTCAAGTCTTGGCGCTTGCATTTCATTTTGATTTATTTTGCATTTCATTTTGATTTATTTTTAAGTGAACTTAGACTTTGGCCCATAGGTTTATATTTAGTTGAACATACTTTAAGACACAAGAGGAGCTGTGGCCTAGTGGCTACCGGCATAGATTATGCTACATGGGAGCCTGGGTTCGAATCTCATGAGTAGCAAAAAGGGGATATTTATTTTGCTAAGTTGGGGCGGCAAGAGTTTGTGTTGGATTTAAACTCCACTGAAGGAGGGATCCCACATCGGAAAGCTAGCAATAGGGAAGGTAAGAAGCTGGCTATAAATGGAGCTGTCTATGAGGAGGGGAAGCATACCTGGTTGGCGTTGGGCATAAGAGCATTCGAAGCGCGGATTAGCTTCAGACTCCTATCAAGTGTGTATTTCGCCCTACTCTAGCTGTAGAGCGGCAAATGTCGAAATACCAGTCACACATTAATGGTAGCCACATGAGCGTGCGAGCGCACCTGTGGAAGCTTCGACACGATAGTTGAGGCCACCATGAGTATTCTTGTGGGTTGATGTTGTTTGGGCCACGATGGGCCCAATGGGCCCGTGGGACCATATGATTAGGTTGTACGATTGTGTAGTGGATGTTGGATTAGACTATGTGAACCTCATATATGTGGCTAGATTTGGGCAAAATGGGCCACACGAGCGTGTGGGCCCATTTGGGCCGAGAATGGGCCCTAGGCCCATTCGCATCGTTATCTCTGTTTAGAATACCCTTAGTTTACAAAATTACTAAAAAACCCTCAGTTTGTGAAATTACCCCCAATTTGAAAAATTACCAAAATACCCTCGATTCACAAATTACCAAAATACCCTCGATTTGCAAAATTACCGAAATACCCCTGATTAGTAAAATTACCAAAATACCCCCGATTCGCAAAATTACCAAAATACCCTCGATTTACAGAATTATCGAAATACTTTGATTTGTAAAATTACCAAAATACCCCTGGTTCGCAAAATTACCAAAATACCCTTGATTTACAAAATTACCAAAATACCCTTGATTTGTAAAATTACCAAAATACCCCCAATTCGCAAAATTGCCAAAATACCGTCGGTTTCCAAAATTACTGAAATACCCTCAATTTGTGAAATTACTGAAATACCCTTGGTGGGTAAAATTACTGAAATACCCTTGGTGGGTAAAATTACTGAAATACCTTTGGTGGGTAAAATTACCGAAATACCCTTGATCAGTAAATTATTGAAATACCCTCGGTGGGTAAAATTATTGGAAAACCCTCGATGGGTAAAATGACCGATATGCCCCTAAAGGGCAAAATGACGAAAACGCCCCTACATGTTATATGGTTATTCTTGTATGCGATTTATGATTGTTATCGTATGATTATTATTTTATGTTGCATTCATGTGTTATTATGTTGCATGGGATGGGATTATTAATACGGAGGAAGTGCTAATAGGATCGCATGGTCGCTTGACGATTGTGGATCCACCGAAGGCTTTTTAGCCACCGAGCAGCCATGCTGCAATGATAAGTTAGTGTCGCAACCAGTGCTACATACAGAGTGTAGGGATGGGTGGGTCGATTAAATCCCCACAGGAGTGTATGGTTGGACAGGAGATGGAGTGCAGGGTTGGTATGGGCATTAATGCATTGCATATTTGGATTATGATATTGTGATGTGTTTAGGCCCAGATATATATGATGTGTGACATTTGATATGGGTTAAGGCCCAACTGAGGCTATTATGGGCTAGGGCCCAAATGCCGCCGTTCTGTAATGGGCTTCGGCCCGGATTGTTGTGATGCATGTTCTTACTGATGAGGGTTGTGATGCATGTTCGTATTCTACTTATTTTTATTTTAATTTGGGTTCATATTTTGTAATAAGGCCTCTCTTAAATTCTGGTTTTTAGTTTTGGATTTTTAGTTTATTATGTTTTAAATCTGCTAAACATTGAATCACGGTTTTCCAAAACAATATCTGTTTTCAAAATTCTACGCTTTCGCAACTGAGTTGTAAATATCACGTTTTCATAAGTCAATTGTTTTAAATTAAGCTTCCGCATCGAGCAAGGTTTTGAAGGTAATGATTTCTTAATAAATGTTGATTATTAATAACAATCGCAAACTGGGACTTTAGTTTTTGAATATCAAGAAGGGTTTTCAATGAAAACGCGGTTTTTGAAAAACACCTCAATGTGACATGCCAGATTTGGGCCTAACTTCTAGTCCGGGTGTGGGGTGTTACAAGAAAACCTTCTCACGAACCTTTCTCACCATATATAGAATCTACTCCCATTTAGTAGAATTTAACAAGTGTCTAAAAATTTCAGAATATGCCCTTAATAATGGCCTACAAAATATGAAGGAAACATAAATGAAAGTATTTTCCAAATGCCATTTGTCCAATCCGTTTAGTTGGTTTACAACCAAATTTAGTTACTGGGACTTGCCCTCCACATTAATGGGACAAACTAGGCACAATATACATTTCGCAGTGACATACACAAAGCTTACTTTTCTTATATGTCGTCTTCTTTCTTTACTAAAGAACACGTCGAAGACTGAATCATGATATACTTCTCCAGGTGGATACTTAATTCAGCCAAAACATTAATTTGCCAGAAGCTACAGTTTGATGAACTAACTTCTAGAGTGTGCCAGAACAAACATCATCTTGTCTACGCGCCTAAAATTTGAGTTATCCAAATTTGGGGTATGATAGGATACTTTGCCGATGCCACAGACAATGAGGCCAATTTGGACCATAACACTCAAATTGAGATGGTATTGAAAAGCTTGTCCAATGATTTTTCTGGCTTTTGGGTCGCATATAGCCTTAGCAACAAAAATCTAATGCTTACACAACTTATGAAGGAGTTTCAATCCTATGAGTTGATGTTGAATGGTGGTCAGTGGGTCCGAAAAGCAGAAGCAAACATAGCTGTCACTTCTTCCTCCAAAGGGAAGGGAAAACACACTAAGAAAGGAAAAACTAAGGTCTCTGGTCACCACAGGTGAAAAGGAAGAGAATCAAGAAGCCTAAAGATTTAACTAAGTCTAAATTATTCTTCTACAGTAAGAAAAGGCACTTCAAGGAAAATTGTAGAGAGTGAAAGGATTACCTAGCCACCAAAGGCAAATGTATGGAACTATTTAAGATAGAAGCTTGCTTAGTGGAGGATTCAATAGACCATTGGGTCATTGATTCGGGAGCCACCAATCATGTTTGTGTTTCTCTTCAGGGATTCGAGGAGGCAAAATATCTTAGAAATAAGAGCTTATCATTGCGGACTGGGAATGCGACAAGTGTGGCAGCTGAAGCAGTGGGAGATGTACATCTTTTTCTAATAATTTTAAGAAGATTATTTTAAGAAACATTTTCCATGTACCAAGTTTCAAAAGAAAATTAAATTATGTTGCAAGTTTATATTAAGACGACTTGACCGTGACTTTTAATAATTGAATTGCAATATTTAGAAATCATAATCTTATCTGTAAAGGGTGGGTGTAAAAAAATCTGTATTTTATCAAACCAAAGATGTACACACTACTTGAGACTGAAATATCAAGTAAAAGACTTAAAACTTCTCACTTTAATGAGGTGTACCTTTGGCATTTTAGATTTGCTCATATTAACCGAGAAATAATCACTAGACTTGTGAAAGATGACACTTTAAGTTCGCTTAAAGAAGTTGATATTCCACAATGTGAATCATGCTTGGAAGGTAAGGTTATTAAGCAATCTTTAAATGGAAAAGGAATGAGGGCTGGAAAGCCCCTAGAACTTGTGCACACTAACGTATCTAGCCACATGAGCGTTAGTGTAAGAGGTGGTTATGAGTATTATATAACCTTTATTGATGAATATTCCAGATATGGTAATGTATACCTAATGCACCGCAAAAGTGAAACCTTTGATAAATTCAAAGAGTTTTTTCTTTTTTTTTTTTACCAAAGTGGAGAAACAACTAGGTTTAACCATAAATGCACTTTGGTCATATTGAGGTGGGGAGTATTTATCTGATGGGTTCTTAGGTTACCTCATAGAGAACAAGATTCTATCCTAGCTAACCGCGTCAGGCACTCCACAACAGAATGATGTGCCAGAGAGAACGAATCAAATGTTGTTAAACATGGTACGTGCAATATTAATTTATTTGAAGCTGACAATCTCTTTTTGGGGATATACAATACAAACAACTTTCTATATTCTGAATGATGTGCCAACTAAGGCAGCATTGAAAACTCCATACAAATTATGGCATGACAAGAAGCCAAGTCTAAAACATTTAATGATTTGAGGATCCCCGGCCCACGTATTGGACAAATATGCGAGGAAGTTGGACTCACGGACGAAATTGTGCATGTTTGTAAGATATCCTAAGGAAACAAAAGGTGGTTTTTTTATAAACTGAACGAGAAAACTATTATTGTGTCAACTCATGCTACTTTCTTTGATGAAAGTTACATGAATGACTTCAAACCTTGAAGTAAAAAGGTACTCGAGGAACTCTCAAAAAATATACAAAAACCTAATGAAACGGTTCCAAAACCAACTCCTAATAGTAGATGGAAACGCGAAAATTTATATACTTCTTCATGCCCTTTTTGACCCAAATTCATGTAGTTTCGAGTAAATTCTTGTCGGAAAATAATTAAATATTATAAAATAATTAAATTGTGCTAAAAATATGAACATGATGATTTTTAATTAATTTTATAGTTAAGTTTTATTTATTTTGACTATTTTCGACATATTCGCACAAAGGGCGAAAATCAGCTCGGCAGACACTGCTCAAAGAATAAACTCGAGAAGCAATTTGAAGTATCACGGTGAATTTATTTCCAGCCCAAGACGGTCCAATTATGAATATTTAATCATAATATAATTAATTTTAATTTATTCCCAATTTAATTTGGGTTAAATAAATTAATCTTAATTAATTATGAAAAAAGGCCCAGTTGAACCGCATCAGTTGAACCAAACCGGTTGAACCGAACCGAGCAAAGAGTTGGGCAGCCCAAACCATCCACATTGCTGGCCCAAATCAGCTTATCAGCTGATTAATCAAGATTGCAAAGAAGCCCTTGAAGACTTTTCAAAGTTGCATTCAAACCCCTCCAAATATTGTGGCTTTGTAGATTTGCCCCATGCTATATTTAGCAAAGTTGAATCTATCAACTTTGCCACATAGGTGGCCGGCCAAGGTGTGGCTCTTTGGCTGATGGGATTTTCTATTTTTAGCAGCCACAATCAGCTATAAATACACCCCCTTGCTGATCATTTCATTCATCCCTCAAGCCTCCAACATTCTCTTCTCTCACTTTCTCTCAGTTCCCATTTCCCATTTCCCTTTTTGTGTTCTTGTGCCGATTTCTCCTCTTGTAAAAGAGGTGTTTTTCCAGCCATTTGGAGCAGCAAGTGGAGTGTTCATAAGCCACCTTGATTTCCGAGGACAATGGAGAACGAAGAACGGAGCAATCAATCAAGCCACGGAGAAACACCGGATTTGCTTCTTGTTCCCTATCTCTTTTTAGTTTTGTTGTTGTTTTGACAAACATGTTTATGAATATTTATGCTATTGGAATGTTTAATTTGATCAATTTAGCTTGAATTTAATTCATGTTGGGTTGATTGCATTTCGTCCTCTTGAATTATTAAAATTGTGTTTATACTGTTAAAAGGCCTCGGTAAAAAGCTTAATTAAGTAAAATCATGTTTAAGTTATCTGGCATTATAATTGTTTAGATAGCTAATGAATTAATTATTTAAACGCATTGGAATTGTAATTAATGGACACAATACTTAATTTGTGCATGTTTAATTCTTCTAAGGTAGCTGAAGATTAAATTAGCATTGTATTTGGCGATACATATGCCTTGCATAACTTGCAGGATTTTTGTGATTAAGTTGTTTCAAGGCAAAAATACTTTGTTATCTTGCATGATCTTTTATATGCTTATTAGGTTGAATTAATCAGTTGAATCACATAGGAATATGCGAGAGATTGTTTAATTTAATAAGTAGGTATGTGCAATAACATGTTTACTTTTAGAAGTCTATTTAATCGATCGGATTTGCATAGAAATATGTACAAGAGATGAATGGATTTTTATTTGTAAGTATGTTCATAAGTTAGC
This sequence comes from Gossypium australe, assembly GCA_005393395.2. Classification (NCBI taxonomy): domain Eukaryota; kingdom Viridiplantae; phylum Streptophyta; class Magnoliopsida; order Malvales; family Malvaceae; genus Gossypium; species Gossypium australe. The sequence continues at coordinate 82,111,139 of CM016614.1, forward strand.
AGATTACCGAGTTGCCATGTTTTAACAAGTATAAACACGAGCTTCATAATTATAAGGTAAGAAATGCGATTGATCCAACACAGTTATATCATTTTGATTAAAATCAGTTTTTGAAATCGTGCATTAGAACTATGTTATTTTATTTATTTTGTTTTTTTAGTTTTTAAATATTTCTCAAAACCAGATATTTTTCCCTCATCAAAGTGTTCGAAATCATTTTCATAAATAATTCCTTTACAGTCCCTATGGGTACGATAACTCGACATTTACTTGTCACTTTACTACTTGTTATGATTGTGTACACTTGCACATTTTCATCGTTCCAAGTTTTTGGCGCCGTTGTCAGGGACTGTTTTTCAAAGCCATTATTTGTGAATCTGTTTACATTTTGGTTTATTTATTTTCGTATTTTTACTTAATTACTTTTTCTGTGAATATTTCAGGTGTTTATGAGTATTGACCAGATTATTGACTTACTCCCTATGGACCCTGAAATAGAACGATCCTTTCGACAACGAAGAAGACAAGCCACCCAGAGAAGGACGGAAGGAATGAATTTCGAGAATATGAACCAAGGAAACGGAGCAAACCCTGCTTAGAATCCTATCCTTATTGCTGATGATAGGGATAGAGCCTTAATACAATATGCCGTGCCAGTATTTAACGATCTTAATCCAGGGTATTAGGAGACCCAAAATCGAGGCACAACAATTTGAGCTGAAGCCAGTCATATTCTAGATGCTTCAGACAGTGGGCCAATTCAATGGAATGCCTACTGGAGATCCTCATCTTCACTTAAGACTATTCGTGGAAGTGAGCGATTCTTTCAAGTTAGCCGGAGTACCCGAAAATGCCTTACGATTGAAGTTGTTCCCATATTCGTTAAGGGACATAGCTCGTGCCTGGTTGAATTCATTGACACCGAACTCCATTTCTACATGGCAAGAGTTAGCCAAGAGATTCCTCATGAAGTATTTTCCACCCAGCAAGAATGCTAAGCTGAGGAACGAGATCACTGCCTTCCACCAAATGGATGACGAGTCCTTGTATGAGGCATGGGAAAGATTTAAAGAGTTATTACGGAAATGCCCTCATCATGGAATCCCTCATTGCATTCAACTTGAGACATTCTATAATGGTCTCAATGCTCACACAAGGATGGTAGTGGACGCTTCTGCTAATGGTGCTCTCCTTTCTAAGTCTTATAACGAGGCTTATGAAATTATTGAGAGGATTGCCAGCAATAATTATCAATGGCCAACCAGTCGAGCAGCCTCAGGAAGACAAGTCGCTGGAATTCATGAAGTAGACACTCTTACTTCACTCGCATCTCAGGTATCATCAATATCATCAATGCTTAAAAATCTTACTACTAATGGGTCTAATAGTTTTGCAGCACAGTCGCCTAATCAATTTGAGAATATAGCCTGTGTCTATTATGGGGAGGGACATTTGTTTGAAGAATGTCTGTCGAACCCAGAATCTGTGTACTACATGGGCAATCAGAACCAAAACCGAGGAAGGCAAGGGCTGCAATCCAACTTTTATAACCCATCATGGAGAAACCACCCGAATTTTTCCTGGAGTAACCAAGGGGCTGGAACCAGTACCACTTACACCCAACCCAGACCAACCTAGCTGCCTAATTTTCCGCAACAAGTTCAGAAACCAGTTCAAGCTGAAGCATCTAATAGCCTGGAGAGTTTGCTAAAGACATACATGGCAAAGAATGATGCCTTAATCCAGAGCTAAGCAGCTACATTGAAGAATTTGGAGAATCAAGTGGGCCAGCTTGCAACTGAACTCAGGAACCGACCACAAGGTGCTCTACCTAGTGACACGGAAAATTTGAGAAATCTGGGGAAGGAACATTGCAAATCATTGACATTGAGGAGCGGAAAGATAGTAGAGCCCAACACTGTCGAAGTTGAAAAGGAGCAAGCTGATGCTCAAGACTCAGAAGAAGTTCAACCAAGTGTTGAAACCCCAGTTTCACCAGAACCAAAATCTGCAAAACCATGCAAAGTAACCTCAGGACCAGTTAATTCTGATCACCCAACAACTTCATTAGATACAGAATTACCGCCAAAGGCGAATCAACTAGAATCAGTTCCAATGATGAAACCACCACCACCCCACCCTCAAAGACTTCATAAGTCAAAGCAGGAGATTCAATTCAAGAAGTTCCTTGACGTACTCAAGCAACTACACATCAACATCCCATTGGTCGAAGCACTTGAGCAAATGCCGAACTACGTCAAGTTCATGAAAGATATATTGTCTAAGAAATAAAGGCTTGGAGAATTTGAAACGGTAGCTCTAACGAAGGAATGTAGTGCATATCTTCAGAACAAACTACCCCCAAAATTGAAGGATCCTGGATGTTTCACCATACCATGCATTATTCGATCAACATATTGTGGTAAAGCATTATGTGACTTAGGCGCAAGTATCAACTTGATGCCTATGTCAATATTTAGGAAGTTGGGGATAGGAGAGGTTAGAACAACTACGGTTACACTTCAACTAGCAGATCGATCCTTAGCGCATCCAGAAGGAAAAATCGAGGACGTATTGGTACGTGTAGATAAATTTATCTTTCCTGCTGACTTTGTAATTCTAGACTTTGAAGCAGACAAAGAAGTGCCAGTTATCCTAGGAAGACCATTCTTAGCAACTGGAAGGACTCTTAGTGATGTGCAAAATGGCGAGCTGACTATGCGTGTTCAGGATGATCAGGTAACATTTAATGTTTTTAAGTCAATGCGATTTCCTGACACAATGGATGATTGTTATGCAGTATCCGATTTAGAGGAATTAATAGTAGAGAAGGAGCTTAACTGTGTTGATGACCCACTGGAAAGGATCTTGATATTGGATCCCCCAAATGATGAAGAGGAGGATGAATACTTTAGATTTCTAGAAGCTAATCAAAAGGGATTTAATCCGCAATTCCATTTTGAATCTTTGGAATTAGAGAAAAGAGATTACATGCAGCCAAAAGCATCAATCGAGGAGCCACCTAAATTGGAACTCAAGGTATTACCTTCACACTTGAAATATGTTTATTTAGGTAACGCCTCTACTCTGCCTGTGATTGTTTCAGCAGAATTAACTACTGAACAAGAAAAGAAACTTAACATAGTGTTGAAACAATTCAAGAAGGCTATCAGATGGACCATAACCGATATTCATGGTATTAGCCCATCTGTATGCATGCACAAGATCATATTAGAAGATGGCGAGAGAGGAACGATTGATGGACAACAGAGATTGAACCCCATCATGAAAGATGTAGTGAAAAAGGAAATTATCAAGTGGTTGGATGCGGGTATAATTTACCCATCTCAGACAGTTAATGGGTGAGTCCAGTCCAGTGCATGCCGAAGAAAGGAGGTATCACGATCATGGAGAGCGAGAATAACGAGTTGATACCAACTAAAATAGTTACGGGAAGGAGAATCTGCATCGATTACCGGAAACTGAACAAGGCGACTAGGAAAGATCACTTTCCTTTGCCATTTTTAGACCAGATGCTGGATAGACTCGCAGGAGGAGATTACTACTGTTTTCTCGACGGATGCTCGGGGTATAATCAGATTACAGTAGCACCGGAAGATCAACACAAAACGACAGTCACTTGCCCTTACGGTACATTCTCATTTAAACGCATGCCATTTGGTTATGTAATGCACCGGCTACATTTCAAAGATGTATGATGTCTATTTTTACTGACATGGTTGAGAAGTATTTGGAAATTTCCATGGACGATTTCTCAGTATTCGGAGACACTTACGAGGATTGCTTAGCCAATCTAGCTAAGGTACTGAGGCGATGCGAAGAAACAAATCTTGTACTCAACTGGGAAAAATGCCATTTTATGGTACGAGAAGGAATTGTTCTGGGGCATCAGATAATGAGACATGGGATCGAGGTGGAAAAGCAAAAGTAGACTGTAATACCCAATTTCTGCCCGGCCCAATACCCACATAAAGAACCGAAATAAACGTCCAAATGAAAGTCCGTTACAGAGCAAATTTGGAACCACATTAAAGACCAGGTTAAACCGAGCCCAGTTGCAAAACCAAGAATTGGAATAAAACAAAATGCCATTAAGCAGACCAAAAATTTAAAGCCCAGTACACAAGACCCAAACAAGTAATAAAGTCCAAAGTCCATTACAAAGATAGAGTCCAATTACAAAGATCAAACGCAGGCCCAAATTTAAATTCACCAGCCCAATTCCAACAACCCTAAAACCAAAATACCAGACCCAAACCAAATCAAGGTAAGCCCAACTAGCCCAAATTAAATGAACCCAATCCCTAACCCAGTTACAATAGCCCATTGACCAAACCAAAAAAAAACCTAGGGACCCCTTATTTCCCAGCGCCGCAACACAGGCTCCCCACGCGCACGCCCGTGCCGTCCCAGCTCCCCACGCGCCACGCGAGACGCTCCAGTTCCCGCTGCCCACGCGTGCCCACGCTCCCTCGGCCCCCTCGCCTCGCACGCCCCGAGCGCCTCGGCCCCCGAATCCACCAACTCCCAGATGCCACGACCATCCGCATGCTTAGCCCATCACCTGCAAAAGACCGACAAGCCAAAAACGGAGGCAACCAACAGCAGAGTATGGACGAAATGGTAGAATAATACTGGAGAAAATGTACTTCTTGGCTATAAAGCCGTAAGAACTGGATGAAATGGGGGTTCGGACCTCGGTTTTTTTTAAAAAAAAAGAGAATCAATAGCCTTCAAAAAATCAGAAAATGAAAGAGGGGGGATTTTCTTTTTTGGAAACCGGCTAGGAACACTGTAATCCAAAAGCGAAAAATCAGCAATCAACAGAGTAATAGAAGGTTGATTCCATTGCATTTTCTGTTATCATCTTCTGTCGCTTTATACATCTATTTATTTGTTTTACGAATCAAATCAACAAAAAAACAAAATCAAAAAGAGGAAAGATCCTTACCTGGACTCCGAACACCGTGTCGGAGGCTCCCTCTCTGTTGCAAAGACCGAACTGAAACCCCAAAATAGGGTTTGCTTCCCTCGAGCGTTGCGGTTTGACCCAGGTGGGCTCTGCGACAGAGCCAAAGACCTATCTGCGCGCGTTATCAACCTTCGGAAGTGGCGTGGTGGCTCGAACGCCGATCGAGGAGACCCAATCGACGGCGCGATGGGGGGTTACGCAAACCTAGCAGAGCATCGGGGGGATCTGTTCATTTTATTTATTTATTTTTTTTTTGAAAGAGAAATCAAATAAAAGAAAAGAAGGAGTAGACTTTTAAACAAAGTTTGAAACGACGTCGTATAAGAGAAATAGGATCCGCGTGTGACCCGACTCGGGACCCGGAGGATCCGCGTGTTCGGCCTAAAAGGGATATTTTCTGAATTGGCCCTTCCCTATTTGTTTTACTCACAATTTGGTTTTTTTTGTTAAGTTTTAATTTAGCCCTTAAGCTTAGTTCTGTTTCCTTTTTAGTCCAGCGCCAAAACGCTGCGCATAAGGCAGGGGATTATTGTTGTTTCGGCCCTCCATATTGCGCGCGCATTTTGAATTAGCCCTCCCCACCTCATTTTGTTTCAAATCGATCTCAAAGTCACATTTTTAATCTCTTGTGCTCCCTTTCTAGTATTTTTTGATTAGTACTATTATTTACCTTATCCTTACATTATTATTACTATATCATTATTAATAGTATTATTATTATTAGTATTATTATTACTGTATTCATGTTAGCATAGTATATATATGTTCATATCATTATTGTTATTTTATTATTATTGCCATTACTACTATTATTAATGTTATTATTACTAATATTATTATTATTACCTTTATTATTATTATCTATTATTATTTATATAGTCTATATTGTTAGATATTTCATTTAAACCCATTACGTATTATTTCATTACATATTGTTCACTTTGCTTATATCGTCGAAATGTTTTTTACTATTATTCTAAACTTGCATGGAATATGCTCACATTTGTTTTTATGGCTCATTATATTTGTCTACACGTCATCATATACTTGTAATTGTTTGAATATAGAAATTATTATTTGACGTATTTCTTGTCAATATTTCTTGATTACCTATCTGAAACGTTATCATGTCATATTTGTTTCTAACGGCGTTTCAGAATAAAAAACACATTTTTACGAAATTATACTCCATCCAAAGGTTTCTCAAAAAAAAAAACAAGGCAATATTCGAGTGTTTAGAAGTTCGAAAGATCGCGTCCTAACGTGCTGGATGTTGATTTTTCTGTTCGACTAAATATTCGAATACCCTTCTTCACGCGTTTTGAAAATCAAAGATGATCTCGGTGTCAAAATATGAATGCGCTATATCCTAACGTGTTGGGTATGGTATTTTATTCCTTTGGAACGAGTTGATCTTGAGATTCAATCCCGATTTAATTAATTCCTTCATTTTTACCCTAAGAAATTCCAAGTTTTCAGCATTGGGACATTAATCAATCAATTTGGTACCAATTTTGGGGCGTCGCAAGGGTGCTCATCCTTCCTTGCACGTAATCGACTCCCGAATCCGTTTTTCTCAAATCTCGTAGACCAAAATGCCGTTTTAGTAAACCAAAATGTTTTATTAAAACAAAGGTGACCCGATCACACCGAAATGATCGGTGGCGACTCCCTTTTTAAGGTCGATTCCCGTTTTGACAAAAAATGGTTACGACAGCTTGGCGACTCCGCTGGGGACCTCGAGAGTCAGGCCGTAAATTGATTGATTTTTGTCCCTTCGATTAAAAAATTTGGAGAATTGTTTCGAAAAATTGTGTTTTTCTTTGATGCATTTGCTCGTGCTATAATGTCGAGTCTTATGAAATATTTGGCATTGCATTGCATGACCGTCGGTCCCACCTTTAAGTGGGAGCAAGAAACTAAGCCTTCGTGAGGTTTTCACCTCCGCATGGGCTAGTGGATCGCTCCCGGGAGACATCCGTACCTACGTGTTTCGTGAGGTTTTCACCTCCGCATGGCCGTAGGGAAATGTATCCCCCTGAACCGAACTCGGTCCGCATGAGCCTATAATGGGTGAGGATCGAGGAATCTGCTGGTTCGGGTACCCCTCCGTAGAACCGAACCTCATATAGAAGCCCTAGAACCTACCCTAGATATAGTATCGAGATAGTTATCCGGATGAGTGTTTAATGATATTTCGCTTATGTGACTATGCAGCACTAACTAGCGTTGTTTTTTTTGATTGCATGTCATTTCATACAATAGAGGTGTCAATTTCTGCTCGGTTGCCGAAATAGAAAGTTTGCTATGGAGAACGACTTTCTTGATAAAGTAGAGGACAACGCAGCCGTGCGCACATGGTCAGAAAAGTTGCAATCTGGGGAAGGAGATAGCTTAGTCGAGAGTCATACGTCAGAATTATGGGACTTCACCCGTGTTAGCGTGACGCAAAACGAGCTTCGAGAGTTGCGGGATATCTGGACCCATTGGGAAGAAGAAGCCAAACAGATGTTCTACCGCCGCTACGGTGATATATCTCACTTGTTGGATGTCAAAGTAGATAGAAACTTGTTCCGGGCCATGGTCCAATTTTGGAATGCTGCCTACAGTTGTTTCACTTTTGGGGAGGTGGACTTGGTGCCAACAATAGAAGAGTACACTACTCTGCTTCGTATCCCTGATATGCAAGTCGATAAGGTCTATATTAGGCCTGCTTATGTCCCTCCTTTGGCAAAGAAGTTAATGAAGGTTACGGGAATGAGTGAGCAGTGGATCTCAGCCAAGATTCAACAGAAGGGTGAAGGAAGATGTTTTCCTTGGGTGGATTTAAGGGATCTAATTTCAACGCACCCTGACATGGGGAGAAAGGTTGATATTTTCACCCTCGGCCTTTACGGTTTAGTCATATTCCCAAAAGCTCTGAGCATATAGATGAGGCGGTGGTGGATCTGTTCGACCGATTGGGTAAGCAAGTCACACCTGTCCCAGCGATTCTCGCAGAAACTTTTAGATCGTTAAATGCTTGCAGAAGAGCGGGAGAGGGAAGGTTCATCGGATGCGCCCAACTTTTGATGGTATGGTTTCACGGGCATTTCTAGAAGATGGACAAAGTCTCTTGTCGACCTTTGCACAGAGACTATTCACCAATAAAAGAGGAAGCTGCTACGTCAAGAAGAGAGGACATAACAGAAGAAGGATGGATGGCAATTTTTCAGAACCTTCAAGGAGAAGACGTTGAGTGGAGAGCTCCGTGGATGATGCCTGGAGAGATACTCTATAGATGCGGAGACTTCAATTGGGTACCTCTACCCGGAATTTGGGGAGTCATCGGGTATGCCCCATTGCTAGCGGCAAGACAATACCAGTCTAGACAGTTCGTGCCGGCAACACATGGGTTAAACCTAAGTGAGTTCTCTTATACGGGAGAGGGATACAAGAAGAAGATCAAAGAAACAGCAAATGCTTGGAAACAAACGCACCGAATGAAGAGATTAGCTGCGGGCGAAACGGCAACTCCTGAATACAAAGCATGGCTAAGCAAGAGAATCAATGATAACATCCTGGGACCAAACTTAGATAATGCTCAGTCTTTGGAGGAACGGTTGCGAGTGATACCAACAGAATTAGAAGTTATAAAGCAAGATTTCTTACAGCGAAGATCAGAGCTCGAAAAGAGAATCGAGCAGTTGGAGGAGGAAAAGATGTTTTTGAAGCTAGATGTAGAGATACAGAAATCAGAGACGGAAAAGGTACAGAAGGGGAAGAGCGAAGCCGAAGAAGAATTGGATAGCTTAAAGGGGGACTACAAGAAGATGCGCCTCTCGATGAGAACTGCTGGACTGGGAAAGACTTCGAGCCAATGGCGACAAGAGTTGCAAGAAGAAAGAGCTAAAGCCGAGCAATGGGAAAGGAAGTTCCGAGAAATAAAAGCTCAGAACGAGATCCTAGAAAAGCAAATATCAGAAGGCCAGAATAGAAGAAACGAATTGAAGACAAGGGTGTCAGAGTTAGAAAAGTCCCTCGACCATTATCGAAGCCGTAACTCAGCGAGAGAGTTAAAAGCAAGTCTGAGTAGAATCGAAGAAATGAAAAAGAGGACTGGAGAGTTAGAAATGGAATTGCTGAAATGTCAGACTCATATAGGGTATTTGAGAGAGAACGAAGAACGAAGGGAAGCGGAATTGTACCATTCCCAGAATCAAGTCAAAGATAGAGACCACCTCATGGGAGAGGCTATAATTCGGATGCGAGAAATAGCCGAGTATTTACAGACTCTAGCTGTACAAGCCGACACATTGAGCATACAGTTCGAGACACAGTCGGATCGTGGACGTGAATTAGCTTCCTTACTAACAAGGATTAAAGCCTTAGGTGTTAGAGCAAGACCGTTTTTGTAACCTCTTTTATGTAAAGAGCTTGGTTATCTAAGGAAGTTTTCTATGGGGAATCGAATCAGAGTTGACACCTTTTCCATTCATACCATGCATTTGCATTGCATTACATACATTAGCATCATATCACCTTAACTGTTCGCTAAACTTAAAATCATAATCCGCAGCTACGACATTACGAACCTGGAATCACATCATCCCTATAGAACACGCTTAAGAGCTAGAACTATGGACGTCGAACTCAATGAGAGGATTGAAAGGATGGAAAAAACCCAGAAGGAGTTACAAGAACAGCTGACCAAATCACAGCAAGAAGCAAAGGACCTAATGATGAGATCCCGCGAGGAATCACGAGAGCATAAGAGTCAAATGGACAGAATGTTGGAAATGTTGACAGCCATGACCCAAGGAAAAGGACCCGCGCAAAGTCCTGACCTTACGGAGCCCCATTCGAGGGATAATCAAGATCCGCTCTATCCCCTAGGATCCATGCCATCCCACGCTCATGCAGCACAAAGAGGGTATCCTCAAGGGAACCCAGTAGGCCTGGAGCAACAACCCATCCCACCTACCCATTTGGGGGAGGGTATATACGTATCAAACGCTGGGGATAATTCGGCTAATCCGATGGTTCCAGATTTGGATGATCCGATGGAGATAGCTAGGTTAAAGAGGGGTGACCATGATGCTGAAGAAAAATATAAGAATCTAGAAGAAAGACTCAAGGCGGTGGAAGGTACTGGAGTTTTTTCTTCACTAAGTGCCAAGGAGCTTAGTTTAGTGCCCGATCTGGTTCTACCCCCAAAGTTTAAGGTGCCAGACTTTGAGAAGTATGAGGGAACGAGATGTCCGAAAGCACACCTTATTATGTTCTGTCGGAAGATGGCCGGACATTTAAACGAGGACAAATTGTTAATACACTGCTTCCAGGATAGCTTGATCGGATCGGCCCTCCGATGGTATGATCAGCTTAGCACCGAGAGGATCCGGTCATGGAAGGACCTGGCAACTGCATTCTGTGAACAATATAAGCATGTTTCTGATGTGGCTCCCGACCGGATGACGCTACAAATGTTGGAAAAGAAGCCAACGGAGACCTTCAGACAATACGCTCAGAGATGGAGGGATCTCTCAGTCCAGGTCGAGCCCCCATTAACTAAAAGTGAGGTAACAGTCCTTTTTATCAATACTTTGAGGGCGCCGTTCTACGACAAACTGGTGGGAAATGCCACGAAAGATTTCGCCGACTTTGTAATATCCGGCGAACTCATCGAAAATGGCATCAAAAGTGGAAGAATAGAGGGCCCTGAGAGCTCAAAAAGACCAACACCTGCAAAGAAAAAGGATCCCGAAGCCCACATGGTGGGGACCGGAGGCCACTATGCTCCTAATCCATATCCGATACAACCACGCCCCCAGTTTCGCCCACCGCCGAATTTCTATCCACAAGGCCCCTACTATCAAACACCTCCTCCCTACCCCGTTTACGCCACCGAAAATCAAAGACCATTCACCATATTCCCTCCAAACGCTATGCCCGCCCAAGGCCAGCCAAAAAACGAGCAAAGACCAGTAAAGCCCAATCCTGAAAGACCCCAATTCACCCCCATTCCCGTATCATACGGAGAATTATGCCCGAAGCTATTGGAAAAACAGTTAATCTCACCACATTACATGGCGCCATTAAAACCCCCGTTCCCAAGGTGGTACGATCCCAACGCTAATTGCATGTACCACGCCGGGAATTAGGGACACTCTACAGATAACTGTTTAGCCTTTAAGAGAAGAGTGCAAGGCCTCATCGACGCCGGGATCTTGCGGTTTGACGGTACCAACAATATGAAAAGAAACCCGCCCCCTAACCATGCCACAGGGAACGTGAATATGGTGACACCGGAAGATGGGTGGCGAGTCAGAAGCTGTGTCTCTAGGATAAGGACACCTTTGGAAAAGGTCTGGGAAGTAATGATTGAGAAGGGCATGCTCGATAGGAACTTCAAGGAGGAAAACGCGAAGAGTCCAAGGTTCTGTGTCTTTCACGGCATATCAGGACACCATATCCAATCTTGCGAGGAGTTCAAAGAGCTGCTTCAAAGCATGATGGACAATAAAAAGATAGAAATCTTCAATAAGATGGAAGAGACTGGTGAAAGGAGATATGTGCATCTGAGGCCCAATCATCAGGACCTCCTTACAGTGCCGATCGGCCGTTGGTAATTTACTACGAGACAAAGGAAGAAGAGAGGAAACCAAAAATGATAATTCAAGTACCTTCCCCTTTTCCGTACAAGGATAGCAAGGCAGTGCCGTGGAAATACGATGTCAATATACCCGAAGCTACAACTGGAAACATCAGTGAGGTGGGGCATTTTACCCGCAGTGGGAGGTGCTATTCCCCTGAGGTGGTTGAGACAAAGAAGAAAGTCATTGGCACGAGTCAGAAAGGGAAGGCACCAATACACGAGGTCGAGGGCGAGGTCGAAATACAAGCTGAGCAAGGAACTAAGGAGCCGGTGAATGAGGAGGAGGCACATGAATTCTTAAAGTTCATTAAGCACAGCGAATACAATGTCGTGGAGCAGCTGAATAAACAACCGGCAAAAATCTCAGTATTATCCCTTTTGTTGAACTCAGAGCCACATCGAAACGCTTTACTGAAGGTGTTGAACCAAGCATATGTACCAAGCAATGTGCCCATTGAAAAACTCGATAGGTGGGTGAACAATTTAAACGCAGATAATTTCATCTCCTTCAGCGATGATGAAATACCGCCAAATGGCAGGGGCTCTGTTAAAGCATTGCACATCACGACTGGGTACAAAGGATATATAATACCGCATGTGCTTATTGACAACGGGTCCGCGCTCAATGTCATGCCGCTAGCTACACTGTCTAGGATGCCCGTCGACATGTCTTACCTGAGGCCTTGTCACTCCGCGGTAAGGGCATTTGATGGAACACGGCGGGAAGTTATGGGAAAAATCGAGATCCCTTTGGAGGTGGGCCCGTGCACATACAATGTCGAATTCCAAGTCATGGACATTGCTCCTTCATATAATTGCCTCTTAGGAAGGCCCTGGATCCACTCCGCAGGAGCTATCCCGTCATCTCTTCATCAGAAAATAAAGTTTATTATGGATAACCGCCTGATCACGATCGCCGGTGAAGAAGACATCGTCGCATCGCTATCTGCTGACACACCCTACATCGAGGCAAACAAAGATGCACCAGAATGCTCCTTCCGTTCCTTCGAATTCATCAACGCTACATTCGTCGCCGAAGGAGATAGGACTCCCACACCCAAGCTGTCAAGAAACACCAAGATGGGGGTCAAGCTGACGGTAGGAAAAGGTGTCTGAGCAGGAAAGGGTTTAGGAAGATACCAACAAGGGATAGCTAGGGCGCTAAATCCTGTACACCACAAGGCTCCGTACGGCTTGGGGTTCAAACCTGATGAGCGACAAAGGAGGAAACAACGGCAAAAAGATCAGGGAAGGAGGATTGCAAGAGCCTCAGGACGGGAGGTAGAATGGGAGCCCATGACGTACCCGCCCTTGTCAAGAACTTTCACATCAGCAGGAATGATGTACACAGAGGGAGATGATTCACGAAACATGCTGTTATTGGTTGAAAGGGATTTTCAGAACTTCAACATAAACGTCATCGACGGAGCGGATAATACGACGAAAGGCCTTTCGAAGATACGCCCTGGTCCTCCGGGATTTGTGTTGGACAATTGGACTGCTGAGGACCTCCTTGTAGTTTCTAGGACCCCTCCAGAGTAATTCTCAATGACAACCTTCTATATTCCTCTAAGTCGAAGGGGAATGTGTTATAAAAGTTTGTATCAGCTATCTAACTTTTAAATGAACAATCAATGAAGATGCATTTTGTCACTGTCTCTCATTCGCGTTAGCCTCATATCTATCCCTCTTCTCATGGCTTGTCTTCATATATATTCATGTCATAGAATCACATTTTTGTTTCCAATACCTCGATATTTCTCTATAGTTTCTTTTTACTTGTCAGGTGCTCAGATAACGACAACGTGAACAATCCTGCTACTGATCCTGAAATCGACTTTGAACAAGCTGCTTGTTTAGGAGAATCCGAAGCTGACGATAATGCTGAAGATTATGTCTTAACCCCTGACTTGTTAAGGACGATAGAACAGGAAGATAGACAAATACTCCCCCACCAAGAATCTGTTGAGACGGTGAACTTGGGAAACGAAGAAAAGAGGCAAGAGGTGAAAATTGGGACCTCCATCTCAGAGCCCAACAGACACGACTTGGTCACCTTGCTTCATGAATACAAAGACATATTTGCATGGTCATATCAGGACATGCCAGGATTAAGCGAGGATGTAGTGGTCCACAGGCTCCCAGTGAAACCAGAATGCAAGCCAATCCAGCAGAAGCTAAGACGGATGAGACCCGAAATGCTCTTAAAGATAAAAGAAGAGGTCAAAAAACAGTTCGATGCTGGTTTCTTACAAGTCTCCAAATACCTGGAATGGGTGGCTAATATAGTCCCAGTGCCAAAGAAAGACGGCAAGGTGCGAATGTGTGTGGACTACCGTGATCTCAATCGAGCAAGCCCCAAGGATAATTTTCCCTTGCCGCACATCGATACGCTGGTAGATAACACGGCGAAACATTCATTATTCTCTTTTATGGACGGATTTTCGGGTTATAACCAGATAAAGATGGCTCCTGAGGATATGGAGAAGACTACATTCGTGACAATGTGGGGAACATTTTGCTACAAAGTGATGCCGTTCGGATTAAAAAACGCTGGGGCAACATATCAGAGGGCAATGGTGATGCTGTTTCACGACATGATGCACAAAGAGATAGAAGTTTATGTCGACGATATGATAACCAAATCTCGGGGAGAAGTAGAGCATGTTGGAAACCTTCGGAAATTGTTTGAAAGACTTAGAAAGTTTCAACTGAAGCTTAATCCAGCTAAGTGTACATTTGGAGCAACCTCGGGAAAACTACTGGGCTTTATCGTTAGCAAGAGAGGTATCGAGGTCGATCCCGACAAAATAAAGGCCATACAAGAATTGCCACCTCCACAGACACAAAAAGAAGTCAGAGGATTTCTAGGAAGGTTAAATTACATCGCCCATTTTATTGCTCAACTTACCAACCAATGCGACCCAATTTTTCGGCTATTGAGAAAACACAATCCTGGGGAATGGAACAAGGACTGCCAGACTGCCTTCGACAAAATAAAACAATATTTGTCTAACCCCCCTGTGCTAGTACCACCGACTCCCGGGAGACCGTTAATACTGTACCTGACGGTGTTCGAAAATTCAATGGGTTGTGTACTGGGGCAGCATGACGAGTCGGGGAGAAGAGAAAGGGCGATCTATTACCTCAGTAAGAAGTTCACAGAGTATGAAGCAAAATATCCATCAATCGAAAAATTCTGTTGTGCTCTGGTCTGGGCAGCTCGAAGGCTTAGACAATATATGTTGTATCATACGACATGGTTAATCTCTAAATTGGACCCAATAAAGTACATGATGGAATCACCTGCACTCTCAGGAAGAATGGCGCGATGGCAGATCCTGCTATCGGAGTACGACATCATCTATGTGTGCCAAAAGTCGATAAAAGGGAGCGCAATAGCCGACTTCCTAGCAGCCCGAACCACGGAAGAATATGAGCCATTAAGATTTGACTTCCCGGATGAAGATTTGATGTGCATCACAGAAAAAGAATGCGAATCGTCAAAAGAAGAGTCATGGAAAATGAGTTTTGACGGGGCATCAAATGCATTAGGGCATGGGATCGGAGCAGTCTTGGTGTCACCGGAAGGGAATCATTATCCATTCACTGCCCGATTAAACTTCTTCTGTACCAATAACATAGCGGAATACGAGGCTTGCGTCATGGGGCTCGCGC
The DNA here is from genome assembly GCA_005393395.2 of Gossypium australe. Classification (NCBI taxonomy): domain Eukaryota; kingdom Viridiplantae; phylum Streptophyta; class Magnoliopsida; order Malvales; family Malvaceae; genus Gossypium; species Gossypium australe. The sequence goes on from CM016614.1 coordinate 82,126,444, forward strand.
AGCTATTGAACGAGGCATCAAAATCCTAAAGGTATCAGGAGATTCGGCATTGGTGATTTACCAGATCCGTGGAGATTGGGAAGTGAGAGACTCAAAGCTGGTCAAATATCATGATTTTGTTATGGGTTTAGTCAAAGAATTCGAGGAAGTAACCTTTAATTACTTCCCACGAGAGGAGAACCAATTGGCCGATGCCCTGGCCACCTTAGCTTCTATGTTCAAAGCGAATCGAGAAGCAGAAATAATGCCTCTCCAGATGAGCATATATGAAGCCCCGGCGCATTGTTTTAGCATTGAAAAAGAAGCGGATGGACGACCATGGTTCCATGATATCTTGGAATATATCAAACATCAAAGGTACCCGGAGCAAGCAAACGAGAACGACAAAAGAACAATCAGAAAAATGGCGGCAGGATTTGTTCTTGATGGGGACATCTTATATAAAAGAGGAAAGGATCAAGTGCTTTTAAGATGCGTGGATGATGTTGAAGCCAGAAAAGTGCTTGAAGAGGTTCATGAAGGGACTTGCGGAACACATGCCAACGGTTTCACTATGGCCAGGAAAATTATGAGACTCGGTTATTACTGGTTGACGATGGAAAATGACTGCATCAGTTACGCCCGAAAGTGTCACAAATGCCAAATTTACGGCAATAAAGTTCACGCAGCACCATCGCCCTTCCACGTTATGACCTCTCCATGGCCTTTCTCCATGTGGGGCATGGATGTTATAGGTCCGATTTCCCCAAAAGCTTCTAATGGCCATCGATTTATCTTCGTGGTCATAGATTACTTCACAAAATGGGTTGAGGCCGCTTCATTTGCAAACGTGACAAGGACCGCAGTTTGCAAGTTCTTGAAAAAGGAGATTATATGTCGATATGGATTACCTGAGAAAATCATCTCAGATAATGCCTTGAATCTGAACAACAGGATGATAAAGGAAGTATGTGAACAATTCCAAATAAAGCATCACAATTCCTCACCCTATCGCCCAAAGATGAATGGAGCCGTAGAAGCTGCCAACAAGAATATCAAGAGGATTATTGGGAAGATGACTGAGACATATAAAGACTGGCATGAGAAGCTCCCGTTCGCTCTATACGCATATCGTACATGCGTGCGGACCTCCACGGGGGCAACTCCCTTCTCTCTGGTATATGGAATGGAAGCTGTACTACCCATCGAGGTGGAAATCCCTTCTTTACGAGTCTTAATGGAGTCAAAACTGGAGGAATCAGAATGGGTACAAGCTCGATATGACCAACTGAATCTGATTGAGGAAAAGCGCTTGAAAGCAATCTGTCATGGACAGATGTACCAAAAGAGAATGATCACGGCCCATGACAAGAAGGTACGGCCGAGGGAATTTCGCGAAGGAGAGCTCGTGTTGAGAAAGATCCTCCCAATACAAAAAGACTTCCGAGGAAAATGGGCACCGAATTGGGAAGGACCCTACGTCATAAGGAAGGCTTTCTCTGGCGGAGCTTTGATTCTCACAGAGATGGATGGGAAAGAGGTATCGAACCCGGTGAACTCAGATGCCGTGAAGAAGTACTACGCTTAAAAAAAAAAGGAAAAAGAAAAAGAAAGTCAAGATGAAAACCTGAAGAGGCATTTTGAAAAAAAAAAAAAGGGGATCAGGATGAAAACTCAAAAAGGGCGTCTTGATAATCAAATTGGGATGAAAACCTGAAAAGGCGTCCTAACGAAGGGGATTCGCACGTAAAGAGCAAGAACGATTTGAACCGGAAGTCAAGGGGCGAGGTTACAATATTCGAAGCGGACTCGGAAGTTCAAGGTCTTCTACGCAAGGAGCTTCACTCGAAGGGGTTCAGGATGAAGGAACATGGAGAAGTTCACGCGTTGGATATCTAGAGCATTAGTGACAATTGAATCCACTTTCTTTTTATGACTTCTTTATCGAATCATTCCTTGTCAATTTTCTTTCCTTGTTGCTTCGAAATAAATACAAACGTAAGGCATCTCTTTCACACCTACTTGGCCATTAGCATGCATCTTGTGTTTAATTCATTAAATGGTAAATAGCGAAATTACATACTCTGAACAAAAGAAACATTGAGCATTACCTGGACGAGAACCTGGTAAGTACAAGAACCTCAAAGCAAAGACAAAAGTTCAGCCAGGGGACAAAATGGTTGATATATGAGAGGTACAGACTACTCGTAAAACTTGAACACTAGTACAAAAACTGAAAGGAAAGTCAAGAATCGAAGCAGTGGGTATAAGTCATCATAACAAGAGATACACGACAAACAAACCCAGAACGCATGGCATAATCATGTAGGCATAAGAGCATTTAAGACAAACATATGCATATCATGATAACATCACGCATGACACATACAGGTACGCCAATGAAGCAAGAAATTCTGGTGATAGTTGTACCAAATCAAGGAAGAAAGACGTCCGAGTTCCACCAGAGAATAAGTTTTAAAAATCAACTCATAATGCGAGAAATGAGTTGGGCCTCGGGACAAGCCGAGGTATTTAAATTCTGTCTTTAAATTTCTGTTCAAAAATCAACTCATAATGCGAGAAATGAGTTGGGCCTCGGGACAAGCCGAGATATTTAATTTCTGTCTTTAAATTTCTGTTCAAAAATCAACTCATAATGCGAGAAATGAGTTGGGCCTCGGGACAAGCCGAGGTATTTAATTTCTGTCTTTAAATTTCTGTTCAAAAATTAACTCATAATGCGAGAAATGAGTTGGGCCTCGGGACACGCCGAGGTATTTAATTTCTGTCCTTAAATTTCTGTTCAAAAATCAACTCATAATGCGAGAAATGAGTTGGACCTCGGGACAAGCCGAGGTATTTAAATTCTGCCTTTAAATTTCTGTTCAAAAATCAACTCATAATGCGAGAAATGAGTTGGGCCTCGGGACAAGCCGAGGTATTTAAATTCTGTCTTTAAATTTCTGTTCAAAAATCAGCTCATAATGCGAGAAATGAGTTGGGCCTCAGGACAAGCCGAGGTATTTAAATTCTGTCTTTAAATTTCTGTTCAAAAATCAACTCATAATGCGAGAAATGAGTTGGGCCTCGGGACAAGCCGAGGTATTTAAATTCTGTCTTTAAATTTCCGCTCAAAAAAAATCAACTCATAATGTGAGAGTTGAGTTGGGCCTCGGCACACGCCGAGGTATTTAATGTCTGTCTTTACTTTTCTTTTCAAAATGGTGCAGCTGCTGGTATTTTCGATTTCTATTTCTATTTCTGTCTCAAAAAAAAAAAAACTCATGAGAGTATGTTTGAGCCTCGGGGCATACGAGGAGGTGCTTACAGAAGGAAGACTGAAGTCGCGTTGAGCAAATTTGACAAGGAAGTTCCAGCGGACAAAGAAGATTAACCAAGGGCAAAACGAAGATCGGAGTTTCCTTGAAGATGGTAGGGAAGCAACTTGAAAAGATCAGATTCATTTCCTCAAATGTCCTAGTGGAACAGTCGAAGGATTGAAGCTACAAATTTCTTCATGTCATGAACTCATGTTAGAGCAAGTTCAAGAACAAACAAGATTGGAGAAAAGCGAATTGAAGCGGCGGGTTATGGCTCAAGGAAGCGAAGACGGAACGAATCAAAGTCACAGAGGAGTTTGAAGATGTTTGGGGAAGACGAGAACCGAGAAGACAAAGCTTGGCCAAGACCGGGCAAAAATTGACTCTTTTATTATCTTTGCTCTATCCTCGTTCCACGACAATGAGCAAAGAGGGGCAGCTGTAATACCCAATTTCTGCCCGGCCCAATACCCACATAAAGAACCGAAATAAACGTCCAAATGAAAGTCAGTTACAGAGCAAATTTGGAACCACATTAAAGACCAGGTTAAACCGAGCCCAGTTGCAAAACCAAGAATTGGAATAAAACAAAATGCCATTAAGCAGACCAAAAATTTAAAGCCCAGTACACAAGACCCAAACAAGTAATAAAGTCCAAAGTCCATTACAAAGATAGAGTCCAATTACAAAGATCAAACGCAGGCCCAAATTTAAATTCACCAGCCCAATTCCAACAACCCTAAAACCAAAATACCAGACCCAAACCAAATCAAGGTAAGCCCAACTAGCCCAAATTAAATGAACCCAATCCCTAACCCAGTTACAATAGCCCATTGACCAAACCAAAAAAAAAACCTAGGGACCCCTTATTTCCCAGCGCCGCAACACAGGCTCCCCACGCGCACGCCCGTGCCGTCCCAGCTCCCCACGCGCCACGCGAGACGCTCCAGTTCCCGCTGCCCACGTGTGCCCACGCTCCCTCGGCCCCCTCGCCTCGCACGCCCCGAGCGCCTCGGCCCCCGAATCCACCAACTCCCAGATGCCACGACCATCCGCATGCTTAGCCCATCACCTGCAAAAGACCGACAAGCCAAAAACGGAGGCAATCAACAGTAGAGTATGGACGAAATGGTAGAATAATACTGGAGAAAATGTACTTCTTGGCTATAAAGCCGTAAGAACTGGATGAAATGGGGGTTCGGACCTCGGTTTTTTTTAAAAAAAAAGAGAATCAACAGCCTTCAAAAAATCAGAAAACGAAAGAGGGGGGATTTTCTTTTTTGGAAACCGGCTAGGAACACTGTAATCCAAAAGCGAAAAATCAGCAATCAACAGAGTAATAGAAGGTTGATTCCATTGCATTTTCTGTTATCATCTTCTGTCGCTTTATACATCTATTTATTTGTTTTACGAATCAAATCAACAAAAAAACAAAATCAAAAAGAGGAAAGATCCTTACCTGGACTCCGAACGCCGTGTCGGAGGCTCCCTCTCTGTTGCAAAGACCGAACTGAAACCCCAAAATAGGGTTTGCTTCCCTCGAGCGTTGCGGTTTGACCCAGGTGGGCTCTGCGACAGAGCCAAAGACCTATCTGCGCGCGTTATCAACCTTCGGAAGTGGCGTGGTGGCTCGAACGCCGATCGAGGAGACCCAATCGACGGCGCGATGGGGGGTTATGCAAACCCTAGCAGAGCATCGGGGGGGATCTGTTCATTTTATTTATTTATTTTTTTTTGAAAGAGAAATCAAATAAAAGAAAAGAAGGAGTAGACTTTTAAACAAAGTTTGAAACGACGTCGTATAAGAGAAATAGGATCCGCGTGTGACCCGACTCGGGACCCGGAGGATCCGCGTGTTCGGCCTAAAAGGGATATTTTCCGAATTGGCCCTTCCCTATTTGTTTTACTCACAATTTGGTTTTTTTGTTAAGTTTTAATTTAGCCCTTAAGCTTAGTTCTGTTTCCTTTTTAGTCCAGCGCCAAAACGCTGCGCATAAGGCAGGGGATTATTGTTGTTTCGGCCCTCCATATTGCGCGCGCATTTTGAATCAGCCCTCCCCACCTCATTTTGTTTCAAATCGATCTCAAAGTCACATTTTTAATCTCTTGTGCTCCCTTTCTAGTATTTTTTGATTAGTACTATTATTTACCTTATCCTTACATTATTATTACTATATCATTATTAATAGTATTATTATTATTAGTATTATTATTACTGTATTCATGTTAGCATAGTATATATATGTTCATATCATTATTGTTATTTTATTATTATTGCCATTACTACTATTATTAATGTTATTATTACTAATATTATTATTATTATTACCTTTATTATTATTATCTATTATTATTATTTATATAGTCTATATTGTTAGATATTTCATTTAAACCCATTACGTATTATTTCATTACATATTGTTCACTTTGCTTATATCGTCGAAATGTTTTTTACTATTATTCTAAACTTGCATGGAATATGCTCACATTTGTTTTTATGGCTCATTATATTTGTCTACACGTCATCATATACTTGTAATTGTTTGAATATAGAAATTATTATTTGACGTATTTCTTGTCAATATTTCTTGATTACCTATCTGAAACGTTATCATGTCATATTTGTTTCTAACGGTGTTTCAGAATAAAAAACACATTTTTACGAAATTATACTCCATCCAAAGGTTTCTCAAAAAAAAACAAGGCAATATTCGAGTGTTTAGAAGTTCGAAAGATCGCGTCCTAACGTGCTGGATGTTGATTTTTCTGTTCGACTAAATATTCGAATACCCTTCTTCACGCGTTTTGAAAATCAAAGATGATCTCGGTGTCAAAATATGAATGCGCTATATCCTAACGTGTTGGGTATGGTATTTTATTCCTTTGGAACGAGTTGATCTTGAGATTCAATCCCGATTTAATTAATTCCTTCATTTTTACCTTAAGAAATTCCAAGTTTTCAGCATTGGGACATTAATCAATCAATTTGGTACCAATTTTGGGGCGTCGCAAGGGTGCTCATCCTTCCTTGCACGTAATCGACTCCCAAATCCGTTTTTCTCAAATCTCGTAGACCAAAATGCCGTTTTAGTAAACCAAAATGTTTTATTAAAACAAAGGTGACCCGATCACACCGAAATGATCGGTGGCGACTCCCTTTTTAAGGTCGATTCCCGTTTTGACAAAAAATGGTTACGACATAGACGTTATTGAGAAACTCCCACCTCCAACATCTGTAAAAGGTGTTAGGAGCTTTTTGGGCCACGCCGGTTTCTATCGAAGATTTATCAATGACTTCTCCAAAGTGGCTAAACCCTTATGCAAGCTATTGGAGAAAGACTCGATATTCAAGTTTGATGAGGAATGCTTAAAAGCCTTCGACGATCTGAAGAGTCGATTAGTCACGGCACCCATAATCGTCACACCAGACTGGGATTCGCCATTCGTGTTGATGTGTGACGCAAGTGACTTCGCCATTGGAGCTGTCTTGGGCCAACGAAGGAACAAAGTTTTTCATCCCATCTACTACGTAAGTAGAACTCTAATCGGAGCTCAACTGAACTATATGGTAACAGAAAAAGGGTTACTGGCTATTGTGTTTGCTTTCGACAAGTTTCGATCTTATCTTATAGGTACCAAAGTGATTGTCTACACGGGCCACTTCGTAAATAAGTACTTATTAGCCAAGAAAGATGCTAAGCTGAGATTGATCCGGTGGGTGCTTCTACTTCAAGAGTTCGATCTAGAAATTCAAGATCGAAGGGGAGTAGAAAATCAAGTAGCAGATCACTTATCCAGATTGGAGCCGCAAGAAGGAAATTCTCCACTTGTACTAGTCCAGGAGACATTTCCAGATGAACATATACTGAAGGTAAATCATGTCCATAATATTCCTTGGTTTGCTAATTTTGCTAACTATTTAACTTGTGGTTTGATGCCGATTGATAAAACTTATCAACAAAGAAAAAAGTTTCTTCACGATGTGAAGTACTATTTTTGGGAAGAACCATATTTGTTTAAAAAGTGTGCAGATCAGATGATTAGGATATGTGTGACAGAAGATGAAATACTGAAGATTTTATACCACTGTTATTCAGCTCTGAGTGGAGGACACTTTGGAGGTACTCGTACAATAGCCAAAGTATTGCAAGCTGGATTCTTTTGGCCAACATTATTCAAGGATGCATATGCTTACGTAAAGAATTGTGATCGATGTCAGAGGGTTGGAAACGTTACCAATAGAAATGAGATGCCTTGAACAAATGTCATTGAGGTAGAATTGTTCGATGTTTGGGGTATTGACTTTCTTGGTCCTTTCCCTCTATCTTTTGGTCACAAGTATATATTGCTAGTAGTAGATTATGTGTCCAAATGGGTCGAAGCTGAAGCTTATCCGACGAACGATGCCAAGGTTGTGATGAAATTCTTGCAGAAACATGTGTTCACAAGGTTCGGTACCCCAAGAGCTATTATCAGCGATGAAGGGACCCACTTCGTGAACAAGTGGTTAAAATGGTTGCTAGATAAACATGGAGTGAAACACAAGGTTGCTACAGCTTACCATCCGCAGACAAATGGGCAAGCTGAGCTAGCAAATAAGGAGATCAAAGGCATACTTGAGAAGGTAGTTTGCCCGAACCGACGAGATTGGTCTAAGAAACTAGATGATGCTTTATGGGCTTACAGGAACAGCATACAAGACACCCTTAGGAATGTCACCCTATAGGGTGGTCTTTGGGAAAGCATGTCATCTACCTCTGGAGTTAGAGCACAGAGCTTACTGGGCTCTTCGACAACTCAATTTGGATCTCAAGCTTGCTAAAGAGCAATGAATGCTCCAACTCAACGAGCTAGAGGAATTTCGAATGTTCTCATACGAAAATGCCAAATTACTCAAAGAAAGACTCAAGAAATGGCATGACAAGCATATCCGAGTTCGAGAGTTTGAAGCATGTCAGTAAGTCTTGTTATTTAATTCCAGATTGAAGTTCTTTCCAGGTAAGTTAAAATCACGCTGGTCTGGTCCATTTACGATTCATCGCGTCTATCCATACGGAGTTGTTGAACTCCAAGGTAAGAGAGGTAATTTTCAAGTCAATGCTCAGCGTTTGAAACATTACTACGGAGAAAAACCTGAACTGGATAAAATCTCGTTTAGTTTATCTGATCCTTAGATTTTCTTGCTTCCAATAAATTATTTAGGGTATATTTTCGGGTTTATTATGTTCAAGTAAATTCTGTCTAGGAGATTGGAACTTAAGTGGGATCGCTTGTGACCCCTCCAATCTTTCCTGGGAATTGATTTTTACATAATTTTCCAAGAAATTAGCCCCTAAATAACAAAATAAAATTTTGGTTTTCCAAATAAAAAGGTCAATTTTGACCCAAGTCTTAAATTGCAACTCAATTTCAAATTTTCATTAAGTCTAGGGACTTAATTGAATTATTTTCAAAATTTGGTTACTATTTTCGTAAATAATAAAAACTAGGTGCCTCTTTTTGTAAATATTTTTAAAAAGCATCTACAATAAATATGTTTTTTTCTTAATACCATATTTATAAATTATTGATAAACTTTAATATATAATTATATCCATTATAATTTATATATTAACTTTTATCAACTTAGCTTAGGATTAGGATTAATTTTATTTTATGTTTATCTTAATAATTTAATAGTAATTGATAATTTCATATGTGTATATTTAATTATTAATTGTTGTTAATCTTGAGTAAAATTAGAATTGGACTCTTATTTTTAACTCTTTAATTGTTCTAAGAGTTCTACTCTAATTCCTACTTCTCCCTCTATAAATTGCACCCTTGTTTTCCCCATTCATTCATCACCCAAAACCCCAAAACACCAACCCCTCAAAGTGCCGCAAGCCCCTAGCCACAACAAGCATTCGGCCAGCAGCTCCAGCACACGCCGCACATCAGCTCCAGCAGCTGCCCAGGTCGTGGCCCGCACGTCTGCTGCCTCCAGCTATGCGCTTGTTGTGCATCATCGCCCCACACCCGACCAGCCCAGGCACTCTGTTGCACTGCACCTTGCGCACCACCTGCTTGCATGCAGCCCCTACCACGTATCCATCCGTCCTACCCAAGCCATAAGCCCTCAAACCCTCCTTTTAAATTTCCATCTTTTGTTTATTAGTATATTTTATTTTAGGAGTTCTTAATTTTTACAAGAAAGGTGGTAAGAACAATTTTATTTTTCTTAAAGCTTAATTTTTATTCAATTATTCAATTATTCAATTTTTCAATTTATTGAAATATTAGTAATTTGTATTAATTAAATTTTTAAGAAACTAATATTTTTTATTTTTCTTTCCATCTTATGTTCAGGTTAATTATGACTCGCAAAAGAACTCGTGCCTCTGCTCAAATTAACAAAACACAAAGCAACTTTCACTGTGAAGAAGCCAAAGTAAGATATGAAAGTATCTTCAAAAATTAACAGATGTATCCAGAGAAAGGCTTCACATTGAAGGAAAGCAACTACAGAGATTTTGTAACATCCTGAATTAAGGGCTTTGCATTTAATATGTTTCTGTGTGTATGCTATGCTCAATGTGTTACTTTAGGGTGTTTGGGGTCCAGGAAATGCTCGGTGTCATAACCATTTTCTTGACGAAACGGGAATCGACCTTAAAAATAGGGAGTCGCCACCGATCATTTTGGTGTGATCGGGTCACCTTTATTTTAATAAAACATTTTGGCTCATTAAAACGGCATTTTGGTCTACGAAATTTGAGAAAAAACGGATTCGGGAGTCGGTTACGTGCAAGGAAGGATTAGCACCCTTGCGACGCCCAAAATCGGTACCAAATTGATTGATTAATATCCCAATGCTGAAAACTTGAAAATACTTAGGGTAGCAAAATGAAGGAATTAATTAAACCGGGATTGAATCTCAAGATCAACTCGTTTCAAAGGAATAAGATTGTCATACCCAGCACGTTAGGATATGACGCCTTTATACTTTGACGTTGAGATCATCTTTAATCTTCAAATCGATTGAAGAAGGGTATTCGAATATTTAGTCGAACAGAAAAATCAACACCCAGCACGTTAGGATGTGATCGTTCGAACTTCTAAATGCACGAATATTGCCTTGTTCCTTCGGAAACTTTTAAGTAAAATGTTAATAGACGAAAAAACGAATTAAACAATTTGTAAATAACGAACAGGTGCAATCATTCAAAATGATGAACTAAATGATTTTAAGCAAAGAATGCATAGTAGAGAATATGTGAAATAATTTTAAAATAGTGTCAAAAATATACGATATATATTAATATAAATAATAATAATGATAATAAGATGATAGTACTGATGTAAAGTATGTGTAACATGATAATATAAATATAATAATAATAATAATGACAATAATAGTGATAATAATAACAATAGTAAATAATATAGTAATGATACAAATATATACAATACACTAATATGAACATAGTAATAATAGGTATAATATTATAATAAGAAAATAACGATATAATGATAACAAATATAATAATAATAGTAACACGAAACATATATATATATATACACAACATACTGATGTGAATATAGTAATAATAAAAAGAATAATAAAAATATACGATATACTAATATATAACAATATAACCATAGTAATAATAAATACAATAATAATAATGGTGACAATAATAATAATAATAAGGATCAAGTCGTAATCAAAATGAAGTTAAAGGGGTGAAATAGCAATAGAATAAAGTGAAAAGGCGATTAGGGACCGGAGCGCAACGCGCGCCACAACGAGGGGGACCAATCGAGCAAAATGCCCAAAAGGACAAAGACGCGCGGACCCAAGGGCGGATCCGGGTCGACGCGCGGGTCTCTCCTGCTGATTGAAACGGCGTCGTTTCATCTAAATTTTAAAGACCCTAAACCGGCCTTAATTCACTCTAGCCCTAGTTTTGTTTCCCTAGTTTTATTTCCACGCAGCCGCCACACCCCCCATCCTCTCAAAAAGAAGAAAACCCAACCAGGCTCTCCTCCCCTGTTTTGTCCGGCGATTGAACTCCCTCCAGCCGATCGATGCACCACCATTTTAATCGGTGGCCGACCACGCATGGGGAGGGGGGCTTTAAACCTGTTCGAAACCTATTTTCGAAAACCCATGCCCTGATGCCCCGAAAAACGAAATCCAAAGGCCCCCAACTCTCCTTCCTCGAACCCGATCTGCGGTGACGGCCCAAACCCTCCGACAGCGCGTCGGCAGATCCAGGTAAGGTCCCTTTTATCCCTTTTTATTACTGCTTATTTACAAAAATTTGGAAATAAAAGAAAATCATAACTGTAAACAATGATCGAAAAGAGAGCGACCTTCGATGTTTTTTTTGTCCTTTGATTGATAGTGATAAAAAAATGAACTCTGTTACAAGATTGGCTCCAATTTAATCATAACCGAACTTATAAATTCTTTGGCTTAGTGTTCTTGTGTTTTCTGGTTGTGTATTCAGGGGGGGAAGGAGCGGAAACCGAAACGTTTCCCCCTCTCTTTTATAACCGATTTGCTAGTTTCTTGCTTCGTTCTTTGTTTGTCGTTTTCTCTTGCAGGGTATGGGCGAAGCAGAGGCCTGCTAAGGCTGTTGGTCGATGGATGCCGAGATAGTGGACGATGGAGACGTGGGAGGAGCGGCAGACAAGAAGCCTGGGGGAACTCGAAACGTCGGGGGCGTAGGCACCAGAGTCGAGGCGCGTGGTGGCCAAGACGAGGCAAGGTGCGCGTGTACGGGGAACTGGAGCGACGCGTGGGAAGCTGGAAAACGTGGCAATTACCCCTGAAGCCTTGGGGTTTCTAGATGTTTGGCCTTTGGGCTGTTTTGGGCCGGTTAGGGTAGTTGGGCTGTGGGCTGTTATTTGGGTTAGATTTGGGCCCTGGATTTTTTCTGTAAATGGACTGCTAAATGGACTATTTTATTTTTGGATTTGGGTTTTTAATTGGTTTTGCGGTTGGGCTTCGAATTTGCTTTGTACATGGACTGGACCTTTTATTGGCTTTTTGTTTTGTTTATTTGGTTATTATTTGTTGTGCTTAAACGGGATTGTTTGGGGTTGGGCTATGATTTGGGTTTAGGGTTTGATAATTGGGCTAATTTGGACTTGGGCTTTGTAAATGAACTTCGGCTATTATTAATGTAATTGGACATTTATTCGGGGCCACTTTCTGTTTGTTATTATTATTTGATTTCCTTTGTTTCCATCGCTTTGGTAATGATTGCTTAATGGGCCTAGGGCCAAATTGGTTATCACAGCTGCCCCTCTTTGCTCGTTGTCGTGAAACGAGAATAGAGCAAAGACTAAAAAATAACCAATTTTGCCCGGTCTTGGCGCACTTGGGCTATTTAGCCCTTGTCTTCCTCAAACATCTCCAAACTCCACTGTGGCCTGTTGCCTTGATCCACTCCACTGTTGCTTTTGCGTGTCATGACCTGTAGCTTCAATCTGTTTTTCCTCAATCTTAAAAAGGATGAGATTTGCTTGCTTCACAATACTGAGATTTGTAGCTTCGATATACCAAGCGCTCCACTGGGAATCTGAATTTTTCGAACCGCTTCCCTGTTCTCACCACTTGAATCGACTCTTTTTCCTTTTTTTTTTTTTGAGAAAACGAGAATTGAAAAACAGAAATTGAAAATACCTTAGCGCGTGACCCGCTGCATCAACTCACCTCTCACAACATGAATTGATATTTTGAAAAGAAATGTAACGACAGAAATTAAATACCTCGGCGTGTACCGAGGCCCAACTCACCTCTCGCATTATGAGTTGATTTTCGAACAGAAATTTAAAGGCTGAAATTAAATACCTCGGCGTGCCCCGAGGCTCAACTCACCTCTCGCAATATGAGTTGATTTTTGAAATGAAATGTGACGACATAAATTAAATACCTCGGCGTGTGCCGAGGCCCAACTCTCCTCTCGCATTATGAGTTGATTTTTGAACAGAAATTTAAAGGCTGAAATTAAATACCTCGGCGTGCCCCGAGGCCCAACTCATCACTTCATTATGAGTTGATTTTTGAATAGAAATTTAGGGACAGAAATTAAATACCTCGGCGTCTCCCGAGGCCCAACTCATCTCTTCATTATGAGTTGATTTTTGAACAGAAATTTAAGGACAGAAATTAAATACCTTGGCGTCTCCCGAGGCCCAACTCATCTCTTCATTATGAGTTGATTTTTGAATAGAAATTTAAGGACAGAAATTAAATACCTTGGCGTCTCCCGAGGCCCAACTCACCTCTTCATTATGAGTTGATTTTAAAACTTATTCTCTGGTGGAACTCGAACGTCTTTCTTCCTTGATTTGGTACAACTATCACCAGAATTTCTTGCTTCGTTGGCGTACATGTATGTGTCATGCGTGATGTTATCATGTTATGCATATGTTTGTCTTAAATGCTCTTATGCCTATGTGATTATGCCATGCGTTCTCGATTTGTTTGTCGTGTATCTCTTGTTATGACGACTTGTACCCACTGCTTCGATTCTTGACTTTCTTTCAGTTTTCGTACTAGTGCTCAAGTTTTACTAGTAGCCTGTACCTCTCATATATCACCCATTTTGTCTTCTGGTTGAACTTTTGTCTTTGCTTTGAGGTTTCTTGTACTTACCAGGTTCTCGTCCAGGTAATGCTCAATGCTTCTTTTGTTCAAAGTATGTAATTTCACTGTTTACCATTTAACGAACCAAACACGAAATGCATGATACTGGCCAGGTAGGTGTGAAAGAGATACCTTATGTTTGTATTTATTTCAAAGCAACAAGGAAAGAAAATTGACAAGGAATGATTCAATAAAGAAAACATAAAAAGAACGTAGATTCAATTGTCAATAATGCTCTAGATATCTAACGCATGAACTTCTCCATGCTCCTTCACCCTGAATCCCCCTTTGAGTGAAGCTTCTTGCGTAGCAGACCCTGAGCTTCTGAGTCCGCTTCAAATATTATAAACTCGCCCCTTGACTCCCCATTCCAACGTTCTTGCCCTTTGTGTGTACATCCTCTCCGTTAGGACGCCTTTTCAGGTTTTCATCCCAATTGTGTTTATCAAGACGCCCTTTCGGGTTTTCATCCTGACTTCTTTTTTTTCTTTTTTTTTTAGGCGTAGTACTTCTTCACGGCATCCGAGTTTACTGGATTCGGTACCTCTTTCCCATCCATCTCGGTGAGAGTCAAAGCTCCACCCGAGAAGGCCTTCTTTACGACATAGGGTCCTTCCCAATTCGGTACCCATTTTCCTCGAAAGTCTTTCTGTATAGGGAGGATCTTTCTCAACACGGGCTCTCCTTCGCGAAACTCTCTTGGTCGTACCTTCTTGTCATGGGCCGTGATCATTCTTTTCTGGTACATTTGTCCATGGCAAATTGCTTTTAAGCGTTTTTCCTCAATCAGATTCAGTTGGTCATATCGAGCTTGAACCCATTCTGATTCTTCCAGTTTTGACTCCATTAAGATTCGTAAAGAAGGGATTTCCACCTCGATGGGCAGTACAGCTTCCATTCCATATACTAGAGAGAAAGGAGTTGCCCCCGTGGAGGTCCGCACACATGTACGGTATGCATATAGAGCAAATGGGAGTTTCTCATGCCAGTCTTTATATGTCTCGGTCATCTTTCCAATAATTTCTTAATATTTTTATTGGCTGCTTCTACCGCTCCGTTCATCTTTGGGCGATAGGGTGAGGAATTGTGATGCTTTATTTGAAATTGTTCGCATACTTCCTTCATCATCTTATTGTTCAGATTCAAAGCGTTATCCGAGATGATTTTCTCAGGCAGCCCGTATCGACATATAATCTCCTTTTTCAAGAATTTGCAAACCGCGGTTTTTGTCACATTTGCAAACGAAGTGGCCTCAACCCATTTTGTGAAGTAATCTATGACCACAAAGATGAATCGATGGCCGTTAGAGGCCTTCGGGGAAATTGGACCTATAACATCCATGCCCCACATGGAAAAGGGCCACGGGGAGGTCATCACGTGGAGGGGCGAAGGTGCTGCATGAATTTTGTCGCCATAAATTTGACATTTGTGACACCTTCATGCATAGCTGATACAGTCACTTTCCATTGTCAACCAGTAATAGCCGAGTCTCATAATTTTCCTGGCCATGGTGAAACCGTTGGCATGTGTTCCACAAGTTCCTTCATGCACCTCTTCAAGTATTTTTCTGGCTTCGACATTATCCACGCATCTTAGAAGCACTTGATCTTTTCCTCTCTTGTATAGGATGTCCCCATCAAGAACAAATCCTGCTGCCATTTTTCTGATTGTTCTTTTGTCGTTCTCGTTTGCTTGCTCTGGGTACCTTTGATGTTTGACATATCCTCAGATATCATGGAACCATGGTCGTCCATCCGCCTCTCTTTCAACGCTAAAACAATGCGCCGGGGCCTCATATATGCTCATCTGGAGAGGCATTACTTCCGCTTCTCGATTCACTTTGAACATAGAAGCTAAGGTGGCCAAGGCATCAGCCAATTGGTTTTCCTCTCGTGGGAAGTAATTAAAGGTCACCTCTTTGAATTCTTTGACCAGATCCATAACAAGATCGTGATATTTGACCAACTTTGAGTCTCTCACTTCCCAATCTCCACGGATTTGGTAAATCACCAATGCTGAATCCCCTGATACCTTTAGGATTTTGATGCCTCGTTCAATAGCTGCGCGGAGCCCCATGATACAAGCCTCGTATTCCGCTATGTTATTGGTACAGAAGAAGTTTAATCGGGCAGTGAATGGATAATGACTCCCTTCTGGTGACACCAAGACTGCTCCGATCCCATGTCCTAATGCATTTGATGCCCCGTCGAAACTCATTTTCCATGACTCTTCTTTTGACGATTCGCATTCTTTTTCTGTGATGCACATCAAATCTTCATCCGGGAAGTCAAATCTTAATGGCTCGTATTCTTCTGTGGTTCGGGCTGCTAGGAAGTCGGCTATTGCGCTCCCTTTTATCGACTTTTGGCTTACATAGATGATGTCGTATTCTGATAGCAGGATCTGCCATCGCGCCATTCTTCCTGAGAGTGCAGGTGATTCCATCATGTACTTTATTGGGTCCAATTTAGAGATTAACCATGTCGTATGATACAACATATATTGTCTAAGCCTTCGAGCTGCCCAAACCAGAGCACAACAGAATTTTTCGATTGATGGGTATTTTGCCTCATACTCTGTGAACTTCTTACTGAGGTAATAGATCGCCCTTTCTTTTCTCCCCGCCTCGTCATGTTGCCCCAGTACACAACCCATTGAGTTTTCGAACACCGTTAGGTACAGTATTAACGGTCTCCCTGGAGTCGGTGGTACTAGCACAGGTGGGTTAGACAAATATCGTTTTATTTTGTCGAAGGCAGCTTGGCATTCCTTATTCCATTCCCCAGGGTTGTGTTTTCTCAATAGTCGAAAAATTGGGTCGCATTGGTTGGTAAGCTGGGCGATGAACCAAGCGATGTAGTTTAATCTCCCTAGAAACCCTCTGACTTCTTTTTGTGTTCGCGGAGATGGTAAGTCTTGTATGGCCTTTATTTTGTCGGGGTCAACCTCGATACCTCTCTCGCTAACGATAAAGCCCAGTAGTTTCCCCGAGGTTACTCCAAATGTACACTTAGCCGGATTAAGCTTCAGTTGAAACTTTCTCAGTCTTTCAAACAATTTCCGGAGGTTTCCAACATGCTCTCCTTCTCCCCGAGATTTGGCTATCATATCGTCGACATAAACTTCTATCTCTTTATGCATCATGTCGTGAAACAGCATCACCATTGCCATTTGATATGTTGCCCCAGCGTTTTTCAAACCGAATGGCATCACCTTGTAGCAGAAGGTTCCCCACATCGTCACGAATGTAGTTTTTTCCATGTCCTCAGGGGCCATCTTTATTTGGTTATAACCCGAAAATCCATCCATAAAGGAAAATAACGAATGTTTTGCCGTGTTATCTACCAACGTATCGATGTGTGGCAAGGGAAAATTATCCTTGGGGCTTGCTCGATTCAGATCACGATAGTCCACACACATTCTCACCTTGCCGTCCTTCTTTGGTACTGGGACTATATTAGCCACCCATTCCGGATATTTGGAGACTTGTAAGAAGCCGGCGTCGAACTATTTTTTGACTTCCTCTTTTATCTTTAAGAGCATTTCGGGTCTCATCCGTCTTAGCTTCTGTTGAATCGGCCTGGATTCTGGCTTCACAGGGAGCCTGTGGACCACTACATCTTCGCTTAAACCCGGCATGTCCTGGTATGACCATGCAAACACGTCTTTGTATTCATGAAGCAGGGTGACCAAGTCGTGTTTGGTGGACTCTGAGATGGAGGTCCCAATTTTCACTTCTTGCCTCTTTTCTTCGTTTCCCAGGTTCACCGTCTCGATAGATTCTTGGTGGGGGAGTATCTGTTTATCCTCCTGTTCTATCATCTTTAGTAAGTCAGGGGTCGAGACAAAATCTTCGGCATCCTCGTCGGCTTCGAATTCTCCTAAACAAATCACTTGCTCAAAGTCGATTTTAGGATCAGTAGCAGGATTGTTCACGCTGTCATTATCTGAGCACCTGACAAGTAAAAAGAAACTATAGAGAAATATCGAGGTATCGGAAACAAAAATGTGCTTCTACGACATGAATGTATATATATATATATGAAGACAGGTCATGAGAAGAGGGAATAGACATGAGGCTAATGGGAATGAGAGACAGTGACAAAATGCATCTTCATTGATTATTCATTTAAAAGTTAGACAGCTGATACAAACTTTTATAACAAATTCCCCTTCGACTTAGAGGAATAACGAAGGTTGTCATTGAGAATTACTTTGGAAGGATCCTAGAAACTACAAGAAGATCTTCAGCGGTCCAATTGTTCAACACATATCCAGGAGGGCTGAGGCGTATCTTTGAAAGGCCCTTCATCGCATCGTCCACTTTGTCGATGACATTTATGTGGAAGTTCTGGAGATCCCTCTCAACTAATAGCAGCGTGTTTCGTGAACTACCTCCCTCCCTGCGGACGTAAAAGTTTTCGCTAAGGGTGGGTATGTCATGGGCTCCCATTCTACCTCCCGACCCGAGGCTCTTGCGATCCTTTTTCCTTGATCTTTCTGCAGTTGTCTCCTTCTTTGCCATCCATCAGGTTTGAATCCTAAGCCGTACGGAGCCTTGTGGTGTACAGGGTTTAGCGCTCTAGCCATCCCTTGTTGATATCTACCTAAACCCTTTCCTGCTCGGGCACCTTTTCCTACCGTCAGCTTGACCCCCATTTTGGTGTTTCGCGACAGCTTGGGTGTGGGAGTCCTATCTCCTTCGGTGACAAATGTAGCGTTGATGAATTCGAAGGAATGGAAGGAGCATTCTGGCACATCTTTGTTTGCCTCGATGTAGGGTGCGTCAATAGATAGCGATGCGACGATGTCTTCTTCACCGGCGATCGTGATCAGGCGGTTATCCATAATAAACTTTATTTTCTGATGAAGAGATGAAGGGATCGCTCCTGCGGAGTGGATCCAGGGCCTTCCTAAGAGGCAATTATATGAAGGAGCAATGTCCATGACTTGGAATTCCACATTGTACGTGCACGGGCCTACCTCCAGAGGGATCTCAATTTTCCCATAACTTCTCGCCGTGTTCCGTCGAATGCCCTCACCACAGAATGGCACGGCCTCAGATAAGACATGTCAACGGGCATCCTTGATAATGTAGCCAATGGCATGACATTGAGCGCGGACCCATTGTCAATAAGCACATGCGGTATTATATATCCTTTGCACTCAGTTGTGATGTGCAAAGCTTTAACAGAGCCCCTACCATTAGGTGGTATTTCATCATCGCTGAAGGAAATGAAATTATCTGCGTTTAAATTGTTCAACCACCTATCGAGTTTTTCAATGGGTACATTACTTGGCACATATGCTTGGTTCAACACCGTCAGTAATGCGTTTTGATGTGGCTCTGAGTTCAACAACAAGGATAATACTGAGATTTTTGCCGGTTGTTTATTCAGTTGTTCCACAACACTGTATTCGCTGTGCTTAATGAACTTTAAAAATTCCCGTGCTTCATCCTCGGTCACTGGTTCCTTTACTCCTCGTTCAGATTGTATTTCACCCTCACCCTCAGCCTCGGGTATCGGTGCCTTCCCTTTCTGGCTCGTTCCAATGGTTTTCTTCTTCATTTCAACCACCTCAGGGGAATAGCATCTCCCACTGCGGGTAAAATGCCCCACCTCGCTGATGCTTCCAGTTAGCCTCAGGTGTGGTGATGTTGGAATCATACTTCCATGGCACCGCTTTACTATCCGTGTAAGGGAAAGGGGAAGGTACTCGGATTATTACTTTTGGTTTCCGCTCTTCCTTCTTTGCCTCGTAGTAGATTATCAGAGGCCGATCGGCACTGTAGGGAGGGCCTGACGATTGGCCCTCAGATGCACATATATCTCTTCCACTGGTTTCTTCCATCTTATTGAAGATTTCCACCTTTTTATTGTCCATCATGCTTTGAAGCAGTTCTCTGAACTCCTCGCAAGATTGGACATGGTGTCCTGACATGCCGTGAAAGACACAGAAACTTGGACTCTTCACGCTTCTCCTTGACATTCCTGTCGAGCATGCCTTTCTTAACCATTACTTCCCAGACCTTCTCCAAAGGTGTCCTTATTCTAGAAACACAACTTCTGACTCGCCACCTATCTTCTGGCGTCACCATATTTACGTTCCCTGTAGCGTGATTAGGTAGCGGGTTCTCGCCATATTGTTGGTACCGTCAATCGCAAGATCCCGGCGTCGATGAGGCCTTGAACTCTTCTTTTAAAGGCTAAACAGTTATCTGTAGAATGCCCCTGATTCCCGCCATGATACATACAATTGGGTTGGGGTCGTACCACTTTGGGAATGGGGGCTTCAATGGTGCCATGTAATGTGGTGAGATTAACTGCTTTTCCAGTAGCTTCAGGCACAATTCTCCGTATGGCACGGGAATGGGGGTGAACTGGGGTCTATCGGGGTTGGGTCTTACTGGTCTTGTTCGTTTTTGGCTGATTTTGGGCAGACATGGTTTTGATGGGATTATAGTGAATGGTTTTTGAGTGTCGGTGGCATAAACGGGATAGGGAGGAGGTGCTTGATAGTAAGGGCTTTGTGAAGGAAAGTATAAACTTGGCGGTGGGC